>HE670742.1:544517-662196 GCA_000313835.2 Heliconius melpomene melpomene | reverse complement strand
TAAATATTCGTACCAAAAAGATGGGCGCCATAGTTCTTTCTACGGATACGGACGGCGTTGTCAAATCAAACAAGCAGAGGGCGAAGAGAGAGAGAGATTGTTTATTGAAATGTAATTTTCCATATTTTCTTAATTAATAAAAAAATATCCGCAATAATTGTCACCTCTCATTATATTAAGGAAACATGTTGTAATTAATACCTTATAGTAGATCGATATTTGTAAACATTTACTTAATTAGATAATTTAGTTGTTTTGAAAGGGTTATTTAAATTAATAAATAAATATTAGTATTTAGAAAATAGATTTTGCAAAGACTCAATATTATAGATTCATTATTTTACTTGAAAAATAAGGATGATTTCTTCTGCCCTATGATCTTTAAATAGTTTTCTGCGTGTACTTAATATGATTAAAATCATCATTTAACAGGTGAACAATTAGAATAAATATTGATTTTAAGATTGACCTTCTATTATATAATATTTTACTTTAAAACATAAGGCAGACCGCGCATTTCATCGTCTATTCTCATAGTCAAACGGAACCGGAATAAAATATTTCAAACGCTGGCAACCCCTGTTTGCGGCAGGAATTTTCCAGGCAACCCTGTTTTATAGTGTTCAGAAAAAAATAAGCTTTAATCCTATATCTTATAAAACAAAGTCGCTTTTCGTGTCTGTCTGAACTTTCTAACTCTTCTTCTTCTAAACCACCCAACGGATTTTTATGCGGTTTTCACCATTAGGTCGAGTATTTTTCAAGGAAGGTTTATATATAGTTTATTATTTGTACATTCTTATGTAAATTAACATAAATACGATAAATGTGTCTAAAGTCCTACCCGTTGAGACACTTTCGCGCATGCGCTGCTTTAATGCTAAGTACTACATGAAAAAAATGTTCTGGAGTATTGTCCCTCTTAATAAGATCTACAAAAAAGTCCGCGAGAGCATATTTTTATCTTTTAAGGATAACGTGTAGTGATCATATTTCTGTCTAAAAATAGTAATTTCAATATATTTTTTATTGTGAGGGATATTTTTCCATATTGGTATTAATCCTTATCCTTTAAAATACTTTATTAATTTTCTACGTTAAACGAAAATAAAATTTGCTTTTTACACTATTTCGAAATTGCGAATAGTTTTAGAGAAAAACGCATTTAATTGTTGACACATCACGCCGTTGACTCATCAGCTGTGCCGACTCAAGTTTTACTTATCCCTTACTCTCAGCATATAAATAAGTATGTTAGTTACGTTGGCCATTTAATGTAGATGAACTGTCTTTTACAGTTTTTTCATTTTAATAATTACTTTAGAAGTTGTTAAAATACTAAAACATCCTTGCTGCGAAACGCGCCTCGCGACGTTTTGCTTATTTATACAAGCGCGTCATGAGCAGTCATCGGTGGTTCAGTGGTAGAATGCCCGCCTACCACGCGGGCGGCCCGGGTTCGATTACCGGCCGATGCATTCTATTTAATTTTCCTCACAGGCATCCACGTAGTGCCTACCCAACCGGTGTCGCTGTTTTAACAGCATTAACCACAAGCTCGAAAAAAAACCCGCCTGCCTCTATAGCAAAGAAGATTTAAATTCGTTTCACATATTGGATAATTTCAGTTAAATGTATTATTTCAGCGCGATATTGGTTTCATATTTTTTGTAATAGTTATTAGGTAGGTTTTTGTTTATAATTTCTTCCGTTTAAAAATAGTCATTTAAATATCTAAAAATAGTCATTTAAATATATTTTAATAAGTACTTGAAAAAGATTAGTAGCACAGATTTAAAATTACAGTACTAAAAAATCCTTGCTGATTAATGGTTCGCCGCCCACCAAGCGTCCGTCGTGCCCCGCAACATTTTGCTTATGATAGTGGATCCGCCGCACCCGCCTGGCTTCTTTCCCCCGGGCATGGAAGGAAGGCCTGCTCATTATGCTGCTGAGGGATACCGATCTATAATCCTTCTTAGTACGGTCGCCAAGCTGTTCGAGAAGTTACTCCTCTCACTTCTTCAGTCACACATCCACCCACAAAGCGAGCAGTTTGGCGAGCGGGTATACCACTCTGGGTAAACTACGCAACAGTGATCAACCGAGAGAGAGTGTGAGTGTGCAATAGCAGTCATCCTTGACGTAGCACGCGTATTCAACCGCGTCTGGCACCCGGGCTTACTTCATAAAGTGCTCAGAGCGGGCACCCCCCAGCACGTCGAGCATGTCTTTGCCGCTCTGCTTTGTAAGTGACAGGACATTTTGCGTGAGAGTTGAGAGTGCTAGCAGCGACCCGATCGCTGCCGTTGTCCCAGTCAGAATTTTGTCACCTGCTCTCTACGCACTATACATTGATGACATCACAATGCCCTAGCGAGTATTACTCAACGAGGAATCCTGTAGGTCGTACGGAACCTCACCCTCCGGCGAGTGACGCAGGCACCATACTACGTGAACACCACGCGCCACTCACCGCAACCTAAAAATAGAAACCCTAGAGGTACACATTGGTCGCCTCACGTCCAACGTATTCTGTTGCGCAGGTGTATCGGGTCACCTGCACCTAAGGAGCAGCACTCCGCATACCCGGCCGCCCGAGGTCAGACGTCTTCTTCCGAGGGACTTTCTATCCTCCTCCAAATCCGACTCATGAGCAGTCATCTTGGTCGTTTAATCTAGGCTTTCCTCAAGAAACCGAGTGTTCAATTCCAATCCCCTCCCCTTCCACATGTCTGCTCTAAAGCAGGTTTTCGCCTGGGACCACGCTCGGACCAACGCTCTGATGTCGTTCTGAGCTACTACGGAGATGGCCGAGAGAATGCTTCAATTCTGCGCCTGGCAAAGTAAATTTAGAAGTGATAGCACGTATTTTGGAGTTATCCAATAATTATAATGTATTTCCACGCGACATAGTTGGTTACATCTTTAGTTTAAGTATTTTTGGGTAAGAGAATAGTAAGTAGTCTGTTGTTTATAATTTCTTTCGTTTAAGTTTTCTGTTATTTGTGTTATTTATTTGTGTTTATTTTAAAACAATTGGAAAATTCTTATTGGAATTACGAAAATGCGGGTTGCATTAGGGTTTAATTAATTTTCACATTATCTTAAGTGCTTTGCAAACATACATTATATGAATAATTCAGTAGTTAAGGCGGGCGAAGCCGCAAGAGGGTCGCTAGTTTGATATATAATTCATTAAAAAAACACATGAGTGAAAATTATTAACATTAAGTGACATGTTTAAACCAGGCAACCCTAGACTTGCGGCAGACTGAGAGCTGGCAACCCTTAATTTTCCAATTCCTTATGGGATTATCTTTCAAATGATGTGCGATTCATATAAAAAACGTATTGGTGCAATTTTCTCCAAAAACGAGTTACGAAAAAATGTAATTAAAGGTGATTGCGGCAGGATTCTTCCAGGCAACCCAGGTGTAATCTGTTCTACTAATCATGTATTATTCATTAATATAGGTTTAATTAAGAAAACTCGTTTATGCAGGATTCAACGGCCGGATCTCAGGGTATTTGAACGCTCTTAAGCTAACAACGTGTTTTTTTTTACTTTATATATTCATTTTTTTCTTGGACTCTCGACAATATAATATAGTCGTACGACTACATATACATACTAACTCTCTCACTCTCACTAACTCTTAAAAGTATATAATTTAATTTAGGAGTTAGTAGCTAATACAATATAGTAAATGTGTTGTCAATATTTTTTTTTTAATTTTGACCAAACGGGAGAAGCCGCATGTAAACCTAATTTCATAATTCATATGTACCTATGTATTATGTGTGTATAATTTATAAAATAGCGTAGGTATGTCGGTGAAGTGGCGATGTACCTACACTGCCTGCATTTTAATTCAGTATTGTTTTACAGATTCCATATTAATTAGCAGTGCCAGCTCATTAATATGTTTATTTTAATTTTGTACACCTCGTTGAGAGATACGGACTTTATTTCTTGCAAATATTCGTATTATACCCAACTTCTGTAAGGCGGTTATCAATTTGAGTGTATTTATATTTTTTTATTTTTGTTACCTCAGAACTTTTGACTGGGTGAACCGATTTTGATGATTCTTTTTTTATTTGAAAGCTGGTGCTTCCTGTGTAGTTCCATTTAAACGGTCCATTTCTGACAATGTTATCCACGAGAAAATTACATAAGTCTTAAATTTGTATTAGGTATGTGCGCGACATATGAACGAATATCTTAATATCACGCCGAACGATTTCGATGATTCTTTTGTTTATTGGTAAGGATACAGTTCAACGGTAGATTGATGAAAGTTTGGTTAGGTACCTACTGATTGTGGGATCCGGTGAAAGTCGATTTTTTAAAAGGGAAAATGAACGAAACAGAAGACAAAAAAATATTATTATGTTATATAAAATTTTCATCTCTTATTAAGTAACAAATGACTAATAAAATAGATATATGTGGCCATTTAGTTTTTGAGCCGTCTTCGCTATCATAATCCTTCATATCTTTATAGGGCAATAGAAAAATAAAGACAGTCCACTAATTTACGCGTTTAAGCAGCTTGGAAATAAAACTAAACAAATGATGCACAAAAGAAGAGATTAATGTTAGTAGTTTACACACATTTTCAATAATAGGACATAAAAGCATAAAAAATATAAAAAAAAATACATATAACAGTACTCTTCCGTTAGTAAGTGACTTAGATACAACGCACAGCCAAAAAATTTTTGAGTGAAAACCTGAAATCTAGCATGTTCCTTGGGGAGAATGGGGAAGTACTAAGAGAGGGTTCCCTGAAATTTCTATGAGAACGAGGAAAACAAATTTTACATTTTGTAGTCAACGCGAACAATGTTATACAATTGAATTTCTTAAACATGGACAAAATCTGATAGTGAAACTAAAACGTAATGAAAGGTTTCAAGAAAGTCCTTCAAGACGTGACGATGAACGCGGCAAGTTGTAGGTTTGATTTCCATTCAGGAAACAGTAAAATGCAATATTTAATATTTTAATTTTTTTACTCTGGTGCCGAGGCAAAAAGCACGGCGTTGAGTTTCGCCGCTTAACACTCAATGCCGCCAGCATTTGGCGGAAAGTGGAGGCTCCCGCTGCCTATTCTGTTACATGCGGGACTTTTAAAATATTCTAAATTATTTTAATGTTCATTATATAGTTTAGTTATGTGTTATTTTAGTTGTTATTCACATACTAACGAGTAAGAAATATTTAAAAGTGTAAACCATTTCGACAGAGCTGGATAAAAACTATAGTTTAATGACTAGACGTGGAGCGCTTGCGTAGTTTCCAAGAGACGTGAGTTCGATTCCCGCTACTTTCATATTTTATACATTTCTAAATATTATTTAACCTTCAATTATATCAAGGACTATAATTCTATCATTATAATTTGACCCGGAATGTAGTAGTAGATAAAAAATGAGATAACGCTACTGTATCTATCTATTATATCTAGAGATAAGCGAGCTATCTGCAGTGGGACTTCATTACTTTAATATGTTGAATACTAACTTGGAGGCCTTGACCTGATACTCACAGATTATTGTATAGCCATTTCATGGAGTTTTCCTATAGAACGGCCTAGCAATAGATTATGTATGAGCACTGTGAATGATTCACATATGGTATTGATCATAGAGTTGAATTGAAGAATGTTCTAAAAATATTACGTTTTTAGTTCATTTTAATAAATATTTATTTATAAATTTGGAAATAATATTTTATTAGTACATGGTAAAATAACAACATACTTAAATATTATGTTTTAAAAAAAATTAAACACCAAAAAGGGAATGCCTCCGTATTTGGTGCCGATATTGAATTAAAAATGTAAATATAAAATATCTAATTCTCCTTAGTTTCTTCTGTTATCTATCGCTCTTGTGGTTTTTTGGTAGATGCGTAATTAAGAAAATAATATAAAATAGCACACGTACGAAACCACATACATACCTATACGCCGAACTGATATCCTCCTTTTTTGAAGTCAGCTAAACATATTCTGCAATATTTCGAAGGGCACGCAAAGCAATCCTTAAAGCATAAAGAAGTATTATTACGGCGAGTCTAACTACAAGGTTAGCCCCACTATAAGAGTCTCGAAGGCCAGATGATAATCGCTCTTCATAAATATGTGATACGTAATATGAATACAGGATAGATATGCAAAAACCTAGTCCAGGGAAAATAAAAACAAAAAATATCTTTATTTTTTAATTTCACGTTTATTTACTCTGCATATAGACAGAGAGAACCTAGTCTTTATAGATTAAGACAGTGTTGACACAACCTAGTGTTGAACACTCCGTTCTACGCTTTCCACCTTAATTTTAGTCATGCTTGTCGAGTGTCAACTGAAAACCACATTTTATCTTATCAGAACGGAGAAATAATAATAGTTCTTCAGTGAACTGGTGGTAAATTATTTGACGTTCAATAAATGAAGTTTGTAACTTCTTCTTTAGAATTAGATTATTTGAAATTTGAATATCATTTTCACGTTTCCAGCAAACGTTACAGCTAGACGCTGTCCCACATATTTCTAATTTGCTTAACCTAAAAATACATACCTATGACACTACTGCAATACCTATATTACTTTTAAGTATTCATTAAAGTATTTTAATGTCTCAGTTCAAATTGTTTTAATATTTAACAATATTTAAAGAGTAAAAAAATGTAATTTCAAACGTAATTTTATTCACAGGTAGTGAGAGTCCTACGAGTGCTGTAGGCGCGGAAGCCCCACGGGAGCTCCCCAATGAACTGTCAGCGCCCTACGAAGTCCCACAGTTTCCTATAGAGCAGATAGAGAAGAAGCTTCTTATACAAAGACAGCTAAATGTCAAGTGAGTTACATTGGTTGACTTTTACTCATTTAGTCTATCTATAAGCAAACAGAACGTACTAAAACACTACTTAATTTTACCTTTCTCCTCTTTCCGCACTACTTGAGACATTGTTCGTCAAGTTCCGTAACCTGCTCCGTAGCTCAACTCCGTGTTTAATCTAACTATCCTTGAATATTATTATCCGTCTCCCGAATGGAAATCAAACTTAAAACCATCGTGTTCGTAGCCAGACATAGATTACGTAGACTTACGTAGATTAGGTATATGGACTTATGTATAATTAAATTTTAA
The DNA here is from genome assembly GCA_000313835.2 of Heliconius melpomene melpomene. NCBI lineage: Eukaryota > Metazoa > Arthropoda > Insecta > Lepidoptera > Nymphalidae > Heliconius > Heliconius melpomene. The sequence continues at coordinate 655,032 of HE670742.1, read as the reverse complement.
AAAGAGGTCAAGTATAAAAATAGGAGTGTTTCTTGTACAGTCAATGTGATACCTTTGTTTGTGACAAAAAAAGTTTCAACTTACGATGTTATCTGTGTTCGAGCTGAGCCGTGTTGAATTTATTCTAGGTACAAGGTAAAATAAGGTTAATATAAACTAAAATACCAACCAAGCTATATTTTTTACAAATCTTATTTTGATAACGCATTTTTTTTGTTTCACCATATATTCATGAATTTTTAACAAATACCAAAGTTGAGCATTCTCGTAATTAAAATTAAATATACAAAAAATAACGTTTAATTTGATTCGATCACTAACGTGCATTAGAGCGCGTGGTATTTAGATATACATTTTCCGCACAACGGCGGCCAGTATCGTTTTATGCTATCAAAAAATTTTAATGGGACCTATTCTACGAATATTGGGTGCAATAAGGATATACTACATACATAATATTATAATAGCAGTTCTTGTAAAAAACAGCACTTGTATTTTTTTATTACGAGCATAAATTAATCATGAGACGCCATTATGATGTTTGAGACGTGTCTCAAACATCATAATGGTGTCGATCATCAATTAATGTTTATGTTGCTTTCAAATCTGAATTGGGGATTTTTTTTTTTTAAACTTTAAATTGGGGTGTTCATTTTAGCCGGTGCCGCAATAAAAGGCCCTAATTTTTTTTCGCTAAGCTAATTGAAATAACATGATTAAAATACTTAAAAAAAAACCATCGCCCACACAGACAGCACAGTATTAATCGAATTTCCACTGTCGCACGTCCACAGTGTGGAAGCTATAACATAAGTTTATGAGTTACATCCGCACGCGCGCGTACTCTTATAACCGCCGCCGTCGTTGGTATTACCACTAATTGGATCAACCTTGACGTGATGTGGCACAACCCTTACTAGGGAAAATATATTCTTAGCTGTTTAGACATTAAAAAAGCTGAACGTCTCAATTATTATTTAAATAATCAGGGAAAAATATAACTTTACAAATTATAACAGTATTTGTGTTATATATATTTTTCAATAAATTTAAATTAAATATAGTGTACGCGAAAGAACGTTCGATAATCCTAGATTTAGCTAAATCTTGTCTGTTAGATTACATGCTAATATAAGGCCATATTAGTGATGTTATGTAACAGTGGGATAAATTACCAGTATTTTGTGTTGTAATTGGATAAACCTTGGCGTCGGTAACCCTTACCACGGGGGATGTTCGTGCTCTATGCTCATACGTTTTAATGTGACAGTAGCTGTCGGCTGAACGTGTTCGAGCCATTGCCTAAATTTTGAACGTTTTAGTTTTTAATTTTCTTTTATGGCGGGAATAGTCATTTTAATTAAATTATATTGACATGTTTTATGCATTATTTAAGAAGTAGATAATTAAAGGTGTGAAGTAGTAATTATGTTTGGAAGTAAAATTGAATGTAAAAAATGGACATCTAGAAGGTATGTATATTGAGCTCTTATCAATTGTTAACCAACGCTTGCAGTTCAAAATTGATATTAATATATACTAATTACTCAGTTAATATTTATACATACCGATAAAAAAGGATATTATGTATCTATTCAAGTTTTTTATTCATGTTAATTTTTTCTATCAGACTCTAAGTCTTTTACAAAACTACAATAATGTGTGACATATTGCGTTATTTTATAATTAATTAAACAATTATTACAACATCATATCAGCATAAAATTCCATTTTGACATTTCCAAGTGACCATAAAATCAGCAACAAGCAGTAGCTAGGTATAGGCGGTTATTGAATTCCAGCTATTCGCTTCCCGCCCACTGAAAAGGCAGTAAATTGGCAGTTCGGAAATTTGATACTATCAACACACCACCCACAGACATTAATTGTTATGACATAGCTTATTTATACGTGGTGAATATTTCAAATATGAATAGTGCTTTAGCTTAAATGGAATATAAATAAATGCATTTTTTATTATTACACAGATACACTACGGACCCTTTGCCTTTTTCTGTTCTCGTCTCTGTTTTATGGTTTATGTACTCCTAGTTTTTGGTGTCAATTTAGATTTTTCATCCTTATTTTGCGAACTGCTCCGTACTCTCTGTGAAAGATAGCCATTTTGAGGTGTATTTATTATATCAGCCGCAGAAGATTAGTTTACCCGATGGATGAATCTTACAATTGTGTCTTGATCTTCGCTGGTGTAGTTCATGCATTAATTCTTGGCTACATATGTATGGCACTATATATGTAGAGTGCCTTTGTTTGAATGATGACTATATACTCGTATGTTAATGTCATTGGTAGAAAAGGTGCGTGAGTCGTCTCCCCTTCCATATCCTTGGCGTATGAGATCCGTCTTCTCTGTCCTGCCTGTGGACCAGGTGGAGGTTGTTAGGGGAGTTTGCTGAGATGAATGCTCCTGGTGGGTATCTTGATCTTCTAAAAAGCGCGTCTACCTCCACCCTAAATAATGAATAATTATTTCAAATCAATTCGTAGGCGTTATAATATCCGCATATTATTTTTCATTAAAATATGCACTGTTTTGTTATTGAATTTAAAAATATATATAAACGTAAATATAACATACCCATAAAACATATACACATTTACATTTCGTGTCTACAGGGTCACCATTAATGACTTTGCAAAGTAAATAATGTTTAATGTTATTTACTCTAGCTAGAGCCTAAATCGATTGCTGTTTACACTTTTACATACTTTCCATGAAATAATATTTGTGTTTCGGTTATGTAAATTTCTTCTTAACAAAGTTACCTATTATTTTTTTATATTTTCCCATACGCTGAAAGTTGTTGTAGGGGGAACGGAGTGTCTTACCGTTAGGTTCCCTCTGCCTATCCTGCTATATGCGGAAATAGCGTGAGGCTGATTTATTTTTATTATGATGGGCACTTAGGCATTTACACTATTTCTTTTTGTCATAAAATTTCAGGGCAGCGGAATGTGGTCAATCAGCTCGATCGTTCGCGGGCAGCGAGGCGGGCGGCGCGGCCGCCGTGCTGGAGGAGGCTGCCAGGCTGAGAGGGGATGATGATGATTATGATGTGATATTGCCCCATTTTCAGCGTGTGGCGATCAGTGGGGAGGATACTTCTGGGGTAAGTTTAGTTCCAAGTAGATTATTTAAAAAAATTGTTTTAAAATAAGTGTCTACCATATGTATGTTTGTAACGGTAACTTTGAACATGATTTTAAACAACTGAAACGTCGGATGAATTTGAAATTTACATATCAAGGTGACAATGCAGTAATATTAAAAAAAAAGAGTTACGCACGAGTTGCACTCACCCTCCGAGGGTTCCGTACCTACCAATTTCTGAATTTTAGGTCAACGGGAAAAACTGGTGGGATTCAACGTTGCTCTTTGCCTCGACACCAGAGCAAAAAAATGAAAATATAAATTTAAGTAAATATTTCATTTAAGTAAATGTTTCTGAATCGTATTAAACTCGTAGTAGTATACATTTTCGGAATCTCGGCGTTTGCAATACCTTCTCCGTGGATCAAGGGTAGACTAGCAAATACCTAATATATTTTATTATATGCGATATTATGCTATTATACGCGATTAATTTGGTTTAAAAGTTTTATTTAAAATAATATTGCTTTATTTCCTTCACTTAGGTGCCTCTAGAAGATCTTCAACAGGCGTCCTCCTACCTGGTCCAAGCGCTGGAGATCCGCAAGCGCTACATGCACATGTCCCAACAGAGCTTCGCCACAATCACGTCGAGGTTCCTTAGGAACATGGACCCCGGAAGTTCTTCTAATCACACACCCAGTGTTAAGTTGGCAAGGAATCACATTGCTGGTGGGTGCTACATTTTTTATTTATTTTCAGGCTTACAAATGAAATAACTATTAATTATAAGTATAGTGAATAGGTTGTCAGAGCTGTACCGCCAGGCCACCACGGCCTCATTTGTGGTTGTATGATATACACACAGAATTATCGTAACAAATTGGAAAAAATTAAATTTTATAAGAATTGGGATTTAGTAGACATGTTTATCCATTAATATCGGTGTATAAAAAACTGATAGACACTAAAGACGGCTATGTTAGTAAAAAGAATAAATTTTATTTTAAATGTAATTTCTCTAGACGGGTTTCGAATTTAATAATTATAAATAATATATGGTTTCGCCCCTCAACTCGTAATGCTTTCAGAATTCGGTGGAAAATGGGCAACGAAGTGTTTTAACACTAATTTCCCTCTGCCTGCTGCTGTGTGCAGGATACTGCATGAAGCTGATTTAACTTTAATTTACTAATTTAACAATTCCAGACCACATAGTCCACCCTCCGTTCAAAGACAACAAGGATCCCTGGGAAGGTCCCACCCCCGAACCTAAGAACTACATCATCAAATCTGACAATGGAGTCTTTAACTTGTACAGAAACACGGAGAACGGAGAAGAGAGAGTTCCATATGAATATATAAACCTAGCTCAGTATATACAGGACAAGAATACTATGTGTAACATGATCGCTGATGGCCCTTTGTGAGTATACTAGTGAGAGTAATCTAATACTAATATTATAAAGCTGAAGATATATTTTTTTTAATTTTGTTCGATTAAGCTCGCGAATCTCAGGAACTAATAGTTTCAATTAAACAAATGTTTTTATATTCACTTACAAACTGTCTTAAATTAAAATTAAAATTATTCTTTATTCAAATGTTTATTTGAAACAATTTAAGACCTATTATAAGCACTTTTTATATTACATAACACTAGGTTCTCTCTCCCTACCCTGCTGTTTGCAAACAGTGTGAAGCTGGTTTTATTTAATTTATCAAGGCAGACTAACAAAGGATATTATACCACGACAATAGTTTTTTCCTATTAACTTTAATTTTTTTTGCCTAGGAAATCATTCTGCTACCGTCGTCTAAGCTACTTGTCCAGCAAGTTCCAGCTGCACGTGCTCCTCAACGAGCTGCGAGAGCTCGCCTCACAGAAAGCGGTACCGCATCGCGACTTTTATAATATACGGTAATGTAATGTTACCTAATATAAACATATTATATTTTTTGTAATAATGATTTCTAAGATTAGGAAGGAGAGAGTAAGTATCATTCCATTCTTTACTTTCTAAATTATAGGAAAAAGATATGTGTGTTGAACCAGTATTTCTAAATCTAGAATTTTTAAGTAAGTATAATTGAAAAAACTAAACTAATGTTTGTTATTTATATTAATTAAATACATAAACCTCTATGCCGCTAACACGCTAGTCCAGTTTACTTTAATCGCACTTCTAATGGTTAATATTATAATAAATATTTTACAGTAGAGACCAGTCATTAGTAAATGCGACATGTTGTGGGTTCGATTCTCACTCGAGGAAGTGAAATGTTTATTATTTTCATTTCCTTACCCTGGTAACGAGGCAAAACGCGATGTGACTTCCGCGTGTATGGGGAACGGAAGTACTGCGTTCCCAGGTACCCTCTGCCTACTCTACTATGTGCGGGATACAGCGTGAAGCCAGTGTAACTGTAAACATGTTACCCCGCACACTATAATCGCACTTCTAATATTTAATAATATAATAATGGTCTTGCAGTAAAGTGGACACCCACATACATGCAGCGTCGTGCATGAATCAGAAGCATCTACTGCGGTTCATCAAGAAGACACTGAAGACCCATGCAGATGAGGTAACATTACTTTTGTTTATTACAAACATGAGGTTTTAAAATAAATTAGTAGTATTTTAAAATAAATTCAGCCAACTCGCAATGTCCTTAAAAGGGATGGAAAGGAAGAAATTTTTACTGCATGTTCTTTCTTCCTACCCGATTAAATAAAATGTACAAAAATAAAACAAAATATTGCTTATAAAAGTGTACCTATTCTTAATACTTTAGGAACAAAATCTATATACTTAATACCTATATATTTATAGGTAGTAACTCTCCACAAAGGTACGCCAATGACTCTAAAGGCGGTGTTCCAGTCTATGAACCTCAGTACCTACGATTTAACTGTCGACATGTTGGATGTACACGCGGTAAGTTTTTGGCATGTTATTTATATTTAGTTTTTCTTTTTACTGATAATAAATAAAAAAATGTATTTCGAAAATAAAAAAATATTTTAACTTAGTATGGACACAACTAATTTATAATTTTTGATGGTACGAATTTATGATTCATAAATGACATAGAAATGCTATGTTAATGGTAACAAAAAATTAAAAATAAAATGATTTTACTCTTCATCTAAGAATAAAAAAAACCCGTCGATATCTAGTTTCTCTTTTCTAAACTTAGACAAATAAGTAAAATAGAAAGAACTAGGTTAAGTATTATTTTTATTATATTATTAATTACCAATTCATATGTTCCAGGACCGCAACACTTTTCACCGCTTCGACAAGTTCAACGCTAAATACAACCCTATCGGAGAGAGTCGCCTTCGCGAGGTGTTCCTCAAAACTGACAACTATATGAATGGAAAATACTTTGCTAGGATTATTAATGTAGGACAATAATAATAGTATATTGTTTTTTTTCTTTATTTTTATACTTCACGCTTTATGCCTTGTTTTAGTAAGAATATAGTGTTAAATCTCGACATTGTACGATAAGTGGCGAAGAAATATTATGAGAAAGTTCCTCTTTGTGGAACCCTAGCCACCGGTGGCTTGGACCCCTGTCTCACCCTCGGAAGAGTGTTTATTTTTGTGTGTAAATGGTTGTACCATTACGCAAAAGATTCCCACCATTTGGAATAATTTTATTAAAATTATTTTCGTTTCGCCTGTTTGGTAGACGCGACAATCAAAAATTGAACGATGCTTGGGTAACAGAGGGTCTTGCCTGTTGCAAGGGAAAAAGCGTGAAGCGAGATTTTTATAAATAATAACATAAATTCTTCTATCACAAAATAGGAAGTAGCATCAGATCTCGAAGAAAGCAAATATCAAAACGCAGAATTGCGTCTTTCAATCTATGGTAAAAGTCCAGGCGAGTGGGCTAAACTAGCAAAATGGGCGATCGCGTACGACGTACATTCTAACAACGTGCGCTGGCTTATACAGATACCTAGGCTTTAGTGAGTTACTAATATCCATTATTACTATATCCATCTATATACTACATTTTTAGATATTTATTTAAGCACTAGTTTTGCCTGTGATTTTGTCTGTGTGAGAAAGTAAATCGATGTAATGTTGTTTATTTATCAATCGAGTGAAATAAAACGAACAATTATTGTTAAGGGAAATTTATGAAAATGCGTATAGTGGTGAAATGTGCCTTAAAATCGGTGGAAATTCTAAGATTAGCGTGCGCAAACGTACAGACCAAAATTTAAAAATAATTGTTTTGGTTTTATTATTCTTATTAGGTAAGTGTAAGTAGGTATTAAAAGTTAGGATTGGAAATTTTCTCCAATCCTAACTTTTTATTATTTCTATATGTTTAAGTATACTTTTTGCTACTATAAGCACCTACTACATATATGTATACTAATGGTATATTATTTCTTCCAGCGATATCTTCAAGTCCAACAAGATAATGAACAATTTCCAAGAGTTCCTCAGCAACATTTTCCAACCGCTGTTCGAAGTTACCAACGATCCAAATAGCAATATTGAACTTCATAAATTTCTTACTGTAAGCTTAATTTCATTAATAAAAATCGTAGTACTATCGGAATCATTATAATTTTCTTATACTATCCAAACATCTGCCAGTGTCTGACCACATGTGGCGGTTGTGGATTCGATCTCGAGTCGGGCTAATGATTATAGATAAACTATTATCATTTCTCATTTCTGATATAGTAACGTTTTGCTTTCGGCTCCTTTAATTCCACTTCCCATCCTGAATGTTTGTAATAACGTGAAAAACACATAATTATCAACTTAGTACTCAAATTGGTATCAATTTTACAAGACCGTTACGACGCGACGATACAAATTGAGAAACAATTTAACTAAATTCACACAATTTATGTATCAATAAAAAATACAAATTATGTTTTATCTGTTTATCTGTGTATCATTATAAATTCAATATTATTTTTAAATAATGATTTTATAAACAAAACGTGAACTAAAAGTATACAATTTAATATCTTTGTGTAGCTTTATACTGTATTCATTTTAAAAGATTCAAATACACACATTGTTTACAAAATTAGATGGTGACGGGGACAGAGTGTCTTAACACTAGTGTTAAGACACTCTGACCCTCTGTGTGAGGACCTAGGTCCTCTCTGCCTATCCAGCTCCGGAGGAAATTGCGTAAAAATGGTTTTTTCTGTTCTTCTTAAACAATTTAACAAAATCCACACTCAAATACAAACAATTACGCATAAATACTCAAAAATATCCATATCTCCAGCACGTGGTGGGCTTCGACAGCGTAGACGACGAGTCCAAGCCGGAGAACCCGATGCTAGATGCGGATGTACGCTTCCCGCTGCAGTGGGATGACGAGGAGAACCCGCCCTACGCGTACTACTTGTACTATATGTACGCTAACATTACTGTGCTCAATCATTTTAGAAAGTGAGTATTGGAAATGTTTTTTTTTTATATTAATGTTTTATATCAATATATTAATATTTTAAACTGTCGTGCAGTGGCATGGTGTCTTCGCTGATTGTGGGATCTGGAGAATGAAATTTTCGTTTTCTCGCTCTGGTAAGATAGAGGGCAATGTACAGTTCTACCAACATGCAATGTTTTGAGTTCTGGTTCAGGAAAGCGTAGAACTGAGTGTCGTGACACTTGGCCACTATCCACTCTACAATGTGCAGTTCACACTGTATCCCGCATATAGGGTGAGCAGAAAGAACATAGTGTTAAGAGACTGCATTTCCCACTTTCCGCCGAATTTTTGGCACATTGCGAGTTGAGTTGAGAACTCAACAACAATAAATAGGAAAATATTAATCTTTATATTTATTAAAAATATTTTCTTCTACCTAAGGCAGCTTAAATAAGTTTAATATCAAACTATAAATAATTAAAATCTATTTTTTCAGGGAACAAGGCCTCAACACATTTGTACTACGCCCCCATTGCGGCGAAGCAGGGCCTGTACAACATTTGGTATGTGGGTTCATGCTCGCTGAGAACATCTCACATGGGCTATTGTTGAGGAAGGTACGTAGAGAGATATTCATTTAAATTGTCTGGATATCTTAGATTACACGTATTATGTATTTCACTCATTGATATTAAAAACTACAAGTCATTCTTAGTCTAATCCAAGAAATATTTTATCTAACTCACAACCAATTATGTTCTCAAATTACGATATGATGGCGTCATATAGTTTAGAGTTACTTATTTAGAAAAAAAATGTCTTTAAAGACAAAAATTATATCTAATAGATGATTGTCTATTTCATTTTTAACTGTAATCTATACATTCAGATTACAGTTAAAAATGAAATATCCCTTAAGTTTCATATTTTTTTTCTTTTGATTTGTTAAATAATATTAAAAAGCTATGCATTCATAACTTGTATCTTATCCAGGTACCAGTCCTCCAATACTTGTACTACCTAGCGCAGATCTATATAGCGATGTCGCCACTCAGCAACAACTCTCTCTTCCTGAATTACCACCGGAACCCGCTACCCGAGTTCCTGGCGCGAGGTCTCTGTATCACACTGAGTACTGACGACCCCTTGCAGTTCCACTTCACTAAGGTATGACTAGATTCCATTTAGAGCAAATAATATTGATAAATACCCACAAAAAAATATAAACGTATGTAATTACAGGAACCCCTAATGGAGGAGTATAGTATTGCCGCACAGGTGTGGAAGCTCAGCTCCTGTGACATGTGCGAGTTGGCTCGTAATTCTGTGCTCATGTCTGGATTCCCTCATGAGGTAATGTTATACTATTATATATGGAAGATGAAAACAATTAATTTCAATTAATTTTGTTTTGACAAACCTCAGCGTTGAATTTCGCCAAGCTACACGCAATGTCTCGAAAATACAGTAGTGGATGGAAGACAGCGTAAATTAACACTGGGTCTCCTTTGCTTACCAGCTATTTCAGACAAAATAAAAAGCTGAGTGTATTAAAACAGATTGATAGATGTATTTTAATTATATAACATCATAGTATCCTCCATTTTTAACAACACCATTTACACACAGAATGACATAAACCCACTAAACACTTCTTATATAAAAACAATTCCAGATGAAACAATATTGGCTAGGCCCCAACTACACGAAAGAAGGGGTGGCCGGCAACGACATAACCCGCACCAACGTGCCCGACATACGCATCTCCTTCCGCTACGAGACTTTGCTTGACGAACTTACTAATATATTTAAGGTATGTATTTGTTGTTTTTTTTGGATATTTAATGTGTTAAGTCTTTGGGGAAAGTATGTTTTGTCTTTTTTTATAAATCTTGAATAGTGGGGATAAGACAGTCAATATATTACAAGACACAATTATAACACTTTATGACAATTTAATTGTTGGAAATTTCAATATATTACAAAATAGCATATTCTACACATTTCAAACACTTCTCACTTAAATATTTTTTATTTGTGGTTAGCAACTCATTTCCACATTAATCTTTGCTCAATGCTTTCTTGTCTAACGCTTGTGTGAATTATTTATAATCTATACAACTCTTTCTATCTCTTATGTCAACTTATATCAAAAAGAGATATCGTAATGTTAATTCTTTTTGGTGATTTAAATGCAAATACATATATTTACTACTACTGTTGCTATCTCTTTTTATCGCCATACATTAGAAAGAGACAGCCTGACAATATGAGTGACACAATAATAACTTTCAGGAGGGAATGTCGAGCCGCGGATAAACGTCGCTTCGTCATACTTTATAATCCTTAATTTGTTTATAATTCCCGACTGCCAAGGAAGGGTTATATCAATAATATTAGCATTTAATGTAAAATGTTAACACCCCTCACGTGGTTGCCCCAATCAATAAGGTGTAGGACCGACTTTAAAGATCTAGAAACTTGTATAGAATAAAAGTAACTATTGTAATATTATTAACATATTATTTTTTATAATTTTTCAAAACTTTATTATTATATAGTGTACAGAAAATAGTTGAAAATAATGTATAGAATTAGTAAAAGTTGTCAAATGTTATTTTATATTTTTTTACAATTCATGATTTTCAAAGTCGGCCCTGTATATTTTATTATCATACTAAACTTGATCAAAGTCGCACTTTAAAGAAAAAATACAGCAAATTGTTCCATAAATAAGTATATTATTTTACATCTAAACATTCCTTTTTTATTATTTCTTATTACAGTTATATCAAACCATTACAGTCAATCATGTAAATCGACAAAAGCAATACTTATACATGCGAGTATCTACAATAATTATATTTTTTCGATTTCAACCTTTTTAAAGTGTTCTATATTTCGCACTTAAGCAAGAAAAATCCTTTTTTTTAGTAAACCTATAAAAATTAGAATTAAAAAAAAATGTTTGTCGTTTTTATTTGACATAAATTTAAAGTGCAACTTTGCTCCAAAGGTATTTAATTAAGATTTTCCCTCAGATGTGATAATTCGGTGACTTTAATCCAAGTGCCATTCACTAGTTAGTCCTGAGTTGTGACCTCCATTTAGAGTGACTTAGGCGACTGACAATATTACATTAATTATATAAATGTAGTACTCTCGACGAGTCGTGACGTTTGCGCATTATTCACTCGAATATAACATAATCAAAAGTAGGAAATTATCTCAAAATAAAATCTACAGCTAACTTCAGGGCGGTCACATTGCATTGCTTATATAAAGTTTTATACTTAGTAGTATCTTGCTATCTCTTTCTGTCCCCAATAATAAGAACGAGACAAAAGAATTCTATGAATATTAATCAAATTTTTAATAAAGTAATGTTTTTCTATCTATAGCTTATCACATTTATTTGTTATATGCTAAATTAAAAAGGCGTGTTTGAGCCTCTAGGCTCAAGTAAATTATAAATATATTTTTTACTTAAAAGTTATTAGATTAGGTGTAGGTTTTTTAATATTTCTCTTAATAGACAGTTGCAAGATGTACCAAACATTTTGAATTATATCTTTTTATTTTTTTATCTTTTTATTCTTGTATCTAGATTTTGTAACGTCTTTTTATTTTTATACTATATTAATTAAATAAAATATATATATTTTTATGTTATAACGAATCGACGAACAATATTTTATTCAATTTTTAATTTTATATTAAATCAATCAATTAAAATCTAACAAAGTAAATTAAAACGTTCATAATTTTAGTGGTTTTAAAATATTTTTTCTTAAAATAATCTGTATACAACTCTCATACATACTTTAGTGATGACATAAGATATTTTAAATTAATCAATTATGTTTAAACATTGAATCTTAGTTCATAATTTTTGCAACTGCTACTTTTTTATTATATAAGGGGCTAAAAATACATATTTAATAAAATAATTTTTCAAAAACATGCTAAGTGATACATTTAAATGAAACTATTATAATCAGATTAACCACATATATGTTGATATTCGACAAAAGCATTAAAAAATATGAAATTAAAGACTTACAGTATAAACTTCCAGTAGTCAGTGGTCACGTGGTCACCTATATCTGTCTATTTAGTGGTGTACATGTAGTGGTCTAAACATACGCAGTTAATTCAATTAAAATAGTTTCATTTGAAATATATAGCATTATTTGTGTTTTCTTATGTGTACGCTATTTTGTTGATTGCATTTGTGTTGTGAATTGTCATAATTTTGGTATATTTTAGGCTGCCTACATACTTACTGCTAATTAAAAATAATTAAAAACATACCTTTTTTATTAGAATATTATTTGAAATATTAAAAGTGGCTTATTTATATGTGCCTGAAGAATGAAAATAATAATAATAATATTCTTTCTGTTCTATATAAGCAGTTTTGTAGGAAGCCTAAAACTATTTCAGTACATCTAAAACTTAAACTAATCTTAAAATAAGTGTAACATGTACTTAATCATAACATATAATACAAAACATGTTTAATTTTGTAAATATATATAAATACATGTATGACACAAGAAAGCGGAAAAAGAAGATCAGAGTGTCTTGACACTAGATTCTCCCTGCTTTACACGGAATAAAGCGTGAAAAAAAAAACGTGTATAACACAATATATATACACATACCTATACATAAAGATCAGTTAATATGTTGTTGAAAATAAAATTTCTCATTATATTTTATTTATTTATTTCGTAACTAAATAATACTTGCAAATAAATATACCTGATTGAGCTTGGTTTTGAAGGAAATTATCAATTGCACTTTAGAATTTATGACTGCACACAAAGTCATACTACTAGATATTTTATTATTTTAGTGGTATTTTTTATCATTTTGTGTTTTTTTTTATAAAGAATCTAAAAAACATACTATAAATATGCGAGGAATAAACTTTATAAGACAACAGCTGTACCTTTTGTGTGACTAGATGATTAAATATCCCATTTTAATTTTATTATATTTGTTTAGTTTCCTATTTAATATATACATATACCTATATAAAAGTTTATTAAGACATTCTTTTATTTTAAATTTTTATGAGACTTTAAATTTTATCAATAATGCTTTGTAAAACAAATGTATGTTTAATATGCGACTAAGAAGTGCTATAGATTAAAATATAATATATCATATTTCTATGGCATAGATACAACGGACTGGCACGCCCATCCCACCATAAGGTACCCGTAAAAATTGCCAATTGCCAAAATTACTTTATCTTTATGCGCTTGGATTGACAAAATTATTAATATAACATGTATCAATTATAAATTTAAATATTCTTTTTTAACAGATATCTATTAGTAAAAATCGTATTAAAATCTAAGCGTACATCACATATAAAGATATTACATATGTTCTAGAACATCTGATGTTTTAAAATTGAATGAATATTGTCAAAAAATATTATTTAATTTTGGCAAGTGGCAATACGCGACAGTACAGCATGGATAATGGATATGATAAGAATGCACACCGTGTTCATCATTTTTAATATTTCTTATAATACCGACATAAATATGTATGATTTTTTTATAGTAAAATGTCTTCATTCAACATTGATAAACAAATATTTTAAAAATGTCTAATACTATAATAATATATAATCAATCAATTTGTATGTTTAAGCCCAATTCACGATATTCCAATATAAATAATAAAAAAAATCAATTTCTATTACTACTACTTGTGCCGTCACACTAACAGGTAATCATTGTTTATGTGTATTTATGTGCTTTTACATAACTTTATGTGCATTTATCTGTGGTTTGGGTATTTATATGGAATTAATAACTTTTTCTATACTTTATTTCCTTATTAGGTATTATTAATATATGATATTTCTACCATATTTTCTAGGCACGCCAGCTTCCTGGACAACAAAATGGAGTCCCATTACCGAATAGACCGAGTGCTCCCGTCACTCCCCCTCCCCCGAATTTCTCCGCACCTATAGTCAGTATCAAACGACCTTCTCTTGTTTAAATGACATTTTTAATCGAACTTGACTTTTTTTATAAGAACAAATATATAAGTTCTATAAATCTGTATAAATCTTTTATATAATCGATGTACGTACTGCTTATATAGTAAAGTATAATTATATTGTGTTGTTTTTTTATGTTTTTCTTGTAGCTAGTTTTGATATTGCAATAAATTGAATTGAATTACACTGTTCTTTTATTTCTAGATAGTTTGATTTTGTTTAAATTGTGCAATTGGTCATATTTGGTTGCATAATCCTTCGAGGTTTATTTTTGCGTTTTTTTTTCATAATGTCTTAATATTTTTTTATATACTTTAATTATTTATAAAATACTATATTGTTATAATTGTTTTGAAAAACTCTTAATAAAATTAAATGCGGTGTCGTGGGACACCAGGTAGGAACGAAGTTCCTTCGGCTAATGTAGAATCGACACAAATTGCAAAAAAAGTCGTGCTCAATTTTATGTAGGTTTTCTTGATTTTTCTCATAAATTTTGCTGATAGTTTTTATTTAAGTACAAGAAAGTATTTAGGAAATTCAGTATTTTAGGAAATAATAAATTACTTAAAATAAAAATACAACAATAACACACAATCATGCAAAAAAATGATGAGAGAACGAAAAGAAAGAGGGAGAAAGAGAAAGGTATTATACACACTCGTCTGTGTATGCGACTATCGCGCCTGCGCACGTCTCATTTAACGGTTTTATTCCACGTATTTTTCTTACGGTTTTACTATCACATTTTTTTTAGTTCGGTCACGCAGCGAAATCCCTATCCCTTCCACGCCTGCCGTAAGGAACTTCGTTCCAAAAGTTAATTCTTATAATGTATACGTTTACTTCTTTAGGTACTGCAAACTCTTTCGTCAGTTTGTCCATGTCATTAATGTCAGGTAAAACGTAAACTTACAATAAAACAGTAATGAAAATTTTTGTTGTAATGGAAAAATAAAAAAAAATGAAAATGTTCGGCGCCGACAAACAACAGGACAAATTTCGGTGGGTTCAATAAGAATTTTTGAGATAATATTCATTTGGTTAAGTATAATTTCTTAAATTAACGCACCTAATTGTCAATATTTATTTCAGTAATAATATATTTAAGAATCTTTGGTTACACTAGCAATATTTTAGTTCTGTATATAATATGAACTGAATATTAACTACATATAACAAAACTGTATCTCAGTCCTTTCTGTACATATAGGAAAAGCTATACGAAGAAATGATTGAACGAAAATATCATTTGAAAAAAGTAATGACCCAAACAATGATATTTAAAATTTTTGCCTGTTTATCTAAACGTTTGTTCACGTTAATTACATAAACGGCTTAACCGATTTAAATGCAATTTTCACTAATGTATTTTGGCAAACTTCCCTTAATGTTAAGTGTTTGCTTTACTTAATTGGATCAAAAATAAAACCCTATAGACTTTTCTTCTGCCTGAAGAAATAAAATATTTAATATTTTAATTTCTTCGCTCTGGTAACGAAGCAAAGTTCGGCGTTTAGTTCCGCCACTCAACACGCAATAAAAAATATATTTATGCTTTTTATACAAATATCAAGACCCTAATTAAACAGTGACAGTACACGTAACGTGGCGGGCCCTACGCGGTCGCACCAAAGCCGGCGTCGCAGCGCCCCGCAGCGGAATGCCGCTCCCGTAATAACTGGCATACATGTGACTGGCGTGAGTATTGTACCTATATGAAAATAAATATATCTATATATATAAAATTGAAAGGTCACTCACTCATCACGAAATCTCAGAAACTACATATGCTAGGAATCTCAAATTTTGCATAGGAGTTACTTATAGGACTTAGGTGCTCGCTAAGACGGGAATTTGCAATATTCGATTTCTAAGGGGTTGTTTTTGGGGTCGAAAGTTTGTATGAAACTTCGTTACTACAAATGCTAGGAGTCTCAAATTTTGCATAGACGTCACTAGGGCGTAGTCATGGAGACAGAAATTAATAATAACATAGTTCACGCGCGTGAAACCGCGAGCGGGCCGCTAGTTCTAATTAAAACTTAAATATCTGAAATTTAATTAAAATTATAGGTGCTTCTAGAAGAACTAGAAAGCTCAGCCACAGCCATAACAGGCGTGCTGAACCTTCGGCGTCGTTACATGGAGATCTCCCATCAGTCTTTCTCCGACGACCTAGCGTATTACCTGATGCACCACGAGCCTCCCCCCACAAATGAATATGAAGCTGAAGAGTCTGTTGACTTCCGTCGGGCGTTACTGCGGTTTGACTGTACAGTTTATTATTTACATATATGCTTAGGTAATATTTTCGGCCATGAAACCGTGTCGTTTGTTTTTAAATTCGAATACCAACAAAAAATTTTTATAGTTAATTTATAGGTTTAGGTACATTTTTAAATTAAATATGTGTTCAATAGACTCGTGCTGTTTTGACTGACCGATATTAGGATTGTTTAACCCGCCAAATTTCTAGTACATGAGCTCTCAAGAAAACTTTATTCATATAGGATTTGTTTTGCTGGTACCGAAAAACTACAGTACATAGTTAAAAATATACCTAAAATTTACCTTTAATAATAACCTAAGTAGGTGCTTAAACTATATAACCGCTCATTCGAAAGGGTTTTTAAGGTTTTTTTTTGTTAATTATTTCAGCTGCAGCCGCCAATCAGTATATGACCCGTAGCTCATCGGACGACCAATTGTCAGACCCAAGTCTTGAAAGACAATTCTTACAGCACTCCGAAACTCGATGTATGGTTATTTTTTTTAGTTTCACACTGTGTCCCGCCTATACCTGTTTAGGCAGAAGAAACCTTGGGAAATTAGTGTTCTGTTCCCATTGTGACACTTCTGTTCCTTACTTCCCGCTGAATTCTGGAGGCACTGCGTGTTGAGTTGCGGAACTCAAAGCCGCAAAAAAATGAATAAGAAAATAAATATATTGAATTGAATTATGTTATTATAACAGTATTATACATGAAAAGGCCTTTATCGAAGGCCAAGTTTTGAAGGAGATACAATCGCCATTGTTAAATTTTAAACTATGTACAAATTATAGTAATAAAGACTTAAAAACGGTTAAATTACAGTAAATCTCACCAGCACGATGTCAACAGTCATACCCGGACTTAGCAAAGTATCCCTTGACAGTCAAGATGAATTACAAGATTCTGAAAATGGTGATTTAAATTATTATCTATATATATAAAAGGACTTGTCCTCACTGACTGAGGTAAGACGCACGCACAGCCGTAACCGCTGTGCGTAGAAACGTGATATTTGGACAGATGTTTACTTTCGTAATCTGGACATCCACTAAGAAGGGATTTTGAAAAATTTTAACCCTAAAGGGGTAAAATAGGGGTTCAAAGTTGGTATGGAAAAATTTTTAAATCGCCACCGATTTTTATAAAGTTTGAAATTTAGATTTTTAAAAGTATTTAATTGAACATGTGTTTCATAGTTTTCTAGAATTCACCCCACCCCCTAAGGGTGCAAATAAGGGGTTGAAAGTTTGTGTGGAAAAATCTTTAAATCGCAACCGATTTTTATAAAATTTTAAATTTAAAAATATTTCATCGAACACATGTTTAATGGGTTATTAGAATTCACCCCTAAATACGCAAGGGAAGCTGCGCGCGTCCGCTAGTTATGTATAACATTTTAAACACTGTTATTTTAAATAAGTAAATCTCCAGATTTATTCAAATGTAAGGCTAATGTAGTTAGCTGCGATCGCATATATTTGAATTGCCTTTTTCTACATGTTTTATTTGAAATTTTTTTTAAACATATTTTTTTTAACTTCACGCTGTACTCGCACATATAGGTAGAAGGAACCTGGACGCCTAGTGTTAAGACACTCTGTTCTCTATTTATACATTTCCGTTCTTCACTTTCCACCGAAATCTTGAGGCATTGCTTGTTGAGTGGCGTTATTTGTTACCATTATTTCCTACTACAATCATACTATTTACAGATATCAAAGACCCTTGGTCTTGCCTCATCCCTCCGGACCGACACTACGTGTGCCAGTGGAGGAAGGGTCTGGTCCGCGTATACAAGAACCAAATAGACGCCACCGATAATAAGCCGATGCCATACCGCTATGTACCCTTCAAAAAATATGTTGAGGATATGGCGAGATTGACTGAAATGGTATCAGATGGACCACTGTAAGATATTTGAATTAAAATATTATAATTTTTTAATTATTATCGTTATATAAAAGAAATTTTATTTATCCAAACTTTGGTCTAACAAATTCTTTTCTTTTATCCAAGAGGTGGTGTTTTTGCTATTGTGTGTTGTGACCAAATATGTTGGTACTCTCTTCTTAACATGTATGATTTCTAAAAGAGTAAATATGTAGATAAATAATAAATATATAGTTAGTTTGTACTTTGCGTTCTACATATTTTTAAAATTAATGAGTATCAAACATTTTATAGCAAGTCGTACTGCTACAGACGCCTCAGCTACCTCTCCTCTAAGTATAGGATGCACATTTTACTTAACGAATTACACGAACTGGCGTTGCAGAAAGCTGTGCCTCATCGAGACTTCTATAATGTGAGGTAAGTAGTTCTCCTTGAGAATTATATTTTTTTCGCGTCACGCCCCACATCGTACCGAATTCTAGAGGCATTGCGTGTTGAGTGGCGGAACTTAACGCCTTTAACTTCTATACCAGAGCAAAAGAAAATATTAAATATTTCATTTCTTCGATTGTGAATCAAACTTACTTACACCTATCGCGCTTACAGTCACACCTTTGTGCTCCTGTATTGTAGACTTGTTGCTAGACTGACTCGTGCTGACATGGTGCTTTCGTCTTTTGATAAAAATCAAGCAAATCTTCTTCCAACCCAAGAAAAGTGGACACCCACATCCACGCCGCCTCCTGCATGAACCAGAAGCACCTGCTGTGCTTCATTAAGCGCACCCTCCGCAGGAGTCCGGAGACGGTGGTGGCGCTGCGTGACGGTGCGCCCATGACGCTTAAAAGCGTGTTCGAGGATATGCAGCTCGACGCGTACGATTTGAATGTGGACATACTTGATGTTCATGCCGTTAGCACTGACATTTTTACTTGTAGAACATTAGTGACATACATATTTAAGGAAATTTCGTGGAAGAGCGAATAAAATAGAAGTAATAACAAAGCGTTTTAACACTATGCTCCCTCTGCCTATCCTGCAACATGTGGAATATAGCGTTAATATAAAATATATAAATATCTACCGTTAGAAATATAAATATCTACTATAGGTTGAAAAAAAATTTTTTTTGTTTTGTTTTTAGTTTGCTTTTTTGTAATCTACAAATAACTTTCTAAGACATTAATAACGTCATTAATGTCTTCATAAATATATATAGCTTTTGTGAAATTAAATGGTATACGTATTATCGCATATAAGCAACTAAAGCCTATATTTGTAAGCGCGGCGATGAGTTCCGTCACCCGCCACACAATGCCTCGAGAATTCAGCGAAAAGTGTGGAACGGAGTTGTTCTAATGGGAACGGACTGTCTTAACGGTAGGTTCCCTCTGCCTACCATGCTATGTGGGATACAGTGTGAATAAATAAAAACCATTAATAAGACAGAAGAAAATAAGACGTCGTTGAATTCTGCCACTCAACACGCAATACCTCTAGAATTCGGCAGAAAGTGGAGAACGGTGTATCTTAACACTAGGTTCCCTCTGCCTACCCTGCTGTGTGCGGGATGTAACGTGAAGCTGATTTTTTTAAAGACCATTATCATTATCACATTATTATCGTATTGTGTACTCTTCATTTAGGATCGCAACACATTCCAACGCTTTGATAGGTTCAATGCTAAATATAATCCTGTTGGAGAAAGCAGGTTGAGGGAAGTGTTCCTCAAAACTGACAACTATATGAACGGCCAATACTTCGCGAGCATTATTAAGGTTATTCATTTTCATGATTATTTTCTTGCCTAGTGAACAATGAGCAAAACCGACTACGAAAGGCCAACCGTACTGAAAATGAAGTTATTCAAATTGAAAGAAATATATCTTATTGTACTATACTTAAATAGGAAATTGAAAATGAAAATTTTTGTCGGACTAGCGATACATGCCTATTTTCTTGTAGGCTATTTTGTTTTCTTTGGACGAAAAACGCACTTACCTATCACGTCATACCTTTGCCTTACAGTTACAGGTCTTGTGGTATTGACAAATTCTGAACGTAGGATCATGATTTCTATCACGCAATTTGTAGAACAATGTGGGTGTAAAATTATATAAATAGTAAATGTCAACTAACCAACAGATTAAAAATCAACTGGTTAGTCATTATTTTTCATGACCTCGTTAATTCTATAAGTTGGAAAAGGATTTCTTAGGTAAAATCTTGTATTTTGTAGAACAATATTTGGTCGTATTAAATGGTCGCGAGATCCCGGACTAATACATTGTGCTCTGACAGGAGATCATGGTAACCCTGGAGGACAGTAAGTACACATTCGCGGAGCCGCGCATCAGCATCTACTGCAAGCGCGCGGCGGAATGGGGCGCGCTGGCGGCCTGGGCGCTGCGCCACCGCGTGCACTCCGACCACGTGCGCTGGCTCGTGCAGGTGCCCAGGCTCTAGTATGGGACCGCTTTATATTATAATTATAGTTTCCCTTCATTTAGGAGAGGATTGGAGGTCTTTGCGTGTAGAGGCGGAATGTACTAATTTAAAGAGGATTCGTGTATCTCCATGTGTGCTGTAATGGGAAATAAGAGCTCAAGGATATTAAGGAT
Organism: Heliconius melpomene melpomene; assembly: GCA_000313835.2. NCBI lineage: Eukaryota > Metazoa > Arthropoda > Insecta > Lepidoptera > Nymphalidae > Heliconius > Heliconius melpomene. Next base: position 633,666 of record HE670742.1, on the reverse strand, counting down.
GCCTGGTGCAAGTTGAGGTGAGATACAATGGGAGATCTAACTTAGTACTTACTAGTAGACCTTTAACATATACATTGTGGCGATTGTGGCACAACGGGCAGAGTCTATCTGTAAATGATTCGATCGCTGCAATCTCCCGGGTGTATTAGATATTTTTGTTTCCTATCTCTGGTATTACAGTTGCACCGAATCGGTGTACCAAAGCTCTAGTACAGCTGTTTTTATGTAGTATGTAGTGTTGTTTTAGCGCGTATGTATGTCGGTTCCTTTATTACCTTGCCACTCATAAACCAGCGAACACATACAGTCGGAATTTTTGTTTTTTTTCTAATTCACTTATATATTGAAACGTTGTAACGCAGTGAAATAGAAATTATATTATAAAATTTTATTTTATGCTAAGTATTTCCTTACGCAATTCCAGTGATATCTACAGAGCCAATAAAATCCTGAAGAATTTCCAAGAGTTCCTCAACAATCTGTTTGACCCGCTGTTCAAGGTCTCTGTGGACCCCAACTCAAATCCGGAGTTGCATAAGTTTTTATCAGTAAGTATTTAATGTTATGCACAGTAGAAGGTTGACATTAATTGCAGTTTGACTTTAGTAGTTCGGATTCATGGGTTCTGGACCAGTAAGTGGGGGTGGTCCAAAATCGTTCCGAGGATCGCGAGGAATTTTTTACTTGGTACTTATTCTATATGTTGATTTATATCCTGAAAAAGTAGTTTCAATTATTTCTACATTGTCCAATGTATGTTTTGATTTAAACAGGTTATTTTATGAATATTTATCATTTCCTAGCTTCTTCATTCCTCACGCTCTGTCAAATTTTTCGTAGCATTGCATGTTGAGTGGCGGTTTCAACGCCAGTATTTTGCCTTGGTGAGAGGGCGTAAAAATAAAAATATTTATAAATAATGATTCATTTCCTCGAGTGGGGACCCACAATCGACTCGTTACAGTCACACCCTTGTGCCGCTGCGCCACTACGGCCTTTTATTACTATTGTAAGTTACTAAACATATTCCTTTCTTTAAAAATATAAAATAAATAAATTGTGTATAGGTAATATTTTATATTTGGACAACTATATTTTACTTTACCCAGCACGTGATAGGCTTCGACAGCGTGGACGACGAGTCCAAACCGGAAAACCCAAACCTAACCAGCAACATGAAGACGCCCGATGAGTGGGACGATGAGGAGAACCCGCCCTACGCCTACTACCTGTACTACATGTACGCTAACTTGACCACGCTTAATCAGTTACGCAAGTAAGTTTGGTCTATTTATATATTTACATAACATCTTTCTATTGTTTCTTTGAGGGTAGGCGAAGTAAATCTATGTGTACAAAACGCTTGCCGAGTTGTGGTCGTCCTGAAATTAGTTATAGATAATTGCATGCGTAGATGTGATTTTAGATCTTAAGCCTAACTTTAGGGTGACCATGTCTCGACGATCCTACTGTAAGTAATTTGTTTCTCCATTTTCAAATTTCTATCTATTGTAGAGCCAATACTCAAGATAGCAAAACGCAGTACCTACCAGTCGTCGACGCATTTACAATCATTTTTTTATGTTTTATAGTTATCTTGTCTAAATTATTTTTTTTATTTGGAAAATCAGTATAATATAGTAGGTATTATAAACTTGACTCTGCGACTAATACTTCAAAATATTGTAAAATATTCGTGTACCTATTATTTTAGAGAACAAGGCTTAAACACGTTTGTGCTTCGTCCGCATTGTGGCGAGGCGGGGCCCGCCGTACACCTCTGTGCGAGCTTCCTGGTAGCTGAGAATATATCACATGGACTTGTGTTGAGAAAAGTAATATTTTACTTTGTATATTAATCAAATTACTTATATGCGTAAATTTAGGATAATATATGTGGATGTGGAAATATTCAATAACGAACTAATATTTATTTCCATAGCTACCTATAATTAATATCTGTCCTCTCTCCTACCTCACAGGTGCCAGTGCTACAATATCTGTACTACTTGGCCCAAATTTACATAGCGATGTCTCCCCTGAGCAACAATTCGTTGTTTCTGCGCTATCATCGAAACCCGCTGCCGGACTTCTTCGCTCGCGGCCTCCGAGTCACCCTAAGCACTGATGATCCTCTTCAATTTCATTATACAAAGGTTTTTTTATCTCCACGTTATATTACGCACAGAGTAGGATAAGTAGAGGTTAAGAATGTAGAGTAAGATGATATTATACGTGGTAAATGTAGGTGTTATACTGACATAAAGTTAGGGGTTTCGAAGAATATGATTGTTCTCTGGGACTGAGGCCGATTTGATCTCAGAGTTATACTAAGTAAGAAATTTTCACAATATCATCTTTCATTCTTTGTTTTTGTTTGGTCGAGAAGTGCATATAGTAAAAGATTAGCTTTCTTTTCATTCGCCTAAAAAGAAATATGTAGAATAAATACGTATTTAGGTTTCAAAGAGGTGCGGGTTCGAATGCCGCTATGTTAAAATGTTTATAGGTTTCTTAAAAAAAGTAAATATTTATAAATTTATGTATACTGGGGTATAAACACAGGAACCACTAATGGAGGAGTACAGTATAGCGGCGCAGGCGTGGAAGATGAGCTCCTGCGATATGTGCGAGCTGGCGCGCAATTCTGTACTTATGTCGGGATTTCCTCATGAGGTAATAAAAATAAATAAAATTGTACAATACCTGTGTATTATAGTTTAAAAGTGTATGTTTTCCCCTTTAAAATATCCTTTTATTTTTTTATTTTTTTATAGAAGATAGCCAAGTTGTATTTGGTAGCGTTAAATTGTATCCACCCAAATATTGAATATTTTTCAAGGTTAGGGTCATATTTTACAAATATTTCAATAGTCAGGATACGTACAGTAATATTTGCTCTAGAATTATAGACGTTTATATCAGTTCCACGCTGTACACACAGTCGCGCACACATCAGGGTAGGCAGAGGGAACCTAGTGTTAAGACACTTCGTTTCCCACTTTCCGCCGAATTCTGGAGGCAATGCTTGTTAAATTTCAAAACTTAACGCCGCGCTTTGACTCGACGCCAGAGCGAAGAAATGGAAAAAGATAAATATTTCACTTCCTCGAGTGGGGATCGAACTCACACCCCTGTGCCGATGCGCCATGACGGCTAAACCTAAAGCCATTTAAATCATTGCATATTCATTTCTATATAGGCACCACAATATAGAATATATAATTGTGATTTCGTATAAAATATAAATTAAAACTATTAATCATATAAACTCAGATGAAACAGCGTTGGATAGGCAACCAGTACTGCAGCGAGGGCGCGCGCGGCAACGACATCACGCGCACCAACGTGCCCGACCTGCGCCTGCGCTACCGGCAGACCGCCCTCATGGACGAACTGCAGAATCTCTTCCATATCACCTTTTGATTATTTAGTTAAATCATTGATAAGTAAAAATAACAAATATACCTAAAGGTTTTCTATATAAACAAACTATTTTCTACAATAAACTGAAGGACCAATTCCAGAATCAATTATTTATATTTATTGCCCCTATATGATAAAATATAATAAAGTTTAAACTATTGTCTGTATTAATGAAATATTTTAGTTTTCAATAATCCTGTTAATGTTATTTATGTAAAGTTTTTTTTACTTGCGGTACCTTACGGCGGTAGTGGATAACTGCAAAATCTGCTCCAAGTTTCTTTTTGTACTTTGTATTTGTATACTCCTTAAACAACAAGCAGTGAGAGTGTATATATCAATAATTATAGACAAGATATAAACGAAAATATAAAAAATTCTTTACACTAAATTGATTTTTATTTCAGAAAAACGATTTTTTAAGAGCCAAATATGTCTCACCTGCGTCCTCATTACCGTCAACTGGAGTTGATGAAACAACAGACAAAATCAGTTTCAAATTACCGTTTTATTTTTAGTTTATTGTCATATAAAAAAATGTGTATATAAATTAACAAATTTCCCTATTTTTATTGAAAAAAAAGTGATTTACTTTTAAACGATAGGGTAGAATCTTTTTCTACTTACTTTTTAATTACATAATTTAATTTTGCTGACTAACTAAAGTATTTATCACATAGGAACACGGTATCAACAGAATGGATTTAAAACTTTAAATTGGAACTGCAGTTTGTAAGCTACCTATAATGTAAGATGTTCTATTCTTTTACTGCAACGTGAGGTCTTTTCGACCTCAAGCTATGATAGATACTCTTTATTACTTGAATTGAAAAGAAAGTCAAGTAGCCAAAAAAAAACAAAATGCATTTGGTCAACTAATATATTTGTACACAATTTACAAATAAGTTATTTACCTAAAATTGAGTGTGTTATTTACAATAGAATTCATTCAATAATTCAATGTTTAAAACCTTGTTTAGCCATTGCATCAAAATAATTGTATATCCAACTTCATATGCCACTCAAAAGTGCATGTATTTAAAATCCGTTTTGTTATGTGGTAATTCTTGTCTATTGGAACGGAATTTATTAATGAAACGGAATTAGAGTAACTGTTTCTATTCATTCATATATAATCTTGTAACATATTTACACTATCAGTATAGAATTAATACTCTACAATATAGACTTGGTAGTTTTCGTTATATTTCCAAAATATACGAACGAAGGTTTTTTTGTACATATGAACAATATGAACAAATTCATACACTGATATTAAGAAAATAGAAATTAGTGCTAAATGTAAATTTATATTTTTTTTCAGTTTTATCTTACTCCAAGTAAATCTCAGAATAAGAAATATAGGATCAATATATTTCATATCACATTGACCTTATTGTTATTTTTTAATTTCGTATTTAGCGTTATCTAAAAAAAAGAAATTAGAATCCAGTCACATTTCTAATAGCTTTCTCCTCATCGTGGGGGGACATCTGTCTGTTGGAATGGAACTCCATGGAGAAGGTCGCGAGGCCTGAGCTCAGAGACCTCACTGTGGAAGAGTAACCAAGGAGCTCGGATAATGGCGCTAGGCACTCTATTACCTGAAGGAAGAGAAATTATTTCATTAAATCTTGATTTGTATCAAAATTACTATCCTGACATCACAATGGTGTAGTGCAGAACCCGTCTTATAGTGAATGCAAAATAGTTGTGAGTTCAATCCCCAATCTTATTTCATTCTCTATGAGAAAAACAACGCTATGGTTGACAAAGCGATGCGTTGAATTCTACATTCAACACAATCTAGATTCTCTCTGCCTACCGTGCTTTGTGGAAAAGAGTGTGAATATATTATCGAGCGAAATATTCAACAAGTATTCTATTTATAATTATAATATCTATACACCAGCACAGGGGCACAAACGTGCGACTGTAAGGGCGACGGTTGTGGGATCGATTCTAACTTAGGGTAGTGAAATATTTAACATTTTTGCTCTGGTAACGAAGCAAAGCGCAGCATTGAATCCCGACACTCAAAACCCAATACCTCAAGAATTTAGCGGAAAGTGGATAACGAAAAATCTTAATGGGAAACGGAGTGTTTTAACACTATGCTCCCAGAATTCCTGTGCCTTCCCTGCTATGTGCGGGATTCACCCATTCCAGTACCTTATTCTTATTTCTAAGATGTATATGTTGTATGTCGGCACGTCGTCTCGCCAAGTCAGTTAGGAGACGAGACGAATATGACTCTGGGACCACCAGTTCCAGGGACATCAGTGGTTCTAACAGCACTGAATCCGCCTCCGCGAATATCTATACGAAGAATACCTTATTATTATTACTTATATGAAAATATATTATTTTATAAAATTATTTCTTCATATAATTGCGGTCGTCGTGGCATAGTGGCACAGCACGTGGTTTGTGTTCGATTCGCACGTGTTGGAATGAGTTATTTTCATTTCCTCCCTGGTTAAATAAAATAGAGAGTGGCGTGGAGTTATGCCACATAACTAGATAGCTAAGAACAAAAAAAATATAATTTCATTAATGTTTTTTTTTAATAAGCTGAGCACTATAGTTTAAAATTGTTTGACTTTTGTTTTCTTTTTGTGTATTTGGTCGACGATTGTGGATTCGATCCTCAATTAAAGCAAATATCTCTGGACATATGGGAATGTTAACATCTATCCTACTAATAAGGCTACAATCGGAATCCACAGTTACCTTTCTAAGACACTGTGACACGGTAGCAGCGACCACGGACTCGGATGTACCTCGACCGACTTCGAACCAGTGGAGAGTTACTTGTACGTCTACTAACTGAAAAACATATAGTCTTTAATATAATTTTCTTTAATTTTATATTGAATATTGGAGTTATATTTGTAGCATTACCCCATAGTAGCATTCCATAAAATAGAATACTATGAATATAGAAAATAACTATAGTACAGGCATCCCTCGTATAACACGGTTAATTCGTACCGTGCTATATCGAAACCGTGTTATACGAAACCAGGTATACCATACTGTACACTGTGTTATATCGAAACCGTGTTATACGAAACTTTGAAATCATACAAATAAAGGCAATGCGTACCGTGTTATATCGAAATCAAATCTTAAGGTGTAAAATTTTATGATAGCTGAAATTTCGTTCCAAATACTACATAAATGAAAAAGGGAGTTACCTTGAAGTTTGTATTAAGAAAAATAAATTAAATTCAATTTTATAATGAAATACAAAAATTAAAAAATACAACAATAAAATATATTCAAAGACTAATAATAACAATTACATAGTATAAAACAAGTAGAAACAGCTTGTTGAACGAAAAAAAAGTTCAAATTTAAAATGCATATTTTTCAAAATCGTGTTATACTAATATAATTTCTTGTATCGTGTAATATCGAAACCGTGTTATATTAGTCTCAATTCTTGGACCGTGTAATATCGAAACCGTGTTGTCCAAGTACCGTGTTATACGAGGGACGCCTGTATACTAGTCAGGCAGGTTCAACGTCCGCCCACTTGTTTTACTTTTTATATTGCGAACGCGGCAGAGCTGATTTTATAGTTTGTTTTAATATTGCAAGTGCTTTAAGATGATAGTTCGATTGGAGTTTGGAACCTATAGTACCTATGAAAATTGCTGATTCATCTCAACGTCTGACTCAAAGCGCGACGGCAGTAGGTTCGATTGTCGATTGGGGAATAAATTATTTACATTTCCTTGATCTGATAGAACGATAGTACGGAGTTTCTTAACATTAGGTTCCCTATACTTACCCTGCTCTATTCGAGAACCAGCGAGAAGCTTTAAAAACTAATAAATACTTACAGGGCAACCAAGTTTAGGTCCGTGTAGTAAAGCAGTGGCGAGGCCTTGTTGTATGGCGGACAGGTACCGCGGGTGTATGTGTGCTAAGTTAGCTGCGCTTTCTGCTGTCTTGTCGAACCTGGAAGTTAATTATATTTTTGTAAATTGAGAAGTACATAAATAAGAATAACAGTCCCCAGTCATAGAATTAATGAAGGGTCCTTTCAGATTGAAATTCGAAACAAAAATATTAACGCCAATACTTTGCCTTATTTTGCATTCGGGTGAGAGAAATAACATTTTTCTATACGTGTAAAAGTTTTTTTAATTTAAAAAAATTCAGGTAGTAAGCAAATACATTGTAAGTTGAGTGGAAGAACTCTAATAACGCCAATTATCTTACCGAAGCAAAAAAATAAAAACAATTTATTCCACAGAGTGAGAATTAAACCGACAACCACCGTATTACCAGTTAGATAGTCAGTCACAGGTATGCTACTGCACAATATTTCTAAATAAAAGTTTCATTACTATATCAGTATACCCGTATTCACTCTATTTTCCCCATCTAAACTAAAACGCAAAAAATAACCCAAAACAACACCAACCTCAGCACTTTATCCTGACTGATTCCTTTAAGCGTTTTAGCGGACATAATCACTTTAGCCACTTGCTTAGCGTTTCCTATCTTCCTGTCTACGGCCAGGGTCTGTTTGGAAGTGCCTATCAGCGTCTCCTTGTAGGATATCTGAGCTGGACCCAAGTCTACGTCAATTTTATATTCGCGGATTATCCGTTCTTTTATTATTTCAAGGTGAAGTTCTCCCATACCTGAAAATATATTTAATATTTTTTCACGCCGTCCAATTTTTGTGACACCGCGTGTCAGCAGAACTCAATACCGCTCTTTGTTTTATTACCAGAGAGAAAATGGTAATAGCTCATTCTTCTGAGTGGTAATTTATCTCAAAACCGTCGCCCTTCAACTCGCTGCAATGCAATATCTAGTAAATTGGGCGAAAAGTGGGAAATGGAAAATCATAACACTTAGTTCCCTCCGCCTATGCTGCTATTCTGGAAAAACCGTATTACAAAAACTTACCAGCCAACACCATCTGACCAGTATCATCATCAGTGGTGACCCTCAAACTTGGATCTTCCCGTTGCAATTCCGCCAGAGCTGTCTCCAGGGCACTTTGATACGCTGCACTGGGTGGTTCGATAGAACAAAGGAACACTGGCTCCGGTATCGTGTTACCTGGGGGATGTAAGTTATATACTGTTAGTAGGTATTCAATTAGACAAAAACCATAAACTATCAATGTAGAATAACTTAGGGAAACAAATAGGAGCCTAAAGAAAAATAAATCACCAATTCTGAAGGTAATCCTAGTCCCGATACGCTTGTATCGGTTCTTTTGAAGAGACAATTAAATTCATTCATATTTTCATTTTCTTAACTATAATTTTAATTTAATATGAAAATGTAATCAGAATTATGAGGAATGGAGTGCTAAGTTACTACACTAGGTCTCTCTGTCGGTCTACCCTTCTATATATGGAATTCAGCATGAAGATAAAAAAAGCTTAATCAGCTTAACTCACCTATTCCCAATAAAACATCAGCAATTTCATTGACCGTGGGTTCTGTATCCAGGGTTTGCAGCCTCTGGCGAGCGCTGGGCAGCATCAGGTCCTCGCGAAGATTTGGGTCCTTGAGGAGAGAGGTCAGTTGTTCATTGGCTCGCTTTGCTGCTGATTGGTTTAGCGTTATGAGATCTCCTGACATTGTTGCCTGAAAACGAGATTTTTATTACTTTAGAGAAAGAAAAATGTTTTATTATTATCAAAAAGGATGTATACACATGCATGTTTCTTTATTTCATTTGATGTACTTTATGTTACCAAATCTAGGTACCAAAAAATTTAATTAAATAGTGTTTTTTATCTGGTGTAAAGTACCAAAAAAGAAAAAGTTAGTAATAAGGGTTACTTGCCTTGAGTCCACTAACAACAGCGATATCACCTTCTGTCACTTTTTCCACAGGGCGATACTCGTCCGCCAGAGCCACATATAGCAATCCTGTCTAAAAGGTTTTAATATCTCCAACATAAACTACAATTTTATTTAAAATTCAAGCAATTTTGACTTTGACTATAAAAAGTGAAATGTCACCTTAATGGTCTAAGTATATATGTTAAATACATGTATGTAAATTAAACAGCTTCAAAAGAACTGACTTTACGTAAAGATAGTTGTTTTTTAATTAAAATATATTTTATATTTTACTTAAAAAACAGCTACGATTAATTTACAAAATCCTACAAATGCTGCTTATTTTATGAAAATTACTAAAACTTTTCTTACCCAAATTAAACCTAATTTAAAGTTTAAAAAAATAATATAAAAACCTGTTCACTCTTCTCCTTAGCCAAATTATAAATCTTCTGTCCCTTATTTATTTCCCCACTATACAGCCTTAAGAAAGTTAGCACGCCTCTCTGATCATCATGTTGCACTTTAAACACTTTGGCTGCTAAATCACTTTGAAAACATTTATATAACTTACTCCCTTCTACAGGAGATGGAAGAAAAGAGATCACAGCATCAATTAAAGTCTGAACACCAATATTTTTGTAAGAACTACCACACAAAATGGGAAAAGCTTTCATTTCTATAGTACACCTTCTTATTGCATTTTCAATTTCACTCCTGTCCATATTGTCTAAAGATTCTTTCTCTATTATTATGTCAGCCAGACTATCGTCTAAAGAAGATAGTGTGTCTATAATATTTCTATGGGCTTCCATGGAAGATTCCCATAGTTTACCATGGGATTTTTCTGTTAGTTGACGGCGTATGTAGTTCTGTCCTCGACCTTGAGTCCAGATCACTTCCTCTAATGTTATAAGGTCGATAAGTCCTGTAATACATAAGTGAAGTTAAGTATTGTAACTTATTTTGTTTATTAACGTACTAAAGTCATATTTTTACTATAATATATGGTATACTAGAGGCCAGACATAGCGCAGGGGAACAAAGTGTAAACGTGAGTGGTCGTGGATTCGATCAACACCAGAACATATGAAATATTTTCTTAAATTTATATTTCCATTTCTTCGCTCTGGTGTCGAGGCAAAGCGTAGCGTTGAGTTCCGCCAGTCAGCGCGCCTCAATGCCTCTTGAATTCGGCGGAAAGTGGGGAACGGAGTGGTGTATCACTAAGTTCCCTCTGCCTATCCTACCTGGTAAGCGTAAGTGAAGCTGATTTTTTTTAAATTTTTACTATGTTTATGTAATTCTCAAAAAAAAAAAATTAAAAAAGTTACGTGAAAAGTTAGAGAATTTAAGAAAACTTGAAAACTATATTAACTTACTGCTATACTATATATAATATTCATAACTATGTATGTTGGGGCAGCACAATTTATATTGGTTCAAGTCATAAATATGTGCATACAAAAATTAGATTTCAAATAACTTATACACATACCTATCAATCTATCCTCATGTACTAAAGTTTTATGTAACATGAGGGGTGTGACTTGCAATTTGTCTTCAACAGACCTAGCACAAGCCACAGCATCAGCGTCATTGCGGTCCATTTTATTAAGATAAATAAGACGAGGAACTTTGTAGTTGTTTGCTTGACGCCATACTGTGAGTGTTTGGGCTTCTACACCTGTTTAATTATGTTAACTTTTGAGTTTATACATAAGTGTTTTTATACACTAGCAAAAAATATATAGAAACATAATAATATTAACTCTAGACAATTAAGCAAGACATTCTTATAAGAATATTGACATAACTTGAAGAATTGTATGGCTTAATCATTGTCAATGAGTATTTGGACAATTTCTCAGAGGCATGGCTTTGAGTTGCAAAGACTTGTTCCTACATACTCTTCAGTATCAAGTGGGCTACACTAGAAAAACTCTGTAAGCTGTAATCCACTTCTCACTTTTTGCTCTTTCATGCAGGCAATGTGTAGGCCATATTGTTAGTTTGACAACCAATGTGGAAGAAAGGTCCTTGAATTGCGACCATGTCTCGGCAAAAGCAATACAATATAAAGAAGACAGCGGGAATTCACTGTATTCAAAGGACACAGGACCGGACTAGCATTAGAGTGGCTAGCATTAGGGGAGGCCTAAGTCCAGCAGCAGACTGTGAAATGTTGATGGATGGATGGTATGGTCAAATTAGAGGAACATTTTTCTGTTTAATTATAAATCGCTCAAATAATAACATTCTTCGAAATAAAATTTTTACTGACAACCAATGTAACAATATTGTATATGAATATATGAATACAAATTTCATTCTGGCATTTCTAAAATATTAGCTAAACTAGGGAGTATATTTAAGAACAAAAAGTAAAGCACAAAAGGAAAGTCACTAGGTTTTCTCTTCCTACACCACAAAACATGACACTCAATATTACTATATAAAAACATAATACCAGCAGATCCATCCAAAACCACAACAGCTCCATCCAATACTGAGAGACTTTGTTCAACTTCCATTGTAAAATCTATATGTCCTGGGGTATCAATAAGATTTATTTGGTGACCACTCCAAGGAAATGATACTGCTGCAGCTATATTAAAAATATATATAAATGTTAGTTATTAATATTAAGGGCCCTAGGCAGAGGCACATTGAGGGGGCAAAGGGGGGTCATCATGCCCCCAGGCGCCGCTCATAGAGTGGCACCAAATAGTCCGCAAAACTATTTAAACATACATATAAAATGATATTGTGTTCAGCTGGGGGGGCACTGTAAAAATATTTTGCCCCGGGCGTGAGTTAAGCTCGCTACGCCACTGGCCCTAGGGGCACAGTGGTGCACTCACCACTCAGGGCAGTAAATTATTTCCTCACTCTGGTAATGTGCAATGCAATGTCAATTTTTATCACTCAACACACACAATGTCTTAAAAATCGGGCAGTGCATAAGAAATGGAGTCTTAATTTTTTTTCCATATTGCTGATATATTTATATCATCTATTATAATTTACCATAAAAAATATTATGTTGCTTGTGTAGTATATTTTCTAAAACAACATACATGTGATGGTAATTCCTCTCTGGCGCTCTTGCTCCATATAGTCGGTAACAGTGTTTCCATGATGTACTTCACCCATAGATCTAATTGTACCAGAGTAAAAGAGCATACGCTCTGTGGTTGTGGTTTTGCCTAATAATAAAAAATACCGTATTAGGTTAGAATGAATACATTAATACCGATCTGTATGCAATGTGTAATTATTTGAATTTATTTTAAATGTAATTTAGTTATACCACGATAAATTAATTAGCATTAGATGTGATATAAGTATAACCTAACCTGCATCTATGTGAGCTAAAATACCGATATTGCGAATTTTGTTAATATTTTTTTCCTGGATGTTTTCCGAACTGCAATATTTCCGTATCTGCACATTTTTTATAATTTTTCTGTAATAATTCACGATACAAAATCTCTTCATATCACTATTTACAAATGTCAACAAAACGTCACTCACATAAATAAATATTTCAAATTTTGACAGGTTAATAACAAATCAGAAATTTAAACATTATCATTAAATATACTGAACGTCTTTCTGTACTTCTTAACTCGTCCTTAATATTTTTTACTTCTATTATACTATGTCATTATCATTAAAGTTTTTAATCTTAATATTTAATGTTTGAATTATCAATATTATTTTGCTGATTTTGATTAAGTTATATAACAATAACAACACAACACAGCTTCACGCTTTATCCCTAGCGGGGTAGTAAGAGAGAACGGAACGCCAAACGCTACGGGAAAACTAATATTTGACTGGAGTATTTATTAATAAATTGAGATATTACAATAATAATGATTTATTTTGTTCAAATAGAGTTATGGCACAATATAATATTATTTGTTCGTTTAGAAATCAAGATAAAGGATTAAGTAATCTGTGCCTTGGAGATGGCACCTGCGTCGATTTGTTTGTGTTAAAGTATGAGTACGTGACAATATTATTTATTATTATTTGACATGAAATAGAGCAAAATTTAATAAAGTTAAATATCCAAAATGGGAGTACCAGCATTCTTTCGCTGGCTAAGCCGCAAATATCCAAGCGTTATTGTGGAATGTGTTGAACAGAGGGTAATAATTATAACCTAAAAATTATAAATTTAGTTGTAAATTTAGTCGTAATTATTAAATTAAACTGTTAATAAAATAATTTTCAGCCTACCGACGTAGATGGCCAGCTTGTTTACGTAGACTCATCGTTACCAAACCCTAACGGAGTGGAGTTTGATAACTTATACTTAGACATGAATGGTATTATCCATCCTTGCACACATCCTGAGGATAAACCACCCCCTAAAGATGAAGATGAGATGATGGTAGCCATCTTCGAATGCATTGACCGCTTGTTCCGTATCGTGAGGCCAAGGAAATTATTATATATGGCTATTGATGGAGTTGTGAGTTATATTAACATTTAAATAGTCATTTCATTTTAGGTATAATTATTTATAATTGTTTGAGTTGTAAATGTCATATATTTATGTTAAATTGCTTAGAGATATTTTCTTTCCAACAAGACTTAAGAGGTTGTATGTACTATATCACACAATGAGTTTTCTTAGTATATGTATTTTTTGGTATACCATTTTAATGATAGGCACCTAGAGCTAAAATGAACCAACAAAGGTCAAGAAGATTCAGGGCATCCAAGGAAACTCAAGAGAAAATTGAAGAGGTAGCCCGCATTAGATCTGAATTGCAGGTTAAAGGTGCATACTTGCCACCTGAAAGGCCAAAAGAAGCTCATTTTGATTCTAACTGTATTACTCCTGGAACTCCTTTTATGGACAGATTGAGCAAGTGTTTACATTACTATATACATGACAGGTAAATAAGTATGTTAATTTGTAAAAAAAATAAGCTACTTCAAACTCCTATCTGTCTGAGCCACTTAGCAGGGTAGGCAGAGAGAAACTAATGTTATAACAGTGTTCCCCACTTTCTGCCCAATTTTTCAGGCAAAGCATATTAAATGGTGGCATTTAACACCATGCTTTGTCTATTAGAGTAGAGAAATGAAAACAATTCCCTGGAAATTGAATCCACAACCAATCATTTGCAATGAGAAGCTGTCTTACTGCACCAACATAGCTAGAAGAATTAATTAAATTCCTATTTACTGATTGACTACTACACTAGGTTCCCTCTGCCTACCCTGCTGTGTGTGGGATACAGCATGAAGCTGGTTTTATGATTTAAGTGTGTAAATCTTTTGTTTTGAAAAAAGAAAACAATCTTTTATAGATTAAACAATGATCCTGGCTGGAAAGGAATCAAAGTTATACTTTCTGATGCTAATGTCCCTGGTGAAGGGGAACATAAGATTATGGACTATATTAGAAGACAGAGGGGTAAGTTACATTTGAAACTATTATATATGTTTATATTTATATTTATTAAACATTACTTGCTGGATTATGAAAATAATCTTGAAATAAAATTACTTATATTTAATGAGATTATAAAAATCATAGAATATTCTTTATTTTAACAATTTTTCGAGTAATAAATAAAAATTAAAGATTTGCTTAACCATTAAATTTTTTCGATTTTTTTAAAATTGTTTATATAAAAATGTTACAAAAATGTTTAATCTAAATATTAAGAAAAGGAAAATATTTAAAAAATTATGTGGGACTTTTCTTATAGAACTACATTGTAACTGATCTATTCTTGTTAGCATCTCTTTTAAAATTTTCTGCTAAATGTTGTAATAATATACATATATGTTGAATTGCCTAGACATCCTTTCCTTAGAATGTGAAAAGGGCTTTAAAAAATTATAAAATATTCTTAATATTTTTACATTTCCAGCTCAACCTGACCATGATCCAAATACTCAGCATGTGCTTTGTGGAGCCGATGCTGATTTAATTATGTTGGGACTAGCGACACATGAACCTAACTTTACTATTATAAGAGAGGAGTTCAAACCTAATAAACCAAGGCCTTGCGATGTTTGTGGACAGTTAGGTAAGGGAGAATTTTGAATGAATTTAATTTTTCAGCTTTAAACTATAAAACAGGGTAAGCAGAGACAACCTATTATTTAGACACTGCATTCCCCACTTTTTTACAAATTTTCATAACATGTCATGTCATGTTAGAATTGGAATTTGCTGTTTCATTACGCCACAATGACCCCAAATGTTTAGATTTTTGATGCAAAGTGGTCTAACTTGTAGTAGATTCTCCCATAATAATTTTAATACTTCCAGGTCACGAAATGAAAGAGTGTACAGGCACTACACCCGATGCGTCGTTGGTTAGATCAGATCCTGCATTTGGAAACCAAGACAGTTTTATATTTGTGAGACTGAGTGTGCTGAGGGAGTACTTGGAGAAAGTAAGTTAAATGTTTATTATTATGATGGTTTTCTTGGTTTCATACTGTATCCCACATTTAGCAGAATATGCAAAGGAAACCTGGGAACTTAGTGCTAAAATGCTTTGTTGTTATTAAGATACTTCCTTCCCCAATTTCTGCTGAATTCTGGAGACATTGCATGTTGAAGTGGGGATTAACCCACAGAGAGCCATTTATAGCCGCACGACTGGTCCTCTACTCCACGACTGACCGCAAATGAAGTTAATTAACTGTATATATTATTTAAATAATTGGGAAATATTTTTTTATATTTTCCATGTTTGTTTTTGCATTTATCTGGGAAAGTTAGCATATCAATAAATAAATTTTCCTTTTTGTTTTCCTTCCTAATAAACAAGTATTAGTAGAATGCTAATTAAACAAGGTCATTAAAAAAATCCTCATCATTCATCATCAGAATAGCCTTAATTAGATATAGTAATATTGGGTCCTGCTAACAAACAACTCACTGCCAGAAAGAAACGGAGAATGATGTGTCATATAAGTGGATGCGAGCGTGCAACTGAATAAGCATATTATTAGATTTTTTTCAATCTAATTAAACAATATAAAAATTGTTTTGTATATAATATACATTTAACTATATATGTGGTGTTGAGCTCCGCCACTCAACATACAATTGCACCAGAATTTGGCTAAAAGTGGGGAAGGGAAGTGTCTTAGTGGGAATGGAATGTTTAACAATTGGTTCCTAGGTTCCCTCTGCCTACCCTGCCTACTATGTGTGAGATACAGTGAGGAGCTAAAAAAGAAATATACATATCCTAATAAAAAAAAATTTCTTTGACAGGAACTTCAAATGCCAAATCTGCCTTTCAATTATGATTTTGAACGAGCGTTAGATGATTGGGTTTTCATGTGTTTCTTCGTGGGTAACGACTTTCTACCGCATTTACCCAGCTTGGAAATAAGAGAGGGTGCTGTTGATAGACTGGTGAATTTGTATAAGAAATGTGTTTATAAGACTAGGGTAGGTTGAAGCTTATTTTAAATTATTTTGGTCTTATTTGTGGTAAAGTTAAGAGCAATTTATGATTTATATGCTTTTTAATTGAAAGCTGTTGGTTAAAAATATTTTTATCTTTAAACTTCCTAGCTGAATCAGTGTGTATTTATTCTCTTAAGCTAATAAAATTAATGAACTTCAAGGTACCTTGAAAATATTTTTTTAATAATAAAATAGTTTTATTTCTTAATATAATGTAAATGTATACCAAAAAATTGTTTTTATTTAGGCACATAAAATATATATGTGAGACAGGCTCAGACTAGCTTGTAGCTTTGAGGTTAGGCTTCAATTGTAGTAATATTTTGAAATAAATGGCTTATATTTTTTATAAGCCATTAATTTCTAAGAGTTAATGTGTTGCAGAACCCTCAGATGCTGATGAATTAATATTTATTACTACAAATTAATTTATAAAGGATTTTAAATTTCCAGGGCTGGATAACAGATTCAGGAGATGTAAACCTAGATCGAGTCCAAGTAATAATGGATGAGTTGGGTCGCATGGAGGACGAGATTTTCAGGAGAAGACACCAAAATGAAGTCAGCTTTAAAGCTAGGGAGAAAGCCAAGAAACAACAGAAAGTTAATTTTGAACTGTTGGAGAAGACCCAATTTGCACCTATGGTGAGAAAAAAAATATAATTTTGAATTAAAATAATATTTTATTTTATTTCACGCCATCGATATTTTAATGTATTAACAGAAACTATAATTAATGGTACAATACTTGTCTTATATATGTAGAATTTATTAATGCAAAGGGATGTGAAGCAGTGGCGTAGGGAGGGGGGTCGTGCGCGAGCGGTTCGGTCGCACCGGGCATCAAAAGGAAAGATTTTTTTCAATCAAGAATCAAGAAATGTACAAGTAAAATGAGAGAATGAAAATGAAAAATAGATTGTATTTAGAGGCAAAAAAATAAAATTAAGTGAAATATTGATTTTCTATGAGTCTTTGTGGTAGAGTAGGGTGTCAATAAAGATGAACATTAGAGAAGTAGGTAAACTGTTACGAATAACAATAGAAAGATCCTTTAGACTTTGAAGAACCATGGACCACTAGAACTCTTGACTTTTATACACAAACATCAGCTGTCTGATTCTGTGCCTAATATTGTAATCCTGGTCAGGATTTATAACATAAGAGCGACGTAAAACTTTAGCCACCAGAGCCCACGACGCATGCCCGAATACCGCAAACAGTAAAAAATTCACATTCAAAAGTCTCACATTTTCCACATACATATTGCATATGCATGTAGGGAGACTCTGAGAGCATTTTGAGTAAAATTCTCCAGTCAAATGAAAATATTTCAATCTCACCTTCTACCCTGGGATCCGGCCGTTGAATCCTGCATATACCAGTTTTCTTAATTAAACCTATATTAATGAATAATACATGATTAGTAGAACAGATTACACCTGGGTTGCCTGGAAGAATCCTGCCGCAATCACCTTTAATTACATTTTTTCGTAACTCGTTTTTGGAGAAAATTGCACCAATACGTTTTTTATATGAATCGCACATCATTTGAAAGATAATCCCATAAGGAATTGGAAAATTAAGGGTTGCCAGCTCTCAGTCTGCCGCAAGTCTAGGGTTGCCTGGTTTAAACATGTCACTAAATGTTAATAATTTGCACTCATGTGTTTTTTTAATGAATTATATATCAAATTAAAGCTTATTTTTTCTGAACACTATAAAACAGGGTTGCCTGGAAAATTCCTGCCGCAAACAGGGGTTGCCAGCGTTTGAAATATTTTATTCCGGTTCCGTTTGACTATGAGAATAGACGATGAAATGCGCGGCCTGCCTCATGTTTTAAAGTAAAATATTATATAATAGAAGGTCAATCTTAAAATCAATGTTTATTCTAATTGTTCACCTGTTAAATGATGATTTTAATCATATTAAGTACACGCAGAAAACTATTTAAAGATCATGGGGCAGAAGAAATCATCCTTATTTTTAAAGTAAAATAATGAATCTATAATATTGAGTCTTTGCAAAATCTATTTTCTAAATACTAATATTTATTTATTATTTTAAATTACCCTTTTGAAACAATTAAATTATCTAGTTAAATAAATGTTTACAAATATTGATCTACTATAAACTATTAATATATATACATATACATCATGTTCCCTTAATATAATGAAGGGTGACCATTATTGCGGATATTTTTTTTATAATTATATTGAAAAATACATTTCAATGAACTCTCTCTCTTCGTCCTCTACTTGTTTGATTTGACAAGGCTTGCCGCAATTGTTTTTTTCTCACGCAGTTTTTAATAATTTGCATAGGAAAGAAATATATATAATACAATTATAATAAACAAAACTAAGTTAGCAAAATAAATTCGAAGAAAATCCGACAGTAATGCCGACTAATAAACGCTATTTACGGTTTATGACCAAGAGTCGGCAATTATCAATTAGTTGGCTATTTTTTACTATAGATAAACATTTTTGCGGCGCGATACAAAGCAACCAAATGCAATAAAATTATTTTCGAAGATGTATTGTTTCTAAATGCAATGAAAGTGCAGATGGCCAAATGAGTTGTTTTTGAGCATATTACTTAGTTGTTACCTTTCGTTTTGGAGTAAAGACGTTTTTACTTGACAAAAATGAAGATGTGTTTTTTGTGCGGCAGGAGTGAAAATGTGATAGAATTTAACAAGGAATCTCTCCAAAAGTGTAAAATTATGTTATTGTTTCGCCAAAAAATGAATTTTAAATACAGTGACTATTTTTTTAAATAGTGACACAATGCACAGTTATCATTTACAGTATTACAAAAAGTTCATTGTTTTAAAACAAAATATAAAGAAGTATTTTTTAATTATTTTCTAATGCAAAACGTAAGTATACTTTAATATTTAATATTATATAGTTTAATAAAATGTAGACAATTGTGGCCGTGGGAGTTGCCTCAGTTTTGATTATACTAAGTTAGGGACGTTAGTGAGTGATTACGCTTTATTATAATTATAAGAACAATTCTTTCAGACCTAAATACCTTAAAAACTATCAGCATAGACGGAGAAGTTCTTGCTAGCGACATTTTTTTATCTATATTTTTAATAGTTTTTATTAGTTGAATAGTTTTCATTTACTTTGCAAAAACGTAAATATTCGTACCAAAAAGATGGGCGCCATAGTTCTTTCTACGGATACGGACGGCGTTGTCAAATCAAACAAGCAGAGGGCGAAGAGAGAGAGAAAGATTGTTTATTGAAATGTAATTTTCCACATTTTCTTAATTAATAAAAAAAATATCCGCGATAATTGTCACCTCTCATTATATTAAGGAAACATGTTGTAATTAATACCTTATAGTAGATCGATATTTGTAAACATTTACTTAATTAGATAATTTAGTTGTTTTAAATAACCCTTTTATTTAACTAAATATTATTATTTATAAAATAAATTTTGCGAAGACTCAATATTATGGATTATTATTTTACTTGAAAAATAAGAATGATTTCATCTTTAAATAGTTTTCTGCGTGTACTTAATATGATTAAAATCATCATTTAACAGGTGAACAATTAGAATAAACATTGATTTTAAGATTGACCTTCTATTATATAATATTTTACTTTAAAACATAAGGCAGACTGCGCATTTCATCGTCTATTCTCATAGTCAAACGGAACCGGAATAAAATATTTCAAACGCTGGCAACCCCTGTTTGCGGCAGGAATTTTCCAGGCAACCCTGTTTTATAGTGTTCAGAAAAAATAAGCTTTAATTTGATATATAATTCATTAAAAAAACACATGAGTGCAAATTATTAACATTTAGTGACATGTTTAAACCAGGCAACCCTAGACTTGCGGCAGACTGAGAGCTGGCAACCCTTAATTTTCCAATTCCTTATGGGATTATCTTTCAAATGATGTGCGATTCATATAAAAAACGTATTGGTGCAATTTTCTCCAAAAACGAGTTACGAAAAAATGTAATTAAAGGTGATTGCGGCAGGATTCTTCCAGGCAACCCAGGTGTAATCTATTCTACTAATCATGTATTATTCATTAATATAGGTTTAATTAAGAAAACTGGTATATGCAGGATTCAACGGCCGGATCCCAGTCTATTCTAATAAGTACATTTGACCACCCTTAATTCCTGCTAAATTATTTTTTCTCTTCATTATCAATGGTGAAATTTTTCACCGCTATTTGCCAAAGACGCTATAATTGAATAACGAAGTTATATATGTAATTTTTTATTTAAATTAATTCTTTTTAAATAAAACTCTCAAATTTTAACCTCAGTCTAATCGTAATCACGGTTGGGTTTCCAATAATATATAATACTAAATATAAGCAATTACACACGCTTCCTTTAAAAATGTAAGATCTTATTAAATTCATTCTTATTCTTTTCCTGGTTGTAGCCATTAGGTGAAGCGTCCAGATCGGTGTCTAACGCGCGTAAAGAAGCCGCTAATATACGTTTAGCTGGAATGCAAGCTGTTGCTGCGGTGAGATTACACATTTTTATTTCATTTCTATACATTGTATGTATGCCTTTATATATTGTTGAGGGCGTCGGGGACTGTCAACGCGAATTTGTTTGATTCCCACTTAAAGGAATGAAATATTTTCATTTCTTTGCCCTGGTAAACAGGCAAGATATGGCGATGATTCCGCCTCAAATATATATAGGAACTAAAAAATGTATCTAGTACTAAGTTGAAACAGATTTATAAGCATTTAAATACTAATTGCCATATAGTCCAACTTAAGTCTCATTTAACATATTATTATGCTTTACATTTCAAACAGCAAGAATCTGAGCAAAGAGGTAGAAAACGTACAGCTACAGATGCGGGTTTAGACGATGACGATCAACATGACGAGGTCAGACTGTGGGAGGAGGGTTTCAAGGAGAGATACTATGAGAGCAAGTTCGAAGTCGCAAGGGATAATTTAGAATTTAGGTAAGACATTTTCTGGTGTTATTTGATTATAACTTGAGACTTTTATAGATTTTTATGATATTGCGTATAAGGGTATTATGGATCAGGGGGACAGCATCTGTAAAAAAATATGATTGTGGGTTCGATTCTTACTCACTCAAATTATATTATTTCCTCCATTGTGGTTAGATAGCGTCAAGTTTGGGAATTTAACATGCAATTAACTCTAATTTACATGGAGAGCGAATGTAGTGTCTTAGCACTAGGTTTTCTCTGTCTAACCTGTGATATACAGCATAAATCATGAAGCTGTAAAACCTTAATTTTAAAATGTTTTTATTTACTCAATTAAAATTTTCCTTAAATGGAAACATTGTTTTACATCTCTTCAACCAATACCTAACATACCTAAGGCCTAAACAGCCATTAAAAAAAAATAATTCAATCATCTTCCAACTTCAAGGTTTTCCCACATAGCAGATAGGCAAAGAATCCTAGTCTTAAGACATTTCATTCCTCAATGACAAACTTGTCTCTCCCTAGTTTCAAAAATTAAAAAAAAACCCTTTCTTTTCTAGATATCGTGTAGCGTTACAATACGTGCGCGGTCTGTGCTGGGTGCTCAGATACTACTACCAGGGCTGTGCCAGTTGGAAATGGTACTTCCCCTACCACTATGCTCCGTTTGCGTCTGACTTTGTTAACATACAAGGACTGTCTACTAAGTTCGAGAAGGGAACTCAGCCAGTGAGTTGTGGGCTTGAAACCGATGTGGGGTAGTGGGTGTTAATTTATATGTATATATGTATGTTCTAATAGTATAGAATTTAGTTCAGTTTAGTATATTAATTAGCAACCTAGTGATCTAGGGACATTGATCCAAAATATAAAAATATATTATTTGTCATTACAATTCGAACCTACTTACTATGTTTGTTATACATTGAAATACAATATATTTAAAAAATCTTTACGTGGTTTCGAAGAGGCACAGGTTCGAATGTCGCTACGTAAAATTTTTATATGATTCTAAATGTTTTCATTTCCTTGGTGTGTATATACAATGTATTATTATATGAATTCTAAAATGTACATATTTCATTTAGTTCCGGCCTTTGGAGCAGTTGATGGGCGTGTTCCCAGCGGCCAGCGCGCAGCACGTGCCCAGTCCTTGGGCACAATTGATGAGCGATCCGGTAATGCGGTCGATTCATTAGATAAAACTACTTCTTTTATTAAATTTGTTTTTTTTTTCAATTTAATCCTATGTCTCTTATATAGCAGAGTTAGAAGGGGAACATAGTGTTAAAATATTTCGTTCTTCTTTGAGACCATCATGATGTAATGATCATTGCACTTAACTGTAATCGAGATGGTTGCAGGCTCAATGGCTATTTGTGGAAAAGAAATATTTCTTTATCCCCACTCTGATAAGATAAGGGGCTAGAATTCTATTGGCTAGGGGGTAGAGTCTTACTCCAGACAGAATGTAAACAGCGGAGTGTCTTGATTCTCTGAAGATTCACGACTATATTCTCACTTCAAGAACCTGTAAAAAGTATATATCTCATATATTCTCGTAATATAATATTTTCTTTCACAGTTCTCTCCAATTATCGACTTTTATCCTACGGATTTCAAAATCGATTTAAATGGCAAGAAGTTTGCGTGGCAGGGCGTCGCGTTGTTACCTTTTGTAGATGAAAACAGACTGTTTAAGGCTTTGGAGCCTTATTATAGCGACTTGACACAAGCTGAAAGTGAGTATTATTTAATTATATTGAACATTGAATAAGTTATTCTAAGAATGTTTCATGTGGCATGCACAATTGTTACTTTTGTTCTATTTCGTTCAGAATTAAAGTCAGTTACATTCACTTATATAGCTATACTTATTTGCTATTTTTTTTCTTTGTATAGAACAACGAAACATAAGAGGCCACGATCGTCTCTACATAGCGCCAGCTAACAAAAGCTATGAGTTCCTTCTCGCCCTGTACCAGGAGGCTGGGGCTGATCTCAAGAAGCTCATCTCCAATGAACAGAGATACCCATTCTCCTGTGAGGGAGTTAGAGGAGATGTTATGTTGAGCGCTGATAACGTGTGTCTTGGAGGGTAGGTGGATTTTTATTCCTTTTTTTATAATAGTACAGGTAAATTACCTGATGAAGGATGGCTTAGACTCTTTTGTTTATTATCTGTGGATGTAGTGATAATGGTAAAAGAACAGATTCTCTTGTGACTGAGTAACATAAGATCTTATATTGAGTGTCTTGGACAAGTTTGATATTTTTGGTTTGTTTTTATAGATATAATTTATGTTGGACAAATTCATTATGGACTGATATTAACAAATTACGAATTTTAAAAAAGTTTTAAGATAAAAAAAATATTGTAATTGTAAGAATATAATTGAATTTGACAAAATATAGGAATAAGTTTGTTGTCTACAATTATTTTTTCAATACAAATCATCCCATGTCAATTAACTACTTTAATATGTCAATCAATTCAATAACAAGTAATATCGGAAAAAGGATTAATATTAAAATTTTATGTGTAAAGTGCCATTTTTCCCCAGTCAACTACCATCACCTGTGATCGGTCTTCGTCCTGTGCTAGACAACCAGGTGATCTGTGTCAGATATCAAGATCCTCAATACCCTGAGGAGTTCATCTTCCCGGCGAGGAGATTACGTGGTGCAGTGGAAGCACCCAGGGTGCTGAAGCCAGGGAACCTGTCGCACGAGGAGAACAGGAACTGGAGGCCGCAGATTGGTAAATTACCATTATAATATAAAGTGTTTTGTTAAATCTGGATAAGTTTATGGTCATTTACTTTGTTGTATAGTAAGTTTTTGCTATTGTCTATTTTTGGCAAACTTTAGCGTTAAGTGATTATGCATGAATAATATTATTTATTCTTAATTAAAATATTTAAATAGGGAACAGAGACCGCCTCTGCCTACCCTGCCGTGTGCGGGATACAGCGTGAAGCTGATATTTTAATAATAATATTTATATCGGTGATCTCCTGATGATAAGGTTCCTAAAGGAGGCTGATCCCTCATTTTATGTCTTAATAGTCAAAATATATACACCATAAGTGAGTCTTGAGTTTTATAGTCAATTACTTTGATGGGTTGTTTGCTTAATATATACGTATGTATTTAAAGGATAACAATAATTATATTTGATGCAGGTATGGTGCGGTCCAACACGGTGGCGTCCTTAGAGGCTGCCGGTCACAGGATGTTAGGACACCAGCTGTCTCGATCACATTCCTATAGTAATGTGCCGCCCCCGCAGCAACACAGTAAGTATATTTTAAATTGATGAAAAATTGTTAAATAAATAACACGAGTACTGTCGTTATGGAAATAGTATTAAAACACTCTGTTATAAATGGATAATATTAAAAAAGGAAAGACATAAGTTATATTGACATTGACAGCGCTCGAGTAGCATATACTATAAAAATATGATTATACTCCAATAATTATATAAAAAAGTTCATTTTCCTCGCTCTGGTAAAAAGGCAAACGGCGGCGTCGCGTTATGCCCCTTTAAACTAATTGTTATTTCAGAGTTTGAGCCAACTTATTGACAAGTGAAAAACTTATAAAATCATAACGTTTCTTCTATCATAAACTTTTTTGGGCTAATTTTAGATTTTTTTGTCCTTTAACTCAACAATTATGGTAGAATTGAGCTTATAAACTACATACCTATTGGTGTCCAATATAAATTTTGTTGGAAATATTTGGAAAATAGTACACTTTGTAAGTTTTATTTTAATGGAGTGATATCGACTACCCTCCAATATTCGGGGAGAAATCTAGACAAACAAACTCCACTCTTTGTTTAACCGGAAAAAAAACCGGTAAACTGAATATAATTCAGTCTCCCAAGTAGAGATCGGAACCCGCACCCTTCACACTCACAATAAAACGCTATTCCACTCCGCCACGGTGGTCTCCAAAATCGAAATACCCATAATAAAATTAAGAAATAATAAAAAAAACTACCCATTTCCCCGAAACATCCCCTAATTGACTGTTATGGGGAAACAATTTAAGGGGCCAAAAGTTAAAGCCGATTTATAAATATACATAAAATAATAAGTAGAGATTGCACAAGAGGGGAGAAACACGTGACGCAATTATATTCGTAGGAAATTATTTAGCGATCAACATAGTGTTTGTATTCGTTGATTTGTTGATGATGATGATTATTTTTTTAAAATTTGTTTTAACTTGTTTGACACTTTTGACAGGTATTGTTTTTATGCAGTTGATAAGTGTATATTTTGTTTATATTTTGGTGGTGGTTGTGCGTTCGAATCTGCTTGCGATTTTTTGTTCGATATATTTATTATTCGAGTTATATATTAGAAATCGTAGGTGCAGTAGGTTACCGTCTGACGGTATTCAATGGTCATGATCTTCACTTCGATCCCAACTCGAGGCAGGGATTATATCTAAATTATTGTCATTATCTTGCTCCCGTAAAATAAGTAATTTCTGCCATTCTAGATCATTTTAAATTTTAGTACAAGGTTCTCTTTGTTTACTCTGTTGAGTGGCGGAACTCCACGCCGAGCTTCGTTACCAGAGCGAAGATTTGTAATATAAAATATTTATTTTATTTTCATTTTCCTCGACTGGGTAAAAAACATTTTTTTTTTCTATTAATTAATATAAAAACAAAAAGAACAGCAGCAGCAACGAAACAAAGACATTTAATAATTTAATTACCGTATAAATTTAATTAAAAAAATATTATTGAAAAAGAATTAACAAACGAAAGTCAAAAGACCTCAATGGAGCCAAATCAGCACACATAAAGGCTAATTAGAAATAAAACACAATAAAGCATTCCGCAGGCCAATTAGCGGCGCTTTGTCTAGAACATTCTAGATGATCGGACTTTTGTTTTGCCATCGAGTTCGTTAGCGGTACCTACACTGCAGTGTCGTAGGGTATTTTATTTTTCTTATATGTATATCTATAAATAACGTAATTATATCATTGCAGTTAAACCATGCCCGGTTTAACAGTAAACGTGACGGTTGTGGGTTCAACCCTCATTGAGAAATGATTATGTTTAAATTGATCTAATTTTCTCGCTCTGGTGGAAGAAGCTCGACCTGGAATTCCCTCTGGGTTCTCAACTTAAACACGTAATGTATCAAAAGCTGGGTGGAGCGTGGGGAACGGATTGTCTTAACATTATGTTTTATGTCTGAGTTGACATTGACTACTAAATTATAAAAATATTCCAAATTGGTGTGACTCTATGAGACTATGCATAGCTTCACGCTGTATCCCACACCCTTGTGTGTAGGCGCAGAGGGAACTTGAGTGTTAATACATTCTATTTCCCATTTTCCACCGACTTTCTGGATACAATGCTCGTTGAGTGGCGGAACTCAACGAAGCGAAAAGCGAAGAAGTGAAAATATTAAATATTTCATTGCCTCGAGTGGGAATCGAATCCACAACCCGTCGTGTTTACAGTCACAATGTATGCCCTTGCGCCACGACTGGTCTCTGTTTATTTATTTACTATTAAATAACATATCTCCAAATGGTACCTTTCTTAAACATTGATAGTATCACTTTAAATACATTGAAAATCTTACATAATAGCTGATTTTATCTCCACATTAGCATTATACGCAATCTTCGGCTCAAACTCTTTGCAACATCAATAAGATGTGACAAAACATGCAATTATCGTTCGCCATACATACTAAAATAAGATACGGCAAACTAAAAAACCATTATAGCCGAATTTAAATTGGCCTATTTGGCCCCGAGGCATTGACGTGTAATAGCGCGAAAGGCAAACAGGAAGGAAGGGCCGCCATTGTCCGACGCAGTGTCGCCAACTACAAAAATAATAATTATCTAGGGCTGCCAACACAATGGCGCGTTTTTTTTGTAAATAACGGGTCGATCGGCTCAAGTGCTTCCTATTATCCGGTTCGAGAGGATTACTGTTTTTTTTTTGTATTTTGTATCGTTTTTTGTATCTTTATCCAGGTGGAGGTGTGGTAATACGTATTTTAGTTACTTTTTTATTTTCTAATCTGTTAATACGATGAGTATTGGATTTTAAAATTTTATTTTTTGAAGTGGCCGGATGTCTTAAGGTTTTATGGTTGATGTTATTGCGAAATATTTTTTAAATTTTTTTACAGAAATACCTTCAAGGGAATTTTTCCCCTACAGAGTACCTATGTACATCGAAGTATAGGTGTTTGTAAATTCTATATAGTCTAGTGTCTGTCTGTAACGCGCCCTGCTAATATCGATGCGTTTTATTACCACTTAAAACACTTGTGTTTTCGAAATATTCCACCACACACAAAAACCCTTAACTTGACTTCCAATTAATCTCTTTTTACTTCGAATCAATTAAATGTAAAAAAAATATTAAAATTACGTATTGTGGCGCTTATGGCGGTCGTAGTAGGTTCGATTTTGCTCTGAGGGAAAACAACTTGACAGTAGGGGGCAGCACGTGGCCTAATTACTCCGCCCTCGTCGTGTTTCTTTAATTGAATATCCTTATTTGATTTTTAAATTGACATGTCTAAATAAATATGGATTTACTATCGCCCGTTTGAATGCAAGCGTTCGAGCGTTCCTCCTTTTGTTGTGTAATGAATTTGAAATTTTATTTTTATTTGCGTTATTTATTGTTTGTTTGGCAAATTTGTATTGGGTTCGTTGATGTTTTAGTTTGTGTTAGGTTTAAATCGCGATCGGAAGAAAGTTCATGTAAAAAATACGTGTATAACTTGATTTATTTAACTCAACGTGGTTATAAGAAATCGAAAAAAAATATAAGAAATATATCGAGGGCATAAGAAAAAAAGAAAAAAAGAAAGAAAGAAACATAAGAAAAAAAAGGAGAAACAAATAAAACAACCTTTACAAAATAAAGGAAAACTTGATATTTTTTTTAAAGGTTCTCTTATAAATGTAATCAAAGCTTTGGTTTGTTAACAAAAACTGAAAAAAATCACTCCTAACTCCCAGTGAACCAGGGTAGTTACGTCGACGTATTACTCCATTACAAATAAAATTGGGCGTTACTAAGGTAGAAAGTAGAGTACGGCATCTATATATCACAATATTGATAAGTTCTCTTTGCCGACCCCGCAGTAGATTAGAATACATGAAAATACTTATAAAATTAAAATACTATATTTTAAGGCTAGTTGTAGTCGTGAAGATCAAAAATATATATATTTTTAATGAACAATGCTTATGTAGCATGTGTTCCTTATTGTTCATCAAAACAGCTTCTCCAATGCTTAGTAGGTAGGCAGAGGCTACCAAGTGTTAAGATACATCGTTCCCCGCTTTCCACGAACAACGGCGGAAGTCTACGCCGCAAAGATCAAAATAATAAAAAAAACAACATTTCCAAATGCCTATAAAGCACTCGAATCAGTCTTAGCCGCCTACGCCGTCCTATCTATCCACGCTTAGTTTAAAATGACGCCTAAAAACAGTTCCGCCGACCTCGCGGCTTAGCTACTTGAGCACGCGCGCCACCGACTCTAATTATTGCGAATCCCAGGTTCCGCCACGGTCGAGTGGCGTGCCGTCTCGTTTATTTCTACTTTCTTTTTTTATTTTTTTACTTTTTTTTTATCCCTAAAAGAAATTGTCAAGCTGTGACTGACGAAAGTCGTGCTCGAGATGATAGGTGGTGTGGTATGTTTGTTTTTGGTATGATTATTTTTGTAGGTTGGTAGGTACCTACGCGCTTTTTTGTCTGTGCTTTTTTTTTTTGTCTGTGATAATTGACATTTTTGTGTTGATTTGTGTTAAATATGTAGTGGGTGATTGTTAAAAAATAATAATTATTATTTTATTGAATTGACAATGTTATTTTTTTCTGTCGTACGAATATTTTCTGTTTCATTCGCTATATCCCACACATAGTTATACTATATATACCTACATTCTTTCCCATTTTCCGCATTGATTGTCTCTTTATTATTCATTCGTGTCAAAATTTTTCATCTCAAAGTATAGTGTATATAAATATATACACTTCTTGTAATTCTACTTAATATATAGAAGTTGGTGTATTAAAAAAACACAGATTTGTCTTTTTCGTACATAATTCTGAAACATTGTAAAATACTATTTTGTGTTCATCAGAAATCCTTTGACTATGTTTTTTTTTAAATATTCATACAATAATTGGACATTAGTTTAATAAATATACAAGAAAATATCGCATATTATATATGTATTTAGTAGTTCTATTTAGTAGTAGCGTCGCGTCCTTGGAACGTACTCGTATAATTTAGGCGCGAACGCGACGCCGCCATTGCTCTTATTTGCGACGCTTTCACACGGTGAATGTGTCGCGCCGGCGTCCATTAGGTGCCTATTATGTGCTGGCGTGCTTATTTTTTTTTGTTATTGCTGTAGATACTGCTGATGATGAGAGGTGGTACAGCTAAATTGTTACTTCGAACTTCTTTGGAAAGCATATGCATTTGTGTAGGAAATAATGTAGCCGTGAGTCGATGTAGTAGTTGAGTAAGTTACACATTAAGGAAAATTTCGCATATAATTGTGGAATACACTAATTCATTCATCATTCTCGTGTGTAGCATGTGTCATTTAATATTGTTTGTGTTGTGTTTGCATGTGGACCCCACCAGTAAATGATTGAGCAATTAGAAATGATTAACTTTGTTTTTTTTTTCTTTAATGGCGTGTAATAATTGTATCAATTGTTGGTAGGTCTTATAAATAAACAAACACTGTGTACAGTCTATAATTTTATAGTAATAATAAGTTATTGTCTATTCCATTTTTTTAAAAAAAGCAAGGGTAATTTAATTTGTCACTTAAACCTTTATTACCTCACAAAATTAAAAACGAATGGTAACATGAAAATAAATTTAAATTATAGTGAGCAATATTTATATAACATTCAGTAGAAGCACTCGTGTAGTTGATCTCTTTGAACATGTCACGAATTTTATAAGTGGCCTCTTACTTCTTACCGTTTAGTCATTTATGTGAAACCCGAATCGTATATTCAAATATGTCACGTACCTACCTACCTACTACATTACATTTATGTTAGCTTCACGCTGAGAGGAATCTGGGAACCTAGTGTTAAGACACTCCGTTACAATTAAGACACTTCCGTTCGCGACCTTCCGTGAAATTGTCGAGGTGTTGCGTATCGAGAAGTGGAACTCAAGTCCACGCTCTAGCTCGTTACCAGAGTGAGGAAATGAAAATATTAAATATTTAATTCCCTCGAGTGGCAATCGAACCCACAACCGTGGGTGCACCTGCGCCGCGACGGCCTCACAAAATATATATAACATAGGCAGTTACAGTAACATAATGACGGTAGCACAAATCGCGCCCCACGTCGGGCGCCATCCAACAATGGCACCTAATGGCGACGCCTCGTTACGCACTCGCAGAGAGTAGAGAGCATAATTATAAAGAGAGCTACGTACTGGGGACTATCTGAATTATCACTTGCCTTTTAAAGATTAACTAGGCGGTACGAAAGCTGACGTGTAACTGCTAGTTTTGTGCGGATACTATCACATTAAGGTGCCTTTTGTGTTGTGTTCACGATTGCTGTAGGTACTCTTATCACTCACTTCTATCATAATTTTGTGTCATCGTCCTAATTCGGTATGATGGATTTGATTTTCGGAAATTTTTTTTATTGTTGTTTTTTGTAGTAGTTTTTAAACGGATTCGTGATAGTGCATTCGTTGAGATGGTGGATGTGTTAAGGTATTGTAATTTATGTTAGTATCAGATGAGCTTTCGCTCTTAGATGCAAGACAAAATTGGGCGTTGCTAGGATGGAAAGTAGAGTACGGTATCAATGTATCACAATATTGATAAACTCTCTTTGCCATTCCCGCAATAGATTAGAATACATGAAAATACTTATAAAAATAAGATACCACATTTATATTTTATACCCAGACGTACCGCGATTGTGAACGCGTATTTGTCAGAAAATAGATATAAAAGAACAATAGGAAAATCTTTGATAAAAAATAAAACTTAAGCCAAAAAAATCACACGGCCATAAAACTAAAACATATTAAAATGATCAAACAACAACAACAAATTTACAAGAAATGAGTCGACACACGCACTACTAAGTCGCGTACTTGTCTTATTACAGCCGGTCGGGAGTCGCACTCGGCTGCGTCGCTAAGACGGCATGAGTGTTTGAGAACTCTTTGTTTGTGGCAGTGCTGAGCTCAGAGCTATCGGTTCACTCGCGGGTCTATCGCAGAAAATCCTTTTAGATCCAAAACTTTGTACAGACCTCGCCCACTCCCCGCCTCTTTGGAATAAGCTGTTTCTAACGTTGATGTAGTGTTGCTGGAATGGAAATTCTAAATTAAAAGTTTTAAAGTATTTAAATAATTAGTATTAAATTAAATTTCTTTTCTTGTTTTTTCATATTCCAACTAATTTAAAGTGTATATGTAACATATAATTACTGAATAAAGCATTTATTTATTTATTTATGTAAAATTTATAATTTTAATGATAATTCTAATGGGCCATTATGTTATTAAGAAAGGTTGACTGTTATTGGGGTTTTCATTTGTGATATAGGTGCTTCCTCAGTCTGACAAGGAAATACGAAATAGGCATCGTCATATAAGCCGCAAAGAGTAAGAATTCATTATTTTTCTTCTTCCTTTAATGCAAAGTACAAGAGATGTGTGAAAATGTGTGAAAAAAAATTATTCCTGATTACAATAGGTACTTGTACTATAAGTGTAAGTCATGATTCGTTATTCGGACAATACTTTGTTTACTTTTTAAATCATTGTCACATTTAAAACATCTTACTACGATAAGTGTTTAGAGGTCGTCCACAAGATCCATTACCTTTTAGCACCTTAAAAGTATCTTTTGTCCATACATATATGTAAATCCAAAATAAATTGCCTCACTGCGCCCATTCAAAATGGCTTTCACCTGAAACAAGCTGGCCACCAGTCATAAAGGCGCTTCACACTTATCTAGATCCGCGCGTAAGATATAGCACAAAGCGAGCGATTAAACACTTGTCGACGTTTCACACGGACTCGATTTGTAAGCGGCTTTAAGTTGTCGAGTGTTGCGTCGTTTTGTGCCTCCGGCGAACGAGTGCTGGGCCTTATGTTTAGTAAAAAGTCAAACTTAGCGTGGTTCTGCCCATTCAATGTATGACTACATTACTACTTAATAAGACACAAGTGACCAGCTTTCAAAGACACGCGTAATATTTATTACCTTCAAATGATATATGGTGATATTATTTTAAATAGTTTCTACATTTTTTTACATTTTTTTTAGGATTATGAGAAATCTTTTTATAATATATTGCAGAATAAAATTAAGACATTCATTACTAGGTTTTGTAATCTGCATAGTTTTTAAAAGAAATGTGAAGTTATTATAATTAAGTTACCTATAGTAAAATTCTCATTATTGTTTCAGATCGTTCACAATCCCAATCATTTGGACCACGACGTGATGGGTACGTGGCTCACCAGCAATACAACCAAGGATACAATCAATCAGGATACCAGTCCGGAAATCAAGGCAGGTACGGGCAGAATCAGGATAGGCATGGATCCAACCAAGATAGGCATGGATCCAACCAGGATAGATATGGGTCCAACCAGGGATACAGACAAAACCAAGGTCAGGGTCACAGGTACCAGAACCCTGGCCAAGGATACTCCTCACAAGGATACAGGCAGGGCAACGGTCAACATGGACAAAATCATGGTCAAAGGAACTATAATCCTAGACCCTCAGGATCTAATAGATATCAAGGGAATTCAACATGGCGTTGATAATTACATTTTGAAATTTTTTTTACACGTAAGTTAAAAATGACGGAGGGCTGATTGGTCACGAAAAAAATATAGTTGATTGTACGAAGAGTATGAGGACTTAGGTAAACAAATATTTTGTTTATTATATTGTTTTAATTTTTTTAATACTAGATCACTTTTAGTGTTGTGCACTTTTAAGCTTTCTCTTTAGAAAGTAGAACCTTGAATTATTTGTAGATATACTCGTATATATATTTTTCTTGAAATTTGTATTTTTAAATACATATGTTTTCTTAATAATAATAAAAAACATATCAGCTTCACGCTGTATCCCGCACACAGCAGGGTAGGCAGAGGGAACCTAGTGTTAAGACACTCTGTCACTCACTTCTGCCGTATTCTGGAGGCGTTGCGTGTTGAGTGGCAGAACTCAACGCCGCGCTTTGCCTCGACACCAGAGCGAAGAAATAGAAATATAAACCTCCTCTATTTTATTAATAATAATATGTTGAATATTAGATGACAATCTGAATTATTACAATAATGACATTCTGAATTAATTAATATGTCTACCAAATTGATGAAATTATAATAAAAAAATAATTATTACTTATTATTGCACTTTTTTTTAATCCAATTTTTTATTTTTAATTATTCTATTTTAATTATGATAATGTTAATGCATAATAAATATTCACAATTTTAGTTTTTTAAGAATGATATTTTTAATGGACACATGATAGTAATATTATCTCCTTATTCCCCGAAGTGATTAGTGGCACGTTCTGAATACCAAAAACAAAGAACAGAACGATGGATGACAAAATGCCTTACGTGCCTGACAGCCTTATGCATTATGCCTTAAAAACCATGCAAAGAGCATACAAAGTTTTTTTTAAATTATTTTATTATTATGCATTTCGGGGGCGGAGGGACGTTGGCGCAACGTGGAGGTTGCAGGATTTTTAAACAATTCATTTTTAAAATATACTTTTGTCTGATGGCATATCTTTAAAAAAATAATTCATAGAAAAATATATTGGCGTGGAACAGGTGTGTTCTAGATTTTTTTCGAAAAAAGCTTATAACAAATATACTTTATTATTGTAGATTATTAATATCGATAGATGTCATATTCGTACTTGTATCCCCATTCCTATCTTTATTATAGCAAGCAACACAAAACGCTGACAGAGATATTTATTAAAATAACTTTGAAAATACCTATTTGATTATTTGAAATTTGTGAATATGATTTAATAAATAATAATTTGATTATTTTCATAAAAAATACCGCCTAAGTGAAATATATTTTTTTTTACAATATTGAACTTCGAAATTTGTAACATTCGCCATATATACCATATATCCAGTGCTGAAGAAAATAAAAAAAAGCTGTAAATTTAAAATACTCCTTTAAATAGTTGAATACGATATATTAATTTGTAATTTCTTATTAATTGTAATGTTACAAATAAATATGATTTAGAAAGTATCAGAATCTTTTATTTTTCCTTATCATTTCTGTTTTGCTCAATAAGACAACCTCTGTCTGTGAACGTGATTTTTGTGGGTTCGGTACCTATCCAGGGATATCCGGAGAACAGGATTTCTTTACACTAGTTCTTTCTGCCTGTTAAAATATAAGACCGGAAAATTTTTCCTAGAAAAAAAATAAAAATGAATAAATGTCAAAGAAATGCTACATACACATATAGAATCAGCATTTATCAAAGACATGTCTTATTTTATACAATCATTGTTATTTTATAATGGAAACGGAGTGTAAGACACTAGGTTCCCAGGTTCCTTCTGCCTTCCATACTATGTGCGGGATAAAGCGCGCGATTTCTGCTTGTATTGTTGTTATATATTATTAAATGCCAAAATTCCTCCTACTAATAAATTGAAAGTGGGATTGTGAGGATGGATATTTGTTCTTCTTTGACGCAAAAACCATTGATAAAGCTTTATAGTACCTATAGTAATATAGCTTTTATATCAGAATAACTCACAGACTACAATTTATGTAAACATTTTGAATATAATAAACCAATACATTTAAATCAGTATAAAATATTTGCTAATAAATAAAATAGTACCTACTTAGAATAAAATAACACGTTCTTCGTAGACAACAATAATAAGATCAATTTATAATATGCAAACTGGTATAATATCAATTTATAATGTAGGTATATTCACAGATTTTATGTAAATCTGTTCTACATGAACAGAGTGCCCTGATACTACGTTCTCTGTGCCCAGTCTTAGGTTAAAAAATAAGCTATTTATGGAATTCTTTAATATCCAAAGTAATATAGCTAGCTAGCTACGAAAATTCGACGTTATCGAGAGAACACATGTAACCGCCACAACGATTTTCAATATCGCGGACAAAGCGGCTGAAGTGGTGATTGTGTGCGATCAATAGTTTTTTAATTTCTTTTTTTTCTCCACACAATCGAAGGTACGAATTTAGATGAAAGGAATTAGGGGCTGGCTGGAGGCCACTCCAGCCTGAATGAACTTCAAGTTAAATGATTTTTAAGATTTTTTTGTCCAGGTAAGCGTAATGGGCCGTTATTAACGCTGAGGAAGTTACTAGTAGTTTCGGTTCGCTTGAATGTACCTCATTTTTGTTAAAATATAGCCAATTATGGTCAACATTTTATATTTTAATATTTGTTTATTAACTCAGATTCTAGTTATGATCTGTTTATATCTGTAAAATAAAGGAAAACTCTAAAAAAGAGAATAACCGTTGATAGTAACGTACGTCAACAGAAAAAAAATCATATTAAATCAGCTTTACGCTGCATCCCGCACACAGCAGGGTAGGCAGAGGGAACTTAGTGTTAACACTCCGTACCTCACTTTCCGTCGAATTCCGCTTTACATAGACACCAGAGCGAAGAAATAAAAATATATATTTTAATAAATATTTTTTTGCCTCGAATTGGGATCGAACCGTGAACCAGTCGCGTTTACAGTCACACACTTGGAAACGATTTGGCGTGGTAGTCCGTGTTATACTTGCATATATAACTGCATGTCCCATGCAATCATACATTGCACAATTATAGAGCACGTTCGTCATTCAGAATTTTACAGAATGTTCATTAGTACATGCTTTATTTAATAATTTAACTCGTATCCGGCCGTCAGTAGGTAGTAGGTACCTACCGCGCGCGCTCATTATAGCATCATTATATCATGTTACTTTATTCTTTATTTTACCAATTTGCAAAAAAAAGTGAAATTTATCAATCTAATAGTGTATTCGCCAGGCAACAACTTAGACATTACGAGATGGTCCTTCGAGCCAGATATAGCGGTTATTAGATATACAGATGTGTTTGGCTAGAGAAATTTAGAAAAATCAGACGTCGTACGATATCCGACAAGCCTTTGGATTTTAATGTTCTTTTTATGAGTGGAGCTCAATCAAGAAAATGTGTTTTTACTCAATCATTTTTTCTTTACTCTACAAAATGAAATTTATACTGCTTAGGTACTATTATAAAGCTTACCTAAATGAATGTGCTAATCTCAGGAAGTAGTTTCTGTTGCAGTAGTGGTACGAATTGATAAATAAAAGAAGGAACGGCTATCATGATCATCATTTCTTTGTGGACCACTGGACCTGAACGGTTAGAGAGCACTTACAATGCGTCCCAAGTCATACAACACTCTTAAGTCTTAGTTATTGCAACTTGACTACAAGAGCAGCCCCGCTAGTCATAGCTTGTCAAAAATGCTTGAAAAATCTAAGTATCCTTGATAATAATGTCATATATAATAATAATTATATATCCCCAGTATGTCATCGATCAATGTATGATGGAAATGAATATGGTGAAAGGAATAATTTCATAAGGACCTTTACAAGATTAATGTTACTTGTACCTACTCGTAGGCAGATGTCATAAAATTGCACAAGTTTATTAATTCACACAAATCCCTTGAACATGAAGCCAACATCATCTTATACCCTTTTTCAGGTAATTTCCCTTACTCATAGAGGAACAGCGTTAGCCTTTTAGTGCTATAATAGATTTGATATACACTATAATATACTATATTGTTATATACTAGCGGCCCGCTCGCAGCTTCGCCTGCGTCTCCATGAGTACCTACGTCCTACAAGTGACGACCATGCAAAATTTGAGACTCCTAGCAATTGGAGTAACGAAGTTTCATACAAACTTTCAACCCCAAAAACAACCCCTTAGTTTTTTATATAATTGCAAATTCCCGTCTTAGCGAGCACCTACGTCCTATAAGTGACTCCTATGCAAAATTTGAGATTTCTAGCGTATGTAGTTTCTGAGATTTCGTGATGAGTGAGTGACCTTTCGATTTTATATATATAGATAGATATAAAAATTATTTCCATTTCCCCGCAACAGCGAACAATGCATAGCGTTGACCTCCGCCAATTATCGAGCAATGTCTTGAAAATTGTATGGTGCGTGGGGAACGGAGTGCCTTAAATTTCACTCTCCTTACCGTACCTACTAAGCGAGAAGAGTTTTTTTACTTACCTAAGACATATTTTATAAAATAATTAATTATTTCACATAGGTATAGCAAGGTACTCACAACTCAGAGTCTGCAGCGTGAACCGTTGAATATAACGAAAAAAAAATCGAGTGGCTGATTTTTTGGGGACATTCAGTTCAAACGTCAATACCGCACCGGTCACGCAACCCGTTATGCCTCGGGGGAGATCGGGGGTACAAATACATATAATATAATAATAATATAAAAAATAATAGAAAATTCACAATGCACATAGAAAATTTCGCGGCGTTCAATGGCTCGTTCGACACTCGAGTCGAGGGCCGGGGGAGATTACGAAACAATGGATTTTCCAAAATACATAATAATGCCGCGTCAAATGGCGGTTTCGTGAGCTTAGAGGTCCGCAGAGCTTTTTTGTGGTTGGCAAATGTACTGACAGGGCTCTGATTTTTTTCCTTTTTTGTTGGATTTTTTTGGGTACCTATAATATTTTGTTGTTTAGTTAGATTTATTTTAAATATTTTATATTCCGTTAACAACATAAATAAGTAGTAACATACTACGTATGTAGCATGATAAGAACATATGGGTTGGGGAGTAGAGCGCTTGGACGGTTAACTGGAGACACGAGTTCAAATCACGGTATGTATAATTTTTTTATGCGTTTCCTAAAATATACTTAGTTTGACTTTTAACACGTTTTAAATACGTAATAAAATCTAAGAAGTTTAATTACACGCATATCCAATTGTTGTATCATCATGAAATTTGACAATTTATGTAAGTTGATGAGATATGATGCAATATGATGGTAGGTACTATCGAGCTTGTGTGATGATGGAATTGGAAAATGGCTGATAGAATCTTGGACTGCCTACTAGTAAACATAGTCGAGTTTGTGCTCATTTTTTTAATGCTAATTTTAAAATGCATGCAAAAAAGCATGTTTTTAGTTTCATAAACATTTTTATTTTCTATTAGAAGTCTCAAAATTGATTGTTAGGTTCTAAAAATAATTTTTGAGCAAAGTAGGTACTTACAAAATATAATAAGTACCTATAAGCAGTTTGATACTCTTCAAATTGAAATGATTTATTCAAGAAAATTTAAATACCTAATATGAAAGTACTTTTTTCTTCTTGTTAAAACAGAAGAAAACCTATCCTTAAATAACTAATATTAAATGTTTTTTCTTATCTTTATATTTTATCAAGATAAAAAATCACGCCTCTTCATAGACTTTTTTTTTTATTATTGTAGCGTGCGAAGCGAGAGTGTTGAAGAGTTAATTTAATAAAACTAATAGACATATTTAACTCTATAGATAAAGTTAAATAAAATTAATAATTTTTATTTAGGGTTCAATTTCACTTACGAACCTAAAACCTAAAACATCAAAAACCAAAAAACACATAAGAAACCCCCACAAATTCCAATCCACATCTAATCTAACATGAAATATATTAGACAAAAAGCCCTTAATTATAATTGGTCACGGAACCCTCATAAATTCGCGTCAGTAATTGCGGTACATGGTGGCTTTCGAGATTTCGGCTGAAGTGGCCGACCAGCGCCGACTGCGGCCGCTACTGTGCCGCTGCTCGTGAGAATTATTAAAAAGTATAAAAAAATATATGAACCTACTACCTACTGGTACTTATGTTCGCGTCGCTTTCGGCGAGGCGGCCAGCTGTGAATATCTCGGCTTAGTCACGGCTAGTTTGATATTATGATTATTAAATGTGTGTGCGTGTTTGTGTGTGTGTGTGTGTGTTAGTTATTGTTTGACAGCTGGTCTACTGATATAGTTACGTAAAAGCGGTGTAAAATAAAAAAAAAATTGCCTGACACTGTATATTGTTTATTTTTTTTAATGATTATTTATTTGAAGATAGAATAGATGTTTTGTTTATTCTTCTCGTAACAACTCGTAACAGGGTAAATACAGAGAGCTAAGTGATAAGGCACTCCGTTCTCTATTTTCCTCCTGAATTCGAGACACTGAGTATTAAGTGAAGGAATTCATCGTCGTGGTTTGTTTTGACAGAATGAGCGGGGATTGAACCTTCTAACATCGCATTAACAGGCTGGCGCAGACGCACAGGCGTACCACTGTAAACGCCATAGGTAGTGGGTTCTGAGTATTTCCACTCAAATAAATGAAATATTGAATATTTTCATTTCTTCGCTCCGGTAACGAGACAAAACCGGTGTCTTAATGGGAACAGAGTATTTTAATACTAGGTTCCTAGATTCCCTCTGACCCCACTGCTGTGTGCGCGATATAGCGTCATGCTTAAAAAAATAAAAATATATATTGTCAAAATGAATACTTAAAATAATTCATGCATAGAATAATAAAGTGTCAATCATTTTAGGATCTATTCAACAGAAGCGATCCATATTGTAACATCACCATAATGTGTGCAAAAATTAATATTTAAACACCCGACATGCTCGTCTACATTAACACTTGAACCACAAATGTGATATTCATCAAAAATTACACAAAAACTATTAAAAACCGGTACAGCGTCCCGGCGGCGAACAAAAACGCATCCGATGAATTAACTCACCCCCCATTGGATCTAACCAACCGCACGACAAAGGAATTAGTCAAAATAATACAAAAATATAAGTTGAACAATAGCTTTGGGAACGCTGTGGGCGAAATTGTTACTATGGTGTAACAGCATCTGTCTAGAGGGGAGATGGGGCAAGTCGGTATAGGTTATACGTCTCAAAGTGTTATGCGGTTTTGAACTTTAAGTTATTATAAGTAAATGTTGTTTTTGAGGGTATTCAGAAGTCGGTTATAGCTTTTTTGTGATGAGCGGTCAGGTTTTAACGCCATTATTGTCAAATTGTAGGCCAATCAGTGCGCAGCGACGCCGACCAATAGACGGGACGTGCGGCGCGTGCCTCGAAACCCAAATTTGGGCGGAAACTTGAACAATTTGTAACTTTTTTGTGTGATCGTGCAACGGAAACTGAATTTTGGAGGCGATTTTCATATTGTCGACACCGTGTGTCGTAATGGATGGCCGGAATAAGTTTTAATTTATGTACGGATCTTTTTGTGAAAGTATTGAGATTTTCATCTATGATTTGTTTATTGAAAAATACCAATGATTTTTTATTATTTTATTAAAAACTTAAAAATTTATTATAAAAAAAAAATCGACTCAATTAGTGATTTTTTTTAAATATACCTAACTAACAAATAGTTGTTGTTATGTTAAAAGACTATAATTATCGAACTTGGTCTCTCTACCTTTGTAGTCTAAGAAAAAAAATATTTTAAAAATATTGAAAATGAAAAACCTATATACTTATATTATTAATACAACATGTTGTTACATCTGATGGTAACAATTAACCTCTACTATTGGTACTCGTTTTACAAACAGACGAGTAACACAAAAAAGCAAGATTAAGGCCATTTAAAGGTTAATGAGGAAACAATTATACATAAAAGAACATATAATGTTACCTACCTGTTAAATTAAAATTAAAATATATGAGCTTCATGCTTTTCCCCATTTCCCTCTTTTTCTTAAGACTGTGTATTGAACGAAAAATCCAAATAATTCAAATATAATCATCCTCCAAGTGGGGATCGAACCCACAAATGTCCCGTCTACAGTCGGATGTTCTCCTACTGCGCCACGGCCTCAACTGTGGCTTAAAGTTGCTTAATAGAGATGGCGCTGTTATAATGGTTTCATAATTAATTCGACTTTTGATTTCTAATTTCCTTTTTTTCAGCTTTAACAAGTAAATAAGAACCTAGTGCTAAATCATTTTGTTCCCCACTTTCCACAGAATTCTGGAGGATGTAATGAGTCGCTTTGGGAAATGAAAATATTACCTACTAATTTTATTTCCTCCAGTGGGAATCGAACACACAACCTAACACGTTTACTGTCGCTGCTTGTGCCCTACGCTATGACTAGCCTTTGGATTTTATCCTTATTGTAAAATGACACTTTAAAAATGTTAAAAAAATTGTAAATAACACTTTAAATAATTTGTAAATAATTCAAACTTTCAATTCTGTGTATTAAATGAATAATGACGTAGCTTAGGCGGGCAAAGCCGCAGGCGGGCCGCTAGTAGTTAATATTTTACCACTATATAAAGAACTATCTTATCCATAATATAAACTAGCCTCATATAAAATGTTTAGTTATTTTTAAATATTCTAAAGTGCTATTCACACTTAACTTGCGCTTTTTGAATAGGTACATCTTGGATGGTGTCCAAGTGGCGTAGGTTCAAATTGGATGTTGCAAAAATTATTATATTTAATTTCAATACGGTTGCAATAAAAAAAGACATTAAAATTTTCTTTTTACTAATAATAAATACTAATACCTATAAAGTTTATTTCAGAGAAATTATAGGTAAGTCAAATTATAAGTTATTAATTTTATAATATAAGTGGACCTTTAAATGAAATGGATAACCTTCTTTCTGAGCGCAGAAATTATCCATTTTATTTAAAGGTCTGTATTGTTCTTATGAGTAGGTTACTCATTCACTCCTTCAAATTCTTCTATTATAATATTTTCCATCCTGTATTCCGCATATAGCTTGATACTTAGAGAGTTAAGACACTACGTTCCATTCCCACGAACCGCCCAGTTTTCGAGAATGCGCAGAGTTGTAGATCTCAATGCCTCCTGTACTTATCTTCTCATAAGACGGGATTGACATTCCCTTTAATTTTTATTAAAATCAAACGCACAAGCAAAACCACATACAGCCAAGAACAATTCCCTTAAACTCACATCAAAAGAACAATGCCAATCAATTATTATAATATTAAAAAATAAATTTAAAAAAAGTATACCTACTCAAGAAACAAACGTCAATGTCAACGTCAACCTGAGTTCTCACGTCAAATTCCCATCACTTGGGCAATTGCTCATTCACACTCCGCCGACTCCTCACTTGTGCTGCACTCGAGAACATTAAAGAAGTCGAATATGTCAAATGGGATTTGAACTTGTAGTTACAAAGAAAGGCGGTCGCAGCGTGACTCCACGTGCGGTCCTTCAGCGTCACGCGGTCGCAGCGTGTTGCCGGCGTCACGCTGCTCCCGCCTTTGCTCATTATAAGAATCTATGATATTGCGAAATTAATCTACATCTTTATGCCAAATTTATGGGAAGTGAGCACCGCCGTGGTTCGCGACGTGACTTTTCACGCTCGAGATACTGTCTGTGTGATTTTAGTAGGTGAATTGTGGGATTTTTAAGAATGTGCGAATTTGGGGAATTAAAGAATTTAATG
Source organism: Heliconius melpomene melpomene (assembly GCA_000313835.2). NCBI lineage: Eukaryota > Metazoa > Arthropoda > Insecta > Lepidoptera > Nymphalidae > Heliconius > Heliconius melpomene. Next base: position 590,292 of record HE670742.1, on the reverse strand, counting down.
TAAGATTATTTTTAGAGCGGTCAATGCTTTAAAGTTATGATTTATTGTTAATTAATATTAATATATCTAACTTATCTAATTAATTCATGGTTAATTATTAAAGTATCTACTTTGACAGAAATTTAATTTAAAAAACATATTTTAATTCAAGTTTGTTTCTTAAAGGGTCCCAATGGTAAATAATTGATTGAGTTATTATATATTTAGTTCGAAGCAAACCGCGGCATTGAGTTCCGCCACTCTATACGAAATGCTTTGAGAATTTGGCGGAAAGCGGAAACCAAACATGTGTTAATGAAAATAGTTTACATTAGGTTCCCAAGTTCCTTTACCAACCCTGCTCTTAATACAGAATAATAGGATGAACCTAAAAATTATAATTTCTAGTACGCAACGCGTTTGATATGAGAGTATCATTCTATCCACATATTTAAAGAGACGTGTGTGTCGTTCTTATCTCATTATTTCTGCGCGCACTAAAAAGGATCTCACGAGTCCTTCATTTGTAAATTAAATGTGTAGTTACGCTTTTTGTTTATTAGAAGCTATTATATTATTTTAAAAATAGTAACTTTACAAAAATAACATAAAGCTAGAATAATAACTGACATTTTTGTTTTTCGTGAAACCTTCAGTAATGAGCTACGATATATTAATTATTCCATCACACAACATGCATTGCCGAAGTGTCTTGACAGTAACATTAAATTTCCAAGTTCCCTCTAACTACGCTGAACCAGGTACCTCCGTACGAAACTAATACCAAATGTCAATCTAATATCAGAAGAAAAAAGCGTAGCGGATATTGAGTGAACCGTAACTCAGCGCCAGTGACGATGGGCGGTACATATATGCCGAAGAACTGACGGAAGATGGAGCCGGAACATTGAGATTGGAGACTTAGGCAGGATAAACCAAACGTACAACGACAACTAATTAGATGGACCGATGATCTGGTCAGAACGATGACCGATAATGGACAAGAAGAGCAGAAAGCAGAATTTATACTCAAAGAAATTCAAAGAGGAGATATACATCCAGCAATGGGTGAATAAAGGCTGAAGATGAGACTAGAGTTAATTAGACCTCGGTTGACCTTAGAGAACAAAGTATCAATCATACTGGATGAAGATTACGTTAAAACCTGAGAAATCTATGGAAGCAAAAGGGGTATGCAGAGCCGTAGCGTTTCACTATCCGCACTCTGGCTACCCCGCTAGGAATAAAGCGTGAAGCAAAAATAATATAAAGGAGTATCTATTAAATCTGAACATATTTAAATACAAGTTTGCTTAGTATTTAAAAATATCTTTGTATAAACAATGTTTAAATAACATTTTAAATTTGTAACTTAAATGAATCGTATATTTTGGTCGAGACTCGATATCAAACGTACAAAAACGCTTTAATCATCGATATAAAGATGAAAATGCGTCACCTAAGTACTTAACGAAAACCACAGTAGATATTCATACGGGGCCGGGGCCGGGGCCGGAGGCCGGGGGCCTGGGGCCGGGGGCCGGGGGTGGAGTAAAAGGTTACACTTGCCAGGTTATTCTCAAAGGCCGCATTAGTCTATACTCAGTCTTTGTGAAATCTGAATCGCGATTACTTCAAACGATTCGTCCTTTATACTTCATGACGTATTGTTCCATGCATTAGTAACTTGTGTGCAGGAACAGCTTCGGCTTTCAACGTAATTGTTGTCGCTTTGCAACGCAACTACATATATTGAGTATACGATAAATTTAACACATGCCTTTTTGTATTGGAGTGCGGAATTTAGTTAATGGATCCTTTTTTTTGTTTTGTGGGACAGGTTAAGAGCTAAGTGATAGGTATTTCGCTTTTATTGGGCTTTTGCACATTTTTTTTGGTATTTTGTAGAATTCAAATAGGTGAATGCTTAGGGAACCTGGGAACCTAGTTTTAAAACATACCGAACCCCCACATATCACTGAATTCTGGAGGCATTGCGTGTTGAGTGGCGGAACTGTTGCCTTGTTACCTGAGCGAGAAAATATTATTTTTTTCATTTCCTCACAAGGGAATCTTTTTTCTGCATAGCATTAGCAGGATAGGAAAAATTTGTTATGTTTTAATAAACAAAATGTAGAGTCGATAACAAAAATAGTGCAATTATATTTTATTTATTTTATCAATTGTCACATTTTTTTCATTTTAGGATCTAAGCAACGAAATCTTATTGACCCATAATTCTATTCGAAATTTTAGGACAAAATCTATACAGATATGTATATGCTATCTATGCTAGTTCTAATATACGGTCATCGATTGAAAATCAAATCCTAAACCATCCCAATCTAGGTACGTCTCTACAATTCCACTATGGGGGCTCTAATTATATTCAATAAAAATATTTAAAATAACAATACAAATAAATCGTGATTGTTTCTCAGTTCAACACCACCACACACCAGCCACCTGTCATGGCGTCAGCGAGCTGTCAAAATACACTGAACGGCCGATGGTAGAAATAAAAGTCCGTCCGTCGATGAATCAACAGAATCACAATTATGTTAAGAATTGAAGATCCTTAATTTCGCTTGTTATACTTATGGCTCGTATTTTTGAATTGCTCTCAAATCTGAGATTGATCTTGAGATGCCGTTTTAATTTTATAAAATGTTGGCTTTATTGCTAGTCACCCGCAACTATCTTTGCGTGTTTTTCGGCACAGTAAAGTCAATTTATTTGAAAATCATATTTATATTTTGCTACTGACGCTGCCGTTGCACTGTCACGGCGCCGTGGCACAGCTTCTGACAGCAAGTGTAAGAGGTGTGGGTTCGATTCCCACTTCACGAACTTTAAAAATAAAGTACCTATCTTTACTTTATATGTTCCCACTGAAATTTTTTTTTTATCTTCACGCTATATCCTGCACATAGCAGGGTAGCCAGAGCTAGTTTTAAGACAAGCATTTCCCATTTTCCACCCAATTACGGACGCATTGCGTGTTGAGTGATGTGGTTGAACTCAACGCCTCATTTAACCTCGATAGGGAATCAAACCTACATCCTATCGCGTCAACAGTCACACGCTGCCCCTGCGCCACGACGGGCCCCAAACCTAAACATCCAAAATTTAAATACATATGGAACCAAACCCCTAATGCGATACCGCTGGTGGTCGTCCAGGCCTCGTGGTGACGGACAGACGCGAGTGTTAATGAGACGTCAGGTGCCGGTCGCCACGCCACCGTGACTCTGCGCAATTATTTATTTCAAAATGTATTCATTTGTATCCAACTTGTAATGGGTACATACTTGTATAGGTACTATGTGATATTAAATTTTAATTAAATATATTGTAATATATCTAATAAAAATATGTTTAAACAGAGGAGGAGAGTTGTGGATCAATGGCACGAGAGTGTGACTGTAAACACGACAGGTAGTGGGTTCGATTGTCACTCGACGAAATGGAATATTTCATATTTTTATTTCTTTGTTCTAGTGCCGAGACAAATCGCGGCGTTATGTTCTGCCAATAGGCAATCCTCTAGAATTCTGCCGAAACGAGGGAACGGACTGTCTTAACACTAGTTCTCCTCTGACTATCATGCTGTGTGCGGGACACAGCGTGACCCTAAAAAAATTCAAGAATCTCTCTAGTAAAATTTAATCTTCAATTATCGTCTTTAGTCAGTTAAGAAACTTATTTTCTTAAATAATAAAAATTAAAATGCTAATAACTTTATCTAGAAAAGAAGTTATATGTAAAATTAGACAAAGTTTAAATTGAGAAAGCAATTTTACTCTATTCTCGTAATTCGTTTAATTGAAGCTCAATGAGGTCAAAAAATGTTCCACCAGTGGCTATAGTATTACTGTAGTCATATAGTACACTTTAATTTAGGTATTCAACTTAATACTTCTACTTGGAATACCTATTACAAAAACGTTTTCCTATTGAAACACGCAACCTCTACGTACAATAAAAAATCTTCTACCTCTATATAGCATCACATGCATTTTGCATGATAAGCAAAAGAAACTTAGTGCTAAGATATTCCGTTACCCATTTTCCCTCCAATTTTCAAGACATTGTGTATTAAGTAGCGGAACTCAACCCCAATGTCTTACATATTACAATTATAAATATAGAAACTTGCGTACATTAATTCTATTATAAGCTTAATATTATTAAATTAATATCTCAGCAAACCCGAGTGATTACGCTAGTCCCTTAATAAATTCATTACAACGCACGCCCGTGCTCTATCGATTGTGGCCTCTTTGCCCGAACGTGCCAGAGACAATCGACGCGATGGCGCTTCTGTACGCAACCATAGACAAAAGGAAAACATCCTCATAACCATATTGAACATGCAAAAATAAATTTTACCGACACGACATAAAATATAAACTTGCAAACTCTCATCCCGTGTATATGCCTTTATAGATTGTCAATTAAAAATAATAAATTTTCAAGCAAATGTTTTTTATGTACAGAAAAATGGGCCTAAGGCTGTATAGAGTAGAGCCTATAACAATATTTGCCCGGTGACGCGATATGAAACCTTTTTGGGCGTACGCGCGCTTTGTCTCTGCCTCACTGTCAAGCGTACTTGTGTTTTCCCGCGTTTTTTGTTCTAATTAGTCAGCCCGAGCCCTCGACGTTACAGACCGCGCTATACCTACGCCTACCTATACTGGCTTAAATATACTCAAATAAAAACAGTGGAACGCATCTCCAGTGTCATATTTGTATTATATAATGCCAGGTTGAGTTTAAATTTACTTAAAAAAATGTATTTTTTTTATTATTTCGTTGTTTTTTAATTATATGGTTTATATTTGTATATAAATAGGTCTTGATTGGATTTTTATTCATTCATTTGTTTTTTTTAATATGCTTACTATACAAAGTTACCTATATCTGAAGCTATTTAAAACTTCATTGCGATTTTATTTTCTGGTATCATCTTCAATTTGTGAGTCGTAGATGGGCTAATGCCGCGCTTTTTTTTCGTACTATACGGCGTCGTGGTTCTGGGGCACAAGCAAGTGACTATAAAGACGACATGGTTCGATTCTCTCTTTCTTCGAGTGTAAATCAATGAAAATGTTATATTTTCGTTCTGGTGTCGAAGAAAAGCGCGGCGTTGAGTTCCGCCCCTCAACACACAATGCTGCCAGAATTCAGTGAGTGACTCCAGAACTGATCGTCTTAACACTAGACTGCCTTCCCTGATAAACGCGGTACACTGCGTGGAGCTGGAAAAAAAACGGAACCTACTACTACTGTATTAATAACATTAATGAATATTACAACCCTTCCGAGAATCACAAGAATTAAACAACAAAAATATTGCAACTTTGCTTATATCTAAATTAACAGTTTAACATAATCGCGATTTCTATCACTAGGTAGGTATAAATTATATACCTAACCCCTTAACTTACAAACTACATGCTCCACGCAATTCAACCGTACCTATGCCGAGAACATAAACATTACATTTATAACTAAAACCAATTTACTTCCATTCGTCAGACGCTTTCACGGCAATTACGACTGGGGCCCATAAAGCCCACAGAGCCCATAAAGCCCATACATTCAGCGTCTTAACCCCATGAATGGAAATCTTAAGTTCGTACCACCCTTTAGCATTCATAGCGGAGCCACCCTGAACACGAATAATATTCACAAATTTGTTTACAGATCGTCTCGCCCTTCGCCCTTCCAAGGGATTGGGCCCCGTATTAGATTTATTTTTTATGATTTCGCTAAGTCTATATTACGTGTAAATATGTATATAATTCGTTGGATGGATTTGTTGGGTGTTTACCTTTTTGTTTAAACTTTTTTTTTTACTTTAGATATAATTAAATACATTGTATAACATGTTTTAGTTTCTCTCTTTTGTTTCTTTCTCATGGTTTTACGTTGTATCCTGCAAATAGCAGGGTAGGCAGAGGGAATATGGGAAGACACTCCGTTCCCATCAGGTCACTTCCGTACCCCATTTCTCGCTGAATTCAGGATGTATTACTTGTTGAGTAACAGAACTCAACACTACATTTTGTCTTATTGCCAAAGCGAGGAAATAAAAATTTTATGGTTATTATTAATTGCTTATTAACGATTTCTTATTTCCATGTCATTTCTTACAAGCACTGTGGCATTAGGTACAATAATTAGGAAGCAATTTCATACGTAGGTACACTATCATCACTAAATATAATACAAGCACTTACAGAATCGTGACGACGAGGTCGCTGCGCTGATTACTTATCGTCAGGTGACCCGTACCTTGCTATATGTAGAATACAGCGTAAAGCTGAAAAAATAAAAACAAAAAATACACCTACTTTTCTTAAAGAAGTCGATTAAAAAAGGAGGCGTGCGTTTCTTTTTACCTAGTGTTGCATTCGATTCATTCGAAGCATTTCGAATATTGCGTTGGTACCTAACCTTTTACCTTGGTACCTATCAGAACGAAGAAATGAAAATATTATTCAATAATAATTCATTGCTCCGAGTGGAAATCGAACCCTGTGCGCCTGCGGCTCGACTGACTTCTATTTTATAAACAACATAAGACATAACTAGTAACTGAGGTCATTACTCTCCATAATTAATGCCCAAAAGGAGAAAAATCTTAAAATTGAACCCCCAACATAACAGTGCGTGCGCTATCGCGATCGATGGTCCTCCTCACGTACGTCGTCGCTACGTCGCGTCGCATTGTCTAATTGACACCAGCCTCTTGTGACATCTTTGTTAACACGAGTTCTGTATCCGGTTAGGTATTTTTTAATTTTTTTTATCTATACGCATTTCCGGTATGTTGAGGAAGCAGAAAATGATTTAAGAAAACTTGTTCCTGGGTACCTCAGATCGATCTACTTTTTATATAATTTATATTGCATTTTTGATATTTTTATTTTCTTAAAGACTTATTCCATATTTTCTTAGAAAAGGTACAAAATACGTTTTACGTTTGAACGTATACCTACGTAGCTTAGTAGTCAGAGGGCGCGGTTTCAAAACCCGTTACGCAAAAAACATTATTTCTAAAAAAATGTAACATTAAATTACGTACCTACCTCAGGTAACGATACAATAATATGGCACCAACGACCTGGTCTGGTGATGGAGCCAGGACCGGAATAGTAGAACTCTTCAGAGGTTATTAGTAAACTACTCGAATTTAGGCCCATATAACTTGTAGCTTCAAATACATTCCATACATTTGTCGAAAAGCGTGTTTTTTTAATATATATTTAATAATTAATCATATTATTATGTGCCCTTTGAAACAAAGGATCGCGTTACCTCCTGCAATACTAATGTTTTTTAATAATTGTAACTGAAAAACTAAATGCCTTACGAGTATGTATATATGTATAATAAAATTTTCTTCGTCTCATAAAACGTGTTTTTATGACAAAAAGAGAAATAGGAGAGTGTTTTTATAATTATAATGATTTAGCTTCTGAAAGCATAAAGTAGTTAAGTTTAACATATTTTGTTCCAGCGCCATAGTCTTTGACAGTGCTGTTGTTTATTCAATAAGGTTTTAACATAAACGTCAAATTTATATTAAATCTGTTATTATTAAACGAGAAACTCTTTCGGTTTACACAATGACGATTTGTAAATGCAACAAAGGAAATAAAAAGATTATATAATAAAATATTCTATTTTTTCTTTTATTCATCTTAACGGGATACCTACAGTATCCCGCATATATCCAGCAGAGTACATACAAGGATGTTAAGACATCTCGTTTCCTATGTTTGGCGGGATATTGGGTGGACAATGGGAAACGGAATGTCTTAGCATTAGGTTCCTTTGCCTACCCTGCTGTGCGGCATACAGAGTGACGATAAAAAAATTTAAAAAATACTGTATGCTTGGCAGCGACTCCACGCTGCGTTTTGTCTGCCAAAGGAGATATAACTTTAATTTACCCGATCGGGAATCGAACTCACAAAAACCATGTCTACATTCAGACACTGATCCATAGCTCCAACGAACTCATTTCACATATTATAAGAGCATATATAATATTATTTTATTTTAATTAACACACACACATACATATACCAACATAATAATGAATACATACAATATCTTTTGTTTCACATCTGCGGGTATTGTCGATATAACAATGATACACGGTGGAACCTTTTGTTCGCATGAGCTGGTCCAGTCGCTAAGTTACCGGGACCATTGTGTTACCAACAAATGGAAATTATTAGCAAATTAATATTAAGCTTTATATAGGTATCTACCTACATATGTCGATATATATTTAAATGTTAGGTACTATACTAAAAAAAAATTAAACACTATCTCACAGGAAGGGAACCTAGTGTAAAAACACTCTTTCCCCACGCACTGCTCAATATTTTGAGACCAATGCGGCTTGACTCTTGAGTATATATATTATATTATATACCTTGTCGTATTCCTAGAGCGATTAAATGATAATAATTCGTCAGCCAATTGGGAATCGAACCCACAATCACCGCGTTTACAGTAAGACGCTGAGCCTCACCTAAAAATATGTAATTATGTGATTTATTAATAAAAACAAATTAGCAACCTTCATTTAAAAGAAATTATACATTATTATATTGATAACATAACGCTATAAATAAACATTACTCTTTGAAATAACAAAGAATTTTTAAAACGCTTCAATTTCCATACCATACATACCCGTTCTATATTCTTTGATCTAACAAGGATAATTCATAAAAAGGTCACCATCATATACCACACCGTGGCTTACAAATCTCTAGTCTCTAATTGAAAGCTTTGCCTCTACAATATGAAAGCCTGTAACACTATCCATTCAGAAACCAGAGGTCATTCACTCGTTAGAACCTTTTGTTTCACGCTTTATTACAAACTGCTACCCCCATTATTAATAACGTCACTTTTGACACAAATCCTGTAATATTAGACATGCGATACAAGTATTTCATTAGAGGCAATGGCTAATCTCGTCTCACCTGTCTCTTTTATTGCCGTAACGCACGTGCGTTGCTAGAATTGCTTCTATTGTTCTATGCTCTCTTCATTTACAACATTTATTGTAAGTCAAATAAATAGTAAAATACTATTTACATACTTTTACTGATAATTTTAAGGTCTAAAATACAATGGAAGCGATAGAAGATACGATTTTACGTAGCAAAGTCGGCCATGTTATTATTCCGTTTTGGCGGGCTCGAGTGACTGAACAAAGGCGATGTTGCCATGCGGAATAAACTGTTATACGTTATGAGAGATTATAGGGTAATCTGGGAATATTGAAGACAATAAAATGAGCTTATAAGCTGAGGGGTCGTATGAAGGTAAACGTTTTGCGATCGGCATTGTTGCCATATAAACAAAGGGCATCGATCATTATGTTATGATATCTTTGCTTTTCTTTTTAAGATTGACTCAACTTCGAAGACATTAATCTCCTAAAGGTGGCACAATAAAACAAAAGTATAAAACTCGTTAATTTTTATTAATTTTATAAATCGAAATTCATTACACCTCATTTCTCGTATAATTACAAATTCCTTTTCGTTATTAATACTATTATTTATAATTAATATAACTTCTCTAAGCCTAGCTAAAATAATTACATCGGCCTAATTTCAAAACATATTTATAAATTAAGTTACAAAAAACATTAATTTACTCTTTAAATAATTTGTTAACTGACAAATTGCTTAAAGACTTATTGCTATGTTGATAAGACGCCGTTGCGTGTCTACTGTGTTGCCATCTCGCATTACATATGTATATACTAGTAAAATATTTACAATGGAATAAAATGTTTAACTAAATTGATCGCGTCGTGTAATTTTAAGTACAAAAACAGTTTTTAATTCCCCGTCTGTAGTAGCGTGAATCGTTATAATTCGTGAAGGGCGCGAGGGTTGTTCGCACAATCGGTACCCAATTAGGAGCTCGTAGTCAATCACCCATCACTCGTGTTAGTCGATTGCTTGACTCAACACACCCTTCGCAAGATGATAAAAATACTTGTTTGCACCGAAGGTTTTTTTTAAATTATTTTCTTCTTTATTAATTTAGAATTTTACTCGATAAAAACATAAGTGTCTAATTTAAAATTATTTTTTCTTAATATGAAAAGTTTTTAGAATTTCACACACAATAGAACAGAAGTTTGCTGAAATTTACTAATTTTAATTTATACATTTTGATTTATTAAAAACAATAGTTATTGGTTTTAAATGTTTTGAAATTCAAAACCAAAGAAACTTTTAAATTTTCAGATATCCAAAGGATACAGCTACGGAAACTTAAACAAACTTTATTGTTTTAATCATATATTTTATTAGAATTCAGTTCAATATTATGAATAATACTACTATGTATTAATAATTCCACTGGAAAATAATTACCTACATATGTGCCTTTGAGTGGCGTCTATTCAAATCGTTATTTACACATTACTATCTACACACGCACAAAACACTGACCGCTTTAACCGTAAATTATACTATACACACAACAATTAACTACAGTAGTATCAGTTATTTACAACAGCTCGGAGTTAGATGAGAGAAGCAGTGGATCAATCTGTGGAATGTGTTGAAAGATACATACTATGAAAGTGAATCAGAATCGGCAGAAATTCTCTAAAATCATTTTTTTTATGTTAACAAAAAATTTAAGTCAAATCCTTTGTGGTGCTTATCTATTAACTGAATATTTACATAACCTTCTCGGGTATCGCTAAGCATTAATACAATGTTCGTTCACTTTTACACTTCACTTTCACTCGGTCCGTCCGTCATTAGGGTAGTGCTCCGCCCACCGCTTTACCAGTGACAATGTTCCTTTCGAAGTTTTAGCCGGTAAAAAAATCTTTATTACTGGCCACACACGATCTGTCAAATAAGCTGTCACAAAATCTAAACTATATTTTGAAAATGTGAAACAGAAATGTCAAAATGTACAATAAAATGGCCTAATATCATATAGGTATTCTAAATGTCACTGTAAGCTACAGTACAAAAAAAGAAAAAAGAATATCCAAACAAACTACTGTCACAAGATTCAAATATTAAAAAAAACTATTAAACTAATCAAAATACATCTCCTCTTTGAACATTGTCTCGTGGTAAAGCTGTGGGAACTTCTACCAGGCCCGGCCCTGGAGCGGGAGGTAGCCCGAGCATTGCTGCTGGTAGGCGGTCGGCTGGCGGTAGCTGGAGACCAGGGGGTTGCTGCAGGCCGCCTGCGAGGGCTGCGGGGCGGAGTACCCGGACGTGGGGGTGGCGCAGTGGCTGTGCGCGGGTGATGACGACTCGCCCGACCCGCAAGGCTTGCCGTCCTTCACTAGCACTGGCACGGCTACCCGGCGTGGTGATGATGCGGACTGATGGAGAAAAGTGTTTTTAAGTTTTGATGATTAAATTAAACCTATATATAAAATATAATTTATAAAACTGTTAATGTTGCCACATTAATAAATAGCTAATAGAATTTTAGCTGGCTTCTAAAAATCTTTGCAAACATTTAGGTATTTCATGCTATTTTTTTTAATAAATCTGGTATACATTTTGAAAATCTCGATAAAATACATAAATAAAGTGTTGAAATATTCTTACTAATTATTTTTTGTAATTTGTAGACTGTTTTCTCTACACAAAATTTTAAAGCACAATTATCCAACAAAATAATATTCGATGGTAAGTATAGCATTTGACTATAAGTTATTTAATTCCTACACCAATACTTAACCCAAAGTTTAAAAGTTACAGCTAAAATCAGATCTATCTGCCCCTCATTAAGCATCGCAAAACATTACGGCGCCGGGGGTCCCCCGTCCCCGGGCCTCCCCCGACCTCGGGGATCCCCCTCACGTAACATCAAGTCACATGCATTTCGCAAATTGAGCCAATCTACCCTGGCAACCCCTACACCAACACTTAATTCGTGCTTGCAACGACTTTACGTTATTTGATTTTATTAATAAAATAATTATAATCAGCATTCATATTGAAATTTGGTACATAGTATGTTGGGATTTCAAGTTAGACGATTTTAGAATGGATTATATGTAGTCTAAATATATTTGGTTTGATTTTAATACATCTACAACCCTTTTCTTTTTTTTTTAATATAGGTTTTAAATATTTAAAAATCTTAATGTATCTATATGCCTAAATATAAACAGAATTTTCATAAATTATTTAGTCGATATTTTCACATTAATCTTGATGTATTCTGAGAAGAACACAGAGTATAGGGTATTTATTATTAGTTACTTAAATATAACTAAGTTGTTTATTGGAAAACATTTCAAAAACATCTAGCCCCAAATTCTCAACCCACACCACCAAACCACTAATTTAAAACTAAAGAAAAAAAAACGCATTTTTTAAACTGAATCGTCCGGCAGCATGCGGGCCGCGCGGGAGATCGCTATCAAGTGCCGAGTGCGGCATTCTGCGCCGTCAACGATTTTAAACGTCTTACATATTCATTTAATACCCTATACCTGATTCATTTGAGATTGAGATTGAGTGATAGTCATCAGAACCGCTTTGTTTAGTTCTAATAGCTGACTTGGTTGGTGGGAGAGTGGGGGAAGGAATAAGGACGTTGGTTTTATATATTTTTAGGTGTTATTTAATTTTTTTTTTAACGGCATAATATTACATAGGGTACGCAGAGGGAATCTAGTGTTAATAGACTCCGTTCATAGCGATATTGTTTCAAAAATCTTGTTTTTTCCAATTCGAACCAGTACCCACCTCATTGAGATTAGCGCGTAACCCAACTAAGCGATGGCTACATTCACATTCAGCCGTGACGAAATTTTGAAAACTAAAAAACATTTATTTTCAGCAAAAATAATAACTTTATTGAAATTTTCCAATGGTACGTAGCGTAGGTACGTATGCAATTTTTCAATATGAACGAATAAATTTGTAGAGTAATAACTTTTTTCAAGCTTCGCGGCTTATCCTGCATACCTATGGGGCAGTGAGGACCTAGTGGTGGTGGTGAAAGTGTAGAGTGTCTTCTACACTTTCAGAACTTTGGGTTCTTTTACTTCGTTAATATACACAAAAAGCTACGTATTTAGGTATGTTGTCCAATTTGATAAACGTCCATGTTAGGCATTTATTAAGGGTTAATTGGCGTTAAATCAATATTTTTTTGAATTAAATTGCACATATTATGTAAATTACCTGATTGTGTTGATTCTGTTCAGCCATGGCTTTCTCCTTGGCCTGTCTCTTACATTTGTAGCGATGGTTTTGAAACCATATTTTGACCTGAAACAAAGATATATTTAATTTGTACTCGTATATGAATATAGATACATTTTATGAGTGTCTTAAGGATGGGCGTATTAAAACGCCCATAGGGGATTTGGTGGGCCGTCCCAGAATAGTCTAATGCCCATCACAGAAATTTTAGCAACAAAAAATTCACTCTGAAAATTAAAAAAAAACCTCGAACGGATTTTTCAAAAGTCCAGATCCGCATGGAAAATATATCTACGCCTATGATTTGAAGAGTGAATCTAGTAATTAATTTATTCAAAAATATTACGTTTCGACTATGGATTCTAACAGCGCGCCGCACTTTAACCGGATCGAGGATATGAAAATATTTTAGATACAAATAAGCATTAGACCAAATGGAATTCAATTACATAAGTATAGCCCGTAAATAGCTATTTACCATAAACATCTAAATATAAAAAAAATTAAACACTATAAATACAGTTTTACTGACACTAAAACGGGCACGACAACTACTTAATTTTCACCATACAACATTACAGTAAACGTCGTCCATGAAAAAAGAAAACTAAAAAACCTTGAAGTAAAATTGAACGCTCTCAAAGCGCGAGCACCAACACTCGAGGGCTAAAGAAGATGGCGCTGGATGGCGTCGCAAACACATTACTCTGTGAATGGGGACCGTCCACGTCCGCGGCGGTCTGATACACTCTTGTGAGGCCACAGCTAGGCAAGTGATTCTGATCATTTACTAAATACTTGTAATGATAGCGAAGAGGGTATATTTTGTTTATATCTAAGCAATAGTTTTCGGGATGGACAGAGACATTTCGGTCGCTATTGTGCTCTGGAAGAGTTTTTCCTTTAATTTTGTTTAGATATCTTTGCGGAACACACCTTTGAGTAACTACAAGCGGAAAACACCTTATTTTATAAATATGTATCTATTATTTTTAAATCTTTGAACTTATTATAATCTAAAATAACGTTTCGGTTCTTATAGGTACCTATTTAGTAGAACGAACGTTGTCAATGAGAACAAGATCACATCGAGACTTACAGAGCATCGCTACACGTTCGCAATCCACATTAACCCCATCTCCATTCCACGAGTCAACACACCCGGTGGCCGCGCCTGACCTCCCCGGAATTAGCTACGGCAGGGACAGGGGCAGGCGACACTGCTTTAATGACGAAAGAATAAACATAGCTGACGCGATGTTTACCCCAGCCCGGCCTTTGTCTACGCACGCTACTAACGCAGCAAAACATACACTCTGTTTATTATTTATACATCGAGAGAGTTCCCTCCGTGTTTGTTCTCTGTAGTGGAATGCTCCCCTCCCCCTCCACGGCCGTTCCGTTATGGAACGTCAGCTCGTGCATAACCCGCCATTTTGTTGGAATCTCGATACTTAAATATCCGTTAGCACAACAAAACTAAGATACACGGCTACTACGGAACGCGGTCCACTCAAGCTCGGGCGCGTTCTCGAGGGTCTGGTTGAGTTATTTGTTATTTTTCAATGTTGACTTTAGACGTGAGGACGGACCTGTCGATGGGAACTGGCTGTGAGGCTGTGAGGTGACGGCTGAAGGCGAGAGTTAATGAGCGGGCCCGTCGGCGGGCGTCGCTTATAGCACTCTGTCGAGGCTCGGACGCCCTCGTGTTGAGTAGTTTCTTTTCAATCTCCTTGTGCATAATGCTCCGTGTTTCCTTGCACGCACTTGCACTCTTCAGAGGAGCACCATTCAATTATTTGTTTTACTTTTAAATGACTTGTTTTAGACGGTTTACGAGATTTTTTGGGTTTTCAGAAATGATGGATTAGTGGTGAGAGGATGCAACGCTTATTTAGCTGATCATACAAATTAAGCTGGTGGTAATGGAATTATTCCAATGCCTCCATAATTTGACGGAAAGTAACGAAGTAGGTAAATGAAAAAAGTTTGAAAATGAAAAAAAGAAATATGACAATGAATAAATGAAAAAATGTTTGAAAAATTGAGAAAATATTTTAGCACTAGGTTCCCTCTGCCTACCCTGCTACATACATACAGCCGCCCGGGATACAGTTTGAAGCTAAAAAAGGAAAAAAAAACAAATAAAATGTACCTACAATTAAAATTCCTACAAAGTGTAACCCTTATTAATTTAAACCTATGACCACCCACCGGCTGTCATCTCGAACAATACCACTCAATTTTGGCACTAGAGAACTTCAAAATCATTTACACCCATCAAGCACGTATTAACAAAGAGCATAAGACAGAAAATGCACTAAGATGCAGTGGAAGTATGTGGAAGTATGGAGGAGCTCGTATTCTTAGCGTAGGTGTTCCGTTCCCGTGAACCATGACTTGCTATATCTGGTACAATTACGACAAATAAAGACCCTCTCGTGTTTGTTTAACTCTTCATTTGGGGCCGTGATTTTTTTAAACAGTGACTATTCATTTAATAATATAATGTTGTGTCTATATTGTTTTTTTTTATTTTTAAAAGTCTCACACCTCACACCGTGCAGTGCAGTTTTTAGGGACCTTCTGTGATGGGTGGTAGAACTGCATTTTTTTAGCTTCATGCTGGAAATGGGAACCTAATGTTAAGACAACTAAGACACTTCCGTTCCCCATTTTCCGCCGAATTCTAGAGCCATGGCGTGTCGAGTTGACAGAAACTGACATCTAAATTCTGCATTTTAAATTTACTATAGATTTTTTTATTGTAGATTATAATCTTTCTTTTTTATTCTATTCACACATTAAATAAACGTCTAATTTGCTACATAAATAGAGATTTCGTAGGCTAAATTTGCTAACAAAGGCTAGAAGGGAACAGAATACCCGACCGACGCGACGCTGTACAAACACGCGGACGGACGCTGACAACCGATCAATGCTCATCATTTACTTAGTAACTTATCAAAATAAAGCACTAAAACCCAACCACAATCACATTTACACGAGATATGAACAATTTTAAACTTTATTTTTAGAGTAATATGTGTTAAAATGAATTGAAAACAATTTGATTATTTTAATAGGACGTGAGTTAACGCGACAAATATGTATGTATGGACGTCAAAAAAGATTTACGGCATGTTTTTACAGGTGGACTTATATCAGAATTTATAAAATGTCACCTGGACATGGCGATTTCTTTTATAATAATTCCACCAATTTATGCATAAAATTAAGAGAGATATTAGTGAGTAGTCACTCCGCTTTTCAGTTTCGACGATGAAACCCCATATAAAATTTGGAGAAATAAAACTGGTCAATCATATTATAGACAGGTAAGTGGAATTCGTAACCACTATCAATTACTATTGCTTATGGACCGACGATCTGGTCAAGAAAGTGGGAAGGGAAGGGGGAAGCCGCGGGAAGCCGACGGCAGCGTGCAGGCCCGATCGTCATGGAGATCAATGTTCTTTAGTGTGCGAAATATCGCTGTAACGATGATTGTCTTTTGTTAGTTTATAGTTTTATTAAAAACTTATTTTTAGCTTCTCGCTGTATCCCGCACATAGCAGAGTAAGTAAAGGGAACCTGGGAACCAATTGTTAAGATACTTCCGTTCCCCACTTTCCGCTAAATTCTGGAGTCATTGCGTGTAGAGCGACTAAACTCAACACCTCTTTATATACCTACTTATGCGAAATTCATCCAAAATCAATATCAAAACTAATATTATCCAAAAGCCAGTGTAGCACAAGCTTTACGTAGGTACCATAAACAGTATAACAGATATAATTTATATAACAGCATAGTAGCTACATAACTAGCGAGGTATCGTTAGACGGACGACCGCCCACTCCGCAGCGAACCCTCCCCTGCCCGCCGACCGTGAACTATAAATCTCCAATCAAATATTTACTTGGCAATTCACAAAATTAATATTTATTTAACAAACGATGATTAAATCGACTTAACGTTTATTAACTAGCTAGCTGGCTGTGTTTTCATTAAACAAACGTTATATGTTTGTTTTGAACAACGAACACTAATTGTAAATATGGTTTTTGAAATGTCTTGTTTTTATTAGGTTTTAATGTAAATTGTGATTAATTATTTTTTAATAAGAAACGGTTTATAGGTATAATTTGTTAGAAATATAGAGACTAGAAGACCAGAATACCTAGACCTGGTAGTTTATATAACAAGGAATAGTGTACGATATATTCTAAATAGCCGACATATTTCTTATAGCAGGTACAGTGGGTGACAATGAAATGATAAGTCATAAGTTACCCTATAGTCTTTTTATACATATAAATGGACTATCCAATATAAATAGAATAGTTCAATTCGTCCAAGAAGATTCTGCCAAATAAAGCTTTATAATATTAAGTATAGACTGATCGAGATATATTTATGTTGTAATTCCATTTAGGAAAACAAATTTTCATTAATTACTTTCATATAGCGCGTAGATATATTTTTTTAGAACCTCTTAGATAAAAAGAATATCTAGAGATTAAAGCAAAAAACGATCCTACGCAAATACGGCAACTGTACTTACTATTGAAAGCAGCTCTCAAAGTAAAACATAATAGACTATACCTGCCGCACAAAGGAGTCAGGTGCGTCATCCGCTTAGATAGCTAATCCTATCCCACAAAGAAGGAATAACCTCACCCATTCAACAAAATATAATCTTCAATAAATGCACTTATTGGGACCATTTTCAAAGGAAACGTGCAAAATCATGCGAAAACCACGCAAATACATCAATATTTTAGCGGTTATTACACAATTATATAAGATCCTAATTATTCTTTTGATCATAAAAGACATATCAAGGTCCATTTGCAAATTTGTTTTGACATGTTGGCTGCATTGAATGGCGGTATACCGCCACGCTGTCTATGATACCATAAACATTTTTTTGCTTTTTAAAAAATTACCCAAAACGATTCTATTGCGGCGAGCCTTTGACAGGAAGTGTATAGATATCTCACGAGGATTGAGGATAGTAAAAAAAATATAATTACAGAGAAACGATTGAAATATTAAAGGTGTTATTAAAAGGAATCATTGAAAAGCAATAACACGATAATTGGTACATCAACAATAAAAATTAAAACTGATTTAGCGATTGAATTTGCAGCTCTGTGGCAACCGCTACAGATGAAAAATAAATTTATAAACGTAATAAAGTCATCAAAATTGCAAATGGCAGTGCACTCGATGTCCAGCCACTGAACGAACAACGATTTGACAAGGCATCATTGCTATTGTTTAAAACGAGCCATTATCTCATTGCCTCCATTACACCCGCATGCGCCGCATCCGGCGGGCGACAGACTATATCGAGTCGTGACATAGACAAAGGAGGGATTGCTCGCAGTAGGTCTTTGTCTTCATTTTTTGTTATTCAAAACAATGTGCACGAGTATCTAGCGTGGTACGTAAACAAAATTAAATGTTTATTTGTTTATGTAAGTATGTAAGTTTCTTCCGCGTTCAGAGAACCCAGGTCATATCAATCGGTTCTTCACTTTGTGAGCCATAGGGGGTTAAAACTTAGTCAGTTTTATATAACCAATCCCAGGGATACTTGATTGGATGAACGCAAAGACAGAGTTACATAATTATAGAGTAGGTACATATATATTGAAACTACCTATATTTATATACCTAATACTTAAATTAATTTTAATTTCAATAAAATTCTACTTGAATAAGGCAAACAAAATATAAACAAATAAGATATGTTCGCTAGATTCTTTCTTCATATACGAGATTCTTTCTTCATATACGATATACTTCATATACGTATAGGTAGGAGTAATAGAGACTACTAATGTACTCAAATAAATAAAAAATAGTTAAAAACAGGTTTCGTTCAATATTAAAATCGTGTATATTATAAGTACCTATGTCTTTTCACACGTAAGTATATAACATACAACGTAGAAATCCCTTTAATATTTTATTCAAAATTAAATTACTTAACATATAAAAAAATAATAAAATCAACGTAGCAATTAAAAGAATTAACTATTCCCAAAAAAAAAAATACAAAGCCATCCACTACCAAAATTAAACATTTAAATAACCAAACGTCCAGGTCACAAGCAATTAGCTGAAATAAAAGGAAAAGCCCGCAGAATAGGTCCCCACAGAGTATCAACAGTGGCGGTCGGAACATCGAAATTTACTTAAGTTTAATAACGAAACGCGAGCCCCGTGTTTGCTCCCAACGTCAAATACTGCAGAATATTATTCCTTGTAGCGTCAGCAGATAAAATTTTTCACGCGTTTATAACTTTCAATGTGATTGGAGAACAGAGTGTCGTAACAATGTGTTCTTTTTTTCCAAATAATAAGATGAGATTTTCTTTATAGAATAGCAATTTTAGTTTCATTTAAGATATTATTATTGATGTGAATTAATTGGTTTTTGTAGTTTTTTTTGCTGTCGCTACAGGGGCTTTATTGCAGGTTCTATTTAAAGTGAGCTCGCTTTGAATATGCAGAGCGTCGGGCGATGCGTTTAAGTTGAAGCCTGGGCCTTATTGCGATAGATTCAACGAACGAACGAACAAATGTGTGAATTTATGTTGTTACGCAGATTAGTTGGTGATGAATTATGAGGAGTTTTTTACTTGTATTTGATTTTTATTTATATTTAAAAAATATGAGAGTTTTATTTTGGTTGGACTTCTACATCTTATTTTATTTTCATCTCACTCTGGTATCAAAGTAATTATGCTTTTGATTTTGTTTTATTAAGTAGGCAGAAGGGATTTGGGAACCTAGTGTTAAGGCACTCCGTTCCCATTAAAACACTTCCGTTCCTTTTCATGAGTGAAAATTGTGTTGTTTTTAAAACTTGTAAATCATATATTTTTTTATTACAAAATATTTAATTGGCCACGCAGTGCTTCCAGAATTCGGCGAAAAGTGGGGGACAGAATGAATTAATACTAGGTTTTCTATGTCTACCAAGTTATATGCAGGATACAGCGTGAAGCTGAGAAAATAAACACTTTTTATCATTATCTGAGGTCATTGTAGCGCAGTTAGAAAAACGTAAACGCCATGATTGGGACACTCGAGGAAATGAATACATTGACATTGTTCATAAATTATTCTACCTCGGCTGATAAGACGTTAACTTCCGCCTGAGTGGCGGACACACAATTTCTCATAAATTAGACAGAAACTAAAGTTTTAATTCAAGCGTCCCTGTAACTTGCGGGATTTTTTAATTATAATCTTAAACGGTTGATAAAATTTATAAAATTCCATCCTTAAAACCACAAAAATTGAATTTTGGTCTACCATCGTCGGTCAACGCACTCGTGCAATGCTACCGTAACGGAATATGCGTATAATCTACAGCCAGCCACGCGTCGTCTGCTGGTGACAGCTGAGACCAGTGGTTTATAATGCTGTACCTACTATCCTATAGTAGTATTTATTAAGCGTGGAAGATTTAGTGTCTTATTAGAAATTAAAAATATACATTATGTAATCTATATACCTATATAAAAGGACTTGTCCTCACTGACTGAGGTAAGACGCACGCACAGCCGTAACCGCTGTGCGTAGAAACGTGAAATTTGGACAGATGTTTACTTTCGTAATGTAGACATCCACTAAGAAGGGATTTTGAAAAATTTCAACCCTAAAGGGGCGAAATAGGGGTTGAAAGTTTGTATGGAAAAAAAATTAAATCGGCACCGATTTCTATAAAATTTGAAATTTAGATTTTTATAAGTATTTAATTGAACACGTGTTTCATCGTTTTCTAGAATTCTCCCCCTAAGGGTGCAACTAAGAGGTTGAAAGTTTGTATAATTTTTTTTTTAAATCGGCAACAATTTTTATAAAATTTGAAATCCAGACTCTTAAAAGTATTTAATTGAATATATGTTTCATGGTTTTCTACAATTCACCCCTAAATAAGCAAGCGAAGCTGCGCGCGTCCGCTAGTCTGATAATAAAGAAATAATGATAAAGGGACATTTTGAATGAGTAAATGTGATTGTTGTGATTTACTTTATAAAAAAATAATCTTAAAATGGTTTTTAATAGTGAAATATGTGAGGTACAGACTATGTAGAGACTAGAGAGTATCTGTGGATATAGTCATAGTTGGATTTAATCGGACAAAAGTGGAATATTTTTAAATAGAAAAAAATCTATTGAATTTTAAGCATTATTGCGCTTATTTAGTCTCAATAATAATATGATGGCAATAACAACCTACAACCATCTAGATATTAATTTAGTAGAGCCGTTAGCCTAAATCAATATTCCTTTCTCAACGTAGCGTACCAACTACCGAAGCTGTGCTTCCTGGAGTATTGTATAGGCACAAAGGGTAACGTACCACGTACCACGTATGAGGACAACAGGTTAATCGGCTGATCGATAGAACCAATCAACCTGTGAACAAACAATGACCGGAGCAGATCGTGCGAACCAATTAATAGCACAATACACCATATTATAATCGCAGTATTAGCGCGCCCCCACGCCTCCGCCGCCATTGTCTCCGTCAAGTCAAACGTCACTCTGACGTTTGTTTTGGCGGGAACTCTAACGTCGTAAATGGTGTTGACACCCTCAAAATGGCGATTATTCATGGATGTTTGCGGCCTTTGTTGGGGTTACGCCGAGTTTATGAAATTTATATTGACACGGCCGAGATTATTGAGTCTTTGTTATGAAGGATTTGAATTTCGCTCGCGCGATGTGGGAAAATGGGTCGCGTGCCGGTGACAGATATTAATAATGGGACATTTCCAACTGCCGTGTTTGTATAAATATTTAAACTATTCGCTATATTAAGTCCGTGTTTAAATATTAAATAAAAATTACTTATCCACATTTTCGTCATAAAATTCAATAAATAAAAAATCAAAGTACATCCTTCGTGGAAGGTTCAAAGAGCAATGTTCACTAATTTGAAGACGACACTCGAAAATTCAGACAAGGGAAATATTCTTCAATATCAAAGCGACCCTCGAACCGATTTGGCGGAGCGTAAAACAAGATGGCATCTCTAACGAGCTAACCTGTACATCTTACATGTTGCCAGTGATAATAAAAGGAAGTGGGAAGTGGGAAGTAGGCAGTAGGACACGTAGCCCGAGGCGCATCGCCCTTGTTGTTTTTATTGCGGGTTGTGTCGTGGGCGGTTTGTTGTAATTGGATCGGGGCTATGGCCGCCGGCGTGGTGTCGGCAACTGTAATGTGATTTATGTTCTGTTGTCTGTTGTCTGTCGCCCGCACTCTCCCCGCGGTAATAGATGTACGACAATGACGATGTGTTGATGAAGTGACGAGCTTTGTGTTTTTGTGTTGAATAAACAAACGCCCGAAGCTATGAAGGGTGATTTGAGAATATCAGTTCGAGATTGCATGTAGGTACCTAACTTTTCTTCGGGATATCTGCTTAGTTGTTGCACGAATAACAACTATCTTATATGGCCTTTGAACTTAGTGGAGGAACTCAACTCCGCCCATCGTCTACCAGAACGTGAAAGTGAAAATATTTTTAGATAATCATTGCCCCGAGTAGTGATCGAACTGTGGGTTCGATTGCGTTTACAATGTCCCACGATGTCCTCACATCTTATGATACCTTTCTATAATTTTCTAGTTTACTTTTCTATTAAATTTATTTTTTTGGGTATATTTACGTTTTAACTTCACGGTGTATCTTTACGGCAAAGTAGGCAGAAGAATTCCGAGAACTTAGTGTTAAGACACTCTGTTTCCACTAAGACTTTTCTATTCCCCACTTTCCGCCATATTCTTGAGCCATTTCGTGTTGAGAGGCAAAATTCAACGCCACGCTTGCCTCGTTACCAGATCGCTTGTACAGAGCAGGGTACGTAGTACGGTACGTATTACATTTCTTATATATTTATTATATTTCTAAGTTAATTTAAATCTAAAAGATTCTCAAGTTACATAAATAAACACTAAATGCAAAACGTCTATTAAAATTCATTGTAAGGCATAAATCGACACGCTGTAGGTAGGTACCGGGTAGGTACCGTCACTTGACATGGAGACAAATATTCAGCATACTTGAGCATTTACTGCATTTCAACATACTTATGTAAATATTTTGTTTAGGATACAAGATGAAGATAGGAGCGAAATCGAAGAGCAAACGTACATTCTAGAATAAGTATTTTAATATTTTCTAATAAAGTAGGTATATTATGTGCCTAGGAGATATTAAGATTTTTAAGGCTGTCATGGCGTAGCGGCACAGCGTCCAATTGTAAATGTGGTAGCAGTTGGAATCCCAGACTGGGGAATTAATTATTTCCATTTCACCGCTCTATTCACAATAGAAATCACGACGTTGGGTTTTACTCCCAATGTTCAATGTCTTGAAAATATGAGGCGGAAAGTGAGGAACAGAGTGTCTTAACACTAGGTTCCGCCTGCCTGCCTGTTAAGCGAGATTTTTTATTTTCCAGTTTTAAATAAGCGATTATTGATAAAAGTAGTTATCACAATGCATTAGTACCCAACAACAGACATAGAAACATCAACGACTGCTATTATTATATTCCCATTATGCTATTACGGATTTGCCTGCGGGCTGAGTAGGCTTGAACCTAGGGCAGCAGATTTTAAAGGCGGGAAAACAATAACCGCCATTAGAAGAAACGAAAAATTGAAATTAATTATATAATAAATTCGATAGGCAAATTAACGGCTCTACCACCTAACATAAAAAAATAGTTACTGAAAATAAAACGAAATCTCTAGCTCATATAAATTGGAGACCTCTGTCTCCACACTGTTTAAGACTGGGTTCTCTCTGCCGACCTAATTATTACATGACACTTATATTTAAATAATAAAACTATTTCTAAAACCTAATTTTAACTAAAGGTCGTCTAAATAATATTTCAGTATTTTTTTTATAGTAAAAAACTCACCTGCGTAGGCGTTAGGTGTATAAGGGACGCTAGATGCTCTCGCTCCGGCGCCGAAAGGTACTTCTGCTGCTTGAACCGTCGCTCCAATTCATATACCTTTGAACAAATCAGTCTTTAAATTTGTGGACTATCTTCAGTATCTCTCTTTTTTTACATATGGAACCTGGGTTACCAGTCCTAAGAAATGTAAAAACGACCATCGAGCCAAGGTGATATTTGTTACACTTCGACAGAATGCCAGGAAATTGTATCTTTACAGCAGATATGTAAAAATAAGCATGTAGGTAGTAATTGGAAATACTTAGGTATAATATTTTTATCAAGGCCCAGGATTTTTTTGAAAAATCCAATTAATTAAAAGATGTTTTTTTTAATATAATGTAATTAATTTCAACAAATACAAAGGTTCGATGTAACTCAAAGTGAAAATTAATGAATTTGTGTACACCTCGCATATTGACTTTACTTCGCGTTTAATTTATAATTTACAGAATTAATTATTATCGGCGGTATTTGAATTACAAAAAGCCTTGACTACATAGTGATGTTCTTGGATTGTTTCCGGCTAACTGCGATTATCATAGGTTCGACTTCTTAATTAATTTATTAAAGAAGATTAAAGATTAATTTTAAAATTAGCTATATTTTAATATTACATTGAACTATATAAATCGCACTTAGAAACATAAATTATCGTTTCCTTGACATTCAAAACAGGCAGAGGCAGTCGTGACGCAAGGGCCTCAAGGTTTCGCCTGAAAGTGGGGAACGGAGTGTTTTTACACTAGGTTTCCAGGCTCAAATTCAAATTCAAAATATTCTTTATTGAATTAAACTATTGAAAGCTCTTTTGAATCGTCGATTGAACATATAAACAAAAGCTTCCGATCGACCGAAACCGACTTGGAAGGCAGTTCTGTTAAGAAAAGCCGGCAAGAAACTCAACAGTTGCTCTTTTCAATATCAATGGTATAATTTAATTATTAGGTACATGAACTAAATAAATAAATTTTTCATTTTCTCCAGTGGGAAAAGTATTATTGTCTTTGATTCGAAGATAAGATCATTGATAAGAACTGATTTTAAATAAAAATCTGCCTTTGTTTCTTGCGCCAGTTCTTATCACTTATCAGTGAACTAGTATAAATTATTAAATTATTTGAGGTTCAAAACATAAAACATGGAGCGTGATAACTTCTTATTTCCAATAAAATTACTTGACTTTAGTGCTCTACCCTATTTTTATTATCCAAGGACTTTGCATACAATATACCTATCTACTTCTATACCTATAGACTTATATATACCTACCTATATATCTATATTGATTAGACCGAAGAGAACATCACTATTTCACACAAGCGTACATTATGAGATCCAGATAAATCGATTCTTTCTACCGTTTCAACTTATACGAGTTTTCTAGAGGGTTCAACTTGACCTTGAAAAGACCTTGATTAGTTTTTAGAGTCATCTACTTATAATAAAACTTACTGTGTATTATGCTAAGGTACTTTATTCTATAATTAAATTCTAATTAAGTATTAATACTATTTGGAGATTGCGATTAGCCGCTTCCCGCTATCCCCCTTAACAGGCAGAAGGAACCTAATGTTAAAAACTCTCCGTTACCCACTTTTGAGACATTGCGTGTTGCTAGGAAATTAAATTCAATCCATCCTTCGATTGGGATTCGAACCCACAATCGTTGTGTTTACAGTAAAGCCTTGTGCCATGACGGCCTCTGATGCTAGCATTTTATTATTATAAAAACAATAAATTTGTATATTGTAATATCAACGTTGTTGTTATAATACCTATTCAACTATAATGCTTGTTTCAGAGAGTGATTGATAGAGTTCGTTCGTTAGTAATAAATTAATGTATACGAGTATATTGTCATATAATGCTTATGGACATGATATTTTATATATGTTATTAACATAATAAGCTTCTATATGAATTGGTTTGTATTTGTGATAGGCCTATAAAATTTTTAGATTCATTTCTTCTCCGATCTTCTTTTTCTTGCTAAGTTAAGTTAAGTTTCTTGTTAAGTTATTTGATCGGAACATAGAGAAATTATCGCATCTTTCTTTTTAATCAATAGCCACTATTGAGGGCGCCAGGGCGCAGTTTAGCAACGTCTGACCGTAAACGCAAGTGTTGTCGGTTCGATCTTATTCATTCAGGGGAAAGCGGCGTTGAGTTCCGCCACTCAACACATAATATTTCTAAAATGAAGCAGAACGGTATGTTTTAGGAATAAGTGCCGACGCTGTTTTGAAGGGCACAGCGTGAAGCTGTTTTATTTAGGTTGGCATATCATATATTTTTGACCGCTGCCGTTGAACTGAACGCTATGGTCTTGGGATTCTGTTTGACTAGGACGATGCATATATTTAAATATTTTTTACTAAATTTCTATTTATTTCATCTAAATGTTTTATCAGTTACCTATACAACGATTAACTAAAACCATAATTCAGGATGCAATGTCAAAAGATGGAGACACATACATATATCTATCTCTAATCCAAAACCAGCAAAATAAAAAGATATTAAAAAAGATAAAAAACAAGAAGGTTGCAAATTAAAACATTTGACATTTACGAGACAACCACCTCATAATATATTTCTAAGAAGTGTCCTCAAAACATTATACCATTATGAATATATAACACAACTTTATACAATATACACGCAATTAAACATTCCGCGTTACCTGACGCCAGATTACGTTAACACAGCTATTTAATTTCGAGGGGACTTCCCTCTGCCCCTCCCACATCCGGGGGAGGCCCCGCCCCCGGGCCCCGGGGTGATATGCCGAGTTCGCTTCATGTAATTAATTCTATTCCCTGAAAATCTCCCCTCGTCGCACACATGGCAACACCTATCTTTTGTTCGGTGAAGGTATTGTTTTTAAATGTTTCACGACGTATTATCGTAGGTGTGCGCGAGTTTTTAACCTATGACATGGAACAAAAGTTGTTCAGGCTTCAGTGTATATAGGGGTAGGTTAGGTACCTAAGGTAGCTTGTGATTTTTAACCGTTGCTAAGAAGTGAGGTTATGTTAAGTTCCTTTTTCCAATTAAAATGTCAAAATATAAAAAAAAAATTGTAATTTTACTTTTACATTTTTATAAAATAATATAATATATCATTTCATTACATAACTATATAAGTATAACTTTTAAAGATACCTATACAAAAAATACTACAGTATATACCAATTTTGTTACACCAAACAAAAAATTGTACCCTATCAATTATGTGCGAGAACAGTTAAAACTAACTATATGGACTTAATAACTACCCTCTACCCTCGGCAATAAAAATCGCGTTAGTAGCGATCAAAACTCCCCTCCTGGTATAAAGCGCGCCATAAACCGCACGACCGTACCTTCATTGTTGCTGATTTTTTACTACTAAATTAATATTTTTATATATGGCGACATTTATTATATGTTTTTTTTTGTTACGATTTAAATTAAATTTCTAATTTTTTTTTTTATATAAAATTAAATGGAGAAACCCTCTTATGGGTATTCTGTTTTGCGGAGTGAACAGAGAGAACCTAGTGACCTAGTGACCAACGCACGATATATCAATGTTTGGTAAAACGCAAATACTTTTTAACCGACTTCTGTAAGAAAAGGAGATTATCAATTCGACTGTATTTTTTATTATAATCATTTCTCTCTGCAGATAAGAGCGGCATATTCAGACACTCTAACAAAGCGAAATTTGAAAATAAGCAGAAGGTGAGGAACGGACTGTCCATATTTTTTATGTCTATATGACAGTCGCTGAGAATAAAACATGATTGAAGATAACAAAAGAATACATTACAATTATATTTAATTTTGACTATCAACAATTAAATATAACATAATATATCGTAAGTGAATGCATTAAACTCAGCCAGGTAAGGTCCCCTACAAAATTTATTTGTAAAATGATCGTCAAACAGCGCTCCCCCGTCTGAAGGGTTGGCAAATAAACCGGAGAGTCCGCACAGTGCGAAATGAACAAAAGTTTTGCCGAATTCGAGAACGTGATACGAATATATTAATAAAATCGATTTTATAACTTTTTCATATATGCATGTGCGCAGTTTATATACCTACTTTATGATTTGTGAATTCTATACCATTTTTTACTTGACTGACTTTAGGTTCCCTTTTCCTGTTCTATTAGGGTACGCAGGGTAGGGTGAAATTGAGTTTTAAGTAATCTATCACAAAATCTTTAAAAAATGTTGATATTTAAACTTACTTGTGCTTGTGTGAACAGAACCCGTCGTTTGCGTCTCTGTGCTAGAGGGAACTGCATGGGTTTCGCGTCGGGGCCAGCGCACGCAGCCAGACCGCCCATATTGTTGACGTGGCCCATGCCACCCGACGTTGACGTCATTAGCCTGGAAACTAAAATTATGGTTTAGTCTTGCTATAGTTTTATAGGTAACCAAAATTAGAAAGATACATGGACTTTGGACAAAAAAGGGAGTATGGTACTTGTAAGAGAGACCCTGAATAGTATTTACCCACACCACTTAACTAACTTAGTAAAGCAAAATTTTAAGCAAACTTTATTGCTACTACTTACTACTTT
Organism: Heliconius melpomene melpomene; assembly: GCA_000313835.2. Taxonomy (NCBI): domain Eukaryota; kingdom Metazoa; phylum Arthropoda; class Insecta; order Lepidoptera; family Nymphalidae; genus Heliconius; species Heliconius melpomene. The sequence goes on along the minus strand of HE670742.1, from coordinate 561,475 downwards.
CTTTTTCGTATTCTACCTACTACTTTTGTTCTGTTGATAAATAATAGATCTATATCCGAAATTGTAACATTTGTATAGAAAATTGACAAAGAAAGAACATAAAAGATCTCAATTAATTTAATTTTAAAAAAATAATAGTAATTCTAAATGCTTATTAAAACATGGTGTGGAATCCATTAACGACGCTATGTTTCATATACTAGTAAAGTATATTTTAACACATTAAGTAACATGAGGTCAGTTGAACTACATTTATACTTTGAAATAATAAACTAATTATTAAAATCAGTATGTCCAATTACGTCTTACTCATATAAATTATTGACTATACGTACTTAAGAGACTTCAGAAATACTTTATTACCCATGACCCTTTCGACAATTTATTAATTTAAAAGAAATTGATGTAAGCCGAATACGTTTATTATTTTCATAAGACAATTGTTCTGATTAAAACCAACGGCACGTGACATCATCAAGTCCACGTCATTATTAATGGAACCGAAACATTTTGCTTTGCTTAAATACAAAAATAATTATTTAAAAAACGTCTGCCTTTAAAACCTATTCTCCATTCTCCGCGAATAAGACAATGAACGTATAATTTAACTGCATAAAAATGTAGCATCACTTAATGTTATAATTACATTGTCACAAACCTACCTCCCTATTATCATTGGTAGAAAAAAAATTAATAACAGCGTTGAAATTAAACTCCTCGCGCTGGCAACATTAAGTGCGCCGCCATGCTTGCATCCGCTAATGACACTAGACGTTCCCGCGAAACGCGGTTTTATTTTAGTTACTTTTCACAGATAAAAAATTGTGGTTTGTTTACTCTATGCGTATATTATCTGTATGATGCGTATTGCGTGCTGACATGTACGACGATCATAAAGAGGGTTAAAAGTGCTTATTTTTATTGTATTCTTTTTATATGATGATGCAGTTCTCAGATACCACTCGCTCTACATTTTTAAGTAGGTACTATTTGTAACTAATACACCTTTATGTTTAATGAAGTGAGGGTTGTCTAGTGGTAAGTAGAATTTTGTCAAAAGTTTCTTACAATTGATTAAAAAAGAAACAAGGAAATATTTAACAAAGGTAGTGCTTGTTTGAATCTTTGGGTACAATTATCTCTATAGATAAATATAATATATAGATACATCTACATATGGTGTTTACGTACTATGGATAAAGACAAAACTTTTCTAAATGACGTGTGCAAACAGACAAATAGAAATCTTGCATTATTTTATTGTAACGTCGGCAGTCGCGAGCGCACGGCAATATTCCACACATTATGCTCCATCGAATTCACCGCTCATTCTATTTACACAACACTCCAGCATCCAAAAGGGTCTTTCAATAAAATATAACTCCCCATTCTGTCTTACGTTGCCATTGTCCGACCTCCGTGTGTTTTGGCTGCATTATACGATATCGTTGCTTTGCATCGACAAAAAAAAATTAAGCTGGTCTATGCTCGTTCAGAACTCCTTTGTGGAAATGTCAATGAGCCACCGGACATTTTGTTATCGCGTTTTAAATCTTTATGATGGAGTTCTAATTGAAATGTTTAGTTGTTAGCGTTTATAGTTATACTAAATGGTTTTTTAATGTAATAACAAGGGCTCTTCACAAATGGTCAAATAAAATTAGATAGAATTGGCGGCAATCAAACGAAGCTTAAGAATTTAAACCCTTCAATAGATATCTATCTCTAAGTATCTTTTTTATCTTTCTACGCAAACATGTTTTTGACGCTGACAAAGAGTCAATAACGTTAGAGCTGAACCTTGCTTAAGCAACATTATAACAACTGGACCACGACGGTGATCTGATTAGATTAAGAAAAATATATGAAGAAATTAAATAGATTAAGAAATTAACACTAAAATCACATCACTACAAGATTTTATAAATCAATAATTAATAAACTCTAATAAAACCTAATCTAGACAATTTAAAATTATCTACGTAAAAGCTAATATTCGTCTAAGTGTTGGTTCCAAGCATGAAATTTGCTATATCAATAGTTTGGGTTTTGCCTATTCCAAGATTACAGCCCCTCCGAGTGCGTTTGATGACCGCTCAACTGGCGTGAAATTGAGGCGCGAGGGTCACTCACAGCTGACGGTCCTGGACGTAATTAACTGGTTGAGAATTTTTAATGGAACCTATTGATTCGATTTTATATGGAAAAATATAAAAAGTTGATGATTCTAATAAAATACATAATATTTATTCGACTTTAAATGTGTACTATTTTTTAAGTTATATAAAATAAACAATTTGTACGGGTTTGAAATATTCCTAAAAATAAAGTTGTAACGCCGACGGAGTGCAGTTGAGTTTGCAGAGCAATATTTTGAGTGTGCGCGATAGAGACAGTTTTGCTCATATTTTTACACATGAATGTGTCTTTGCTTAAAAATGTGACGTTTGGTTCTACCATTTAATAATGTCATTAATAGGTAGGAAGCCTAAAATGGATTTGCCGCCCTTTGCCTTATTACCAAAACGAGGAATTTAAATGATAAAATATTCCATTCCCTGAGTGGGAATCGACCCACAAACGTTGCGTTTACATTTGTATGCTTGCCTTGTGCCATCAGAGCGTGGCATTTTATTAGATTTTATCGGATTAAGGCGATTTAAGGCGAGTCTGACTCGATCTTCACCGATTTTTTTTACTATTTATTTTTTTTACACGATAAGTACGATTTCCCGAAAACTTAGTAAGACAGTGAATTCTCCGCTCGCCGCCCCAATTCAAGACATTGCTGTTGAGTACAGTAAACTTTATCTTGCGTAAGCAGTTAAATGAAAATAGTTTATACCCTTGAGAAGAGATTGAACCCACAATCCGCGTGTTCACAGGCAGACGCAGACCCACTGTGCTACAACGGCATCGATATTACCTAATCTATCTATAAAAGGACTTGTCCTCACTGACTGAGGTAAGACGCGCGCACAGCAGTAACCGCTGTGCGTAGAAACGAGATATTTGGACAAAAGTTTACTTTCGTAATCTGGACATCCACTAAGAAGGGATTTTGAAAATTTTTAACCCTAAAGGGGTGAAATAGGGGTTCAAAGTTTGTATGGAAAAAAATTTAAATCGGCACCGATTTTTATAAAATTTGAAATTTAGATTTTTAAAAGTATTTAATTGAACACGTGTTTCATCGTTTTCTAGAATTCTCCGCCTAAAGGTGCAAATAAGGGGTTGAAAGTTTGTATAGGTTTTTTTTAAATCATCACCAATTTTTATAAAATTTGAAATTCAGACTCTTAAACGTATATAATTAAACACATGTTTCATGGTTTTCTAGAATTCACCCCCTAAGGGTGCAAATAAGGGGTTGAAAGTTTGTATGGGAAAATTCTTAAATCGCCACCGATTTTTATAAAATTTGATATTTAGACTCTTAAAAATATTTAATTAAACATGTTTCATGGTTTTCTAGAAATCACCCCCTAACGGTGCAAATAAGTGGTTGAAAGTTTGTATGGAAAAATATTTAAATCGCCACCGATTTTTATAAAATTTGAAATTTAGACTCTTAAATATATAGAAATATTTCATTAAACACATGTTTCATGGGTTATTAGAATTCACCCTTAAATACGCAAGTGAAGCTGCGCGCGTCCGCTAGTATTTATATATATAAAATGCACAGTTAGCTACGGTCTAACATCGTAGCAAGATCATGGTGATCGCCTGAACTAATATTTACACTCATCTAATGGATTCGCGAGACCCCCATGCTTTACGCGCGTTCTAAACTTACTTGTATGAAATTTTAAATTAAGAAAAATGAAAGAATTTATTTATTGTTTTTTTGTAGTATTTACAAAAACTTTTTACCGTAGTTTTCAAAACATCCCTTTTAGGTGTTTTTTTTTTTGGATTCACGTGAACTATTTATTGTTAAACAGAGAAAACTGTATTTTAGGGTTCTGTACCTCAGAAGGAAAAACCGGAACGCTCGGTCCACTCGCACTTGACCTGATTATTTTTTATAATAAAATAATAATAAATACATCACGGATTTTTTGGTATGTCCACTTTTTTCTTTATTTTATAAAAATATATGAAAACAAGAGTTACGACTTGCCATTCTGTAAGAAATAGAACTAAGCAGTTGATAAAATAATATGTTATAGGAAATACGTTAAGATTTAACCTGTCTAACTGATAACGCTATGATTAATCTCCACTCAAGGAACTAAGAAATTGAAAATTAACATTTCAATTATTTTCATTTTTCGTTCTGTTGAAAGTTGAGACAAAACGTGGCTGTCAATACAGGCGGAATTTAGACAATCAGAGACACACACAGTTGACAATCAGAGAGGCACAATGTCTCTGATTTGAGCAGAAAATGGAAATCTTAACCCCAGATTCTCATTTCCCACAAAATAATTTAAACAAATACCAAAAAAAAAATACAAAACGCTGAGCACAAATGACTAAATATTCCAAAAATAACAGTTGCCATATAAAAAAAATCATGTCACCCAATAATATTTATCTAGCGAATGCGTTCCGATCAAACGCTATCACCCGGGGGGTGCGACGCTGCGACGGGGGACGCTGACACACAATACTGCTATTATTTCCCGTGTTTATTCACGCACAATTTGCCAACTCAGTTTGTTCAGTGTGGCTACATTCTATGGACACATCACATAGAATTCCACATTCTATTTTAATACGATTAAAAGTTTTATGTTAAAATTATTGGTAGGCCAAAATAAATATTTGTTCTCGTTTAGGTATTTATTAATTGAACTGTTTTGTTGATGAAATCGTAAAAATAATGATCGTTTGTAGTTAAATTTGTATTGGAGCTTCGAGCACTTGAGTAGGACTCTTATTAAAATAGTAATTATTATCGTGTATCATATATAAAGAATGTTAAATTATAGATTTATTGGATGTTTTTGTTTTATTACATAAACGCTAATTTGTTACCGAAATGGATTTCATTCTTAACAAAATTAAAATAAGTAATAAGTAACGAATATATCTCACAATAACATAAGTTTCGAAAGTCCACAAATTAAATGCAACAAAACATGAAAGTGTATTAGGAAATGGAACGGCAAACACCGTCGGGTATTCCCCCAGTCCAACAGAAAGGAAGACAAACTATCTGCTGCCCCTGACGTCCACACTCTGGACCACTTGCATTAGACGCGCTACACCCGACTAAGTGTGTCAGAAGTCCCTCGCCAATTTTAATTTCCACTGACCGTGCCAGTGACGTTTCCAACGCAGCCGCAGGTATCGTTCACATGATTAATGATTTTTTTCTCTCTCTCATAAAAACACGATACGATAACATCGCCCATTAAAACATGAAAGCTGAAATGTTTTAGGTAAAAAATATTTTCAAGCTTTCGTTTCGATTCGACGTGCATTCGATGTTATTTCGAGGTACGTTTATTAATCTGTTTGTTTGTTTCGTTCGAATTTTGTTGCTGGATCTGTGTGTTGTTTTTATTTATTTTTTTATTCTTTTTTATCATTGCGGTCTTTGTTCGCGGCGCAGTTGGTATGAGCTTGACAGACTGCAATATTTGTGAATAGCAATCAAATTTTGATTTTTGAAATTTTGAAATTTTGAAAAAAAAATATTCATTACAAAGATGTCTAAACTTGGTCGTTTTTACAAAATGCGGCAAATAGAAATTCCATCTATCTAATTCCAGCTCTCCATTCCAGCCATCTCAAAAAAAACTGATGATATATTAAGAAACTGACGCCTCATTGAAAAAAAAATCGGAGAATATTGACACACATAACGCAATCTACGTCAAATTTATAACGAGGTGTCATTTTGAAATTCGATACAGAACGCTTCAAGTATTTATTATTTATCTATCCATAAATATTTCACCTTGCATTCGTATACTGAATTTTACTCAGCCGCCGCTGCATGGTATTTGCGGACGTGAGACCTCTTGTTTACACAGCCAAGACTCTAGTGGTGGACAAACAGAGGACCGATCGTCCGGAATTGCTTATTTTGTCCACCTACAACTAACTCCCTTTCACTGTACAGGTACGGGTACCGCAGGGCAGTACGCTTCGACCACTGTTTTTTTCTAGTGTCATAATTTGATATACGGTATTCGAGTGCATGTTTTTGTGTTAAACTAAAGTTTACCGTTTTAATCTTCTTAGTTAATCTTTGAGTATGATTGCATGTGCATTTACACGGTTACTTAGTTTGTTAAGGTTGCATTAATGTTTGCTCTTTTTTTATCTTTAAACGTTTTCCGCATTTTGTAGTGCAATTAAAGAGATCGTAATAATATTTTAGATATATTTAAAGTCTAGAAGACATCGTTGTGCGGTACAGACTTTGTGACTTTAAACACAACGGTATCAGGTTCGATTACCACTCGATGGAATTAATTATTTCAATTTCCTTACCCTGGTAATAAGACAAAACGCAGGAATTAGTTTTATCACTCAACAGCGGGATACATCGTGACGCTAAAAACCGATTGAACTTTCTAGTATAAAGTAAGGCACATCATACGTGCGTCATAAAGATTTATTACGCATGCATGATATTTAAAATGTAATTAATTTCTTATACTTAATTAAAATCAATTTAAACACAATTCAATTAATTAATCTACACTCTCAACCTAATCTTATATTATATGCTATAGAATGAAAATACAATGCTCACAAGGAGAACCAAAGACAATAGCTAGTTAAAAAGTTTTTTTTTTAAATTCTAACGTAAACTCAGCGTGCTCCGAGAACAAAGTTCAAGAGACAACGGCTCATTAATGAGCGATGTGCAAACAATAACATCTTTAAGTTCAAGCACCACTGCCTACTGATCGTACACGTACAGTGTACACAGTGTGTTAAATAATACTAATTTTTAATGATTTTTTTTAAATTTGGTTTGGCGTATAATATAATATAATATTATTCTGTATTTCGACGCTTTGACGAGTTTAGAAATGTTATAGAAACTATTATATCTTTGTTTTAGATTCTATTTACAAAAGTATTTGTAAAATGTATTATAATTTAAAAGACAATCGAAATACCATTATAATTAAAATTAAAGATAACTTTATATAGAAATTCCATTTTAGATAAAAACTAAATGTAGCATAGGTATACTATATTACGTAGAATCTTTTTTTATTTGTTTATTTTCTACGCCAACGACAAGAGATTTACAAAATGTAACTGAAAAACGATATTTTTCCTCTGTTACTTATATTTTAATTTTTAAACCAATAAATATATGTTTAAGGGTTTACGGTCGTAACTTTGTCTATTTTTATAAGGTTCCCATTCACTTACAATTTTGAAATTGATACGGAACACTCGGTGTGCTCCGACTCGCACTTGACCCTAAAAAATTATAGACATTTACATATTTACACATTTTCACATATTTTCTTATAGGTAGGTTTAGCAATATTTTTTATTGCTATCTTTCTCCAAAAACGATTCAAAAAATCTCCACTTAAGTATTTGTTTTCTATAATAATTGTTCTCTTTTTTAATTATTATTATAAACAAAATAATAATAATTGAAACAAAACGCTAATAATAATTCTGTGCTCTATCATTTTAACTTTCTCTATGACTCCGGTTTTGGAATTCAGATTAAGTTTCTTGATTTGTATTGTCTATTGAGTGGTTGGCGGGTCAGCGCCATCTTGAATGGAGTGCACTTTCAGAATTAGTTGGCAAGGAATAATGAATTTGCCTCACGATACGGCAATCAAATGTCGATAGATGCTTTTTAAAGATGTTATTTGCTATTTTTTTGTTGTAAAGATGTCCATTTTGCGGTGGAATTGTCGAAGATTGTATCTTTACTTTTATTTACTTTTCTGTGTAATATTTTTGGTTTTTTTGTTGAAATTTACTCACATGAGTTACTTTTTTTATTTTAAGATAGGTATATTATAGATTTTACGTGACAACTTTATAGTGGACACATAAAATTTTAGGTACCTAGCGAACTCATTTACATATCTAAATATTATTCTTAGACATTAATATAATTTCATGAATTATTACAAAGTCAAACTATTTCTTTTGCATTATTCACATTGGCGGTAAGCGGATGGGTCCGAAAAGCTGAAGATCGAGTGTGGTGGCGAGAATTGGGGAAGGCGTATGTCCAACAGTGGACAAAAGATGGCTGTTGATGATGATGATGATGATGATGATGATTCACATAGTCTTACGAATAAGTGTTTCCAACAGTAATTTTCCATACGAAAAGGAAACCTTTTTCCCAATACGCTGCCACATTCCTCTAATAATGAACCCACACCCACATACCAAACTACCAAAAACTAATATCATATAATAACAAATAAGGCCAGGTTCAAACGGTAGCCTCCCTCCACCCAGGGCAATGTAAACAAGCCACGATCGGCTTCTTACGCACCTGTGCAACTAATGTAGCTCATATCATATTACATCGCTTAGTGAATAGTGGGCTGAAATCAATACTTGGCTATGCGTGATCAAAGTCAAGTGTGGGTTAAATGGTTTTTTTGGTATTGTTTTGAGTAATTAACTAATTACCCTACGGTTATAAGTAATTTTCCACTTAAATTTAAAAAAAAGCTTTACGCTATATCTATATCGCGGATATAGCAGGGTAAGCAGAGAGAACCTAGTTTTAATACAGTTCGTACCCCATGCAACGCCCAATCTTTGAAACGCCTAATGGTAATCGAATTTAAAATTTGCCTCACGATTAAAAATATTAATAAATATTTAATAGTAGATATTTTTTCATTTAATTTTAACATTTAGCGCATTGGGAATTTTATGACTTTAAGAACATGGCTATGACATGGCTATGAATTAATTGGGGGCTCAAAACTTGAGGAGAGGTTTACCTATACCTATCTAAAATATTTCTTTATCAAGGTCTAACTCAACAAATCGACACGCAATTTCTCTATAATGGGTAGGATATCAAGATGAGAATATTTTTTTGTTGACCTACTAAGCATGGAATTCCTATAGGTAGGTAGTTGGTTTAGGTGATGAATGAAAATTGTAAAAAAATTATCATAGAGATCGTAGATTTTTTGATTTTTTGTATAAAATGCCTTAATCAGGCTAATGGAGGCCGTCGTAGCGTCGCTGAACAGTGTCTTACGTATAAACGCAAACGCGACGGCTGTGGGTTCGATTCCCACTCAAAGGATTAAAATAATTTCATTTCCTCGCTCTGATAACAACACATAGCAAAGCGTTAATATGTGCCACTCAACACGCAAATAGGACAATACGCGGGGAACGGAGTGTATTAACATTACGTTCCTTTTGCCTACCCTGCTCGTGAACTAAAAACGGAATGAAACTACAGTAAATATCTTAAACACCAAAAGAATATCGCAAATAGTTATCTAAGTAAAACATTAACTTTATATTTTAAAAGGCAAATCACACAAACGTGCCGGATTATGCAGTACAGTGTAAAGTTACTAAGCGTCGCCGACGGCGGAGAGGCACGCCGCGCGCCGCCCCCGCCGCCGCCGTCGCACGCATGCACTGCTTTTTTACGTTTAATGTTTAAGGCTAATGGTGTTGACTCATCAAGCCTAATCTTGTAATTTGAGATATTTATTTTTATATATGATCTTTATTTTATTTGAATGTAAGTAGCTACTGGATTTAAATGTGTAGTAAATTTTTGAAAACATTTTTTGGACGTCTCTTCGCGTAATTGAGAAAAGTTGTTTTAAATTATTTGTTAAAGATATTTTGATGATTTTATAAACTAATATTGTGAACACTTTTTTATTCTACCAATTTTATTGTTTCTTTTATTTATTTTGATACCATCGTGGCGTGCGACACTAATGTACAATTAAACATTATATTCGAACTTAGAGCTTTTTCAGTCAAACAAATTTAATTTCAAAGTATAAAATATATAGATAGTAATAGTTGTAGATGATCAAATTTATTAGCCCAATATTAATTTTATAGCCCAATTATTAATTATCATTTAGGATAATTTTTGAAAAATAAAATCGAAAATAATTTAAATCATAAACTAAAGAGCTTTTAACATTAACTCCGAAATATCATCCGTTTTAAATGAATGAAGTATCTAATAAGGAAGATTAAAGAGCAACATGTATATAAAACCTCATTTCAGGAATTAACTAATAACATGGCTACAGTTTCACGACTCTTTAATTGTAATAGGCGAGCTTGATGCGCGCGCATTTATTGACGCGGACCGCCATTTTGAGTGGGAGTGGAGAAATTACTCGCTATTTTATATGTTTACAATTTGCTTTCTTATAGTTTTATAGTCTGTAGCTATAATATATATTTACATATTATGACTACAGACTATAAAACTACAGAAATATAAAGCATAATATGACTTGTAAACCTACGAAATAAGAAAGCTTTTTTTTCACAAATGTAAATTTTAATTATACTAAATAAAAATTTGTATAATACTTTAAAAATGATAGGAAAATATTTTATTGTGATTTGTAATAAATAACATTGCGTAATATTGTGTATGTAGGTATGTAGTGATTGAATCGGACTTAAAATTAATGAAGGCTTTGTTATGAGCTCCAACGTAGTCATTATTTATATTGAAGAGATAAGTCTAACCTAATTAAAACTTTAACAATTAGGCTACCACCACCATTTCTAATATCACATTTAAGTATAATATAATATTAAAATATTAATAAATATAATAAAACCGCCGACTCACTGGCAAACCTGGGGTCGTTCGAGGCTGGGTACCAGCTAGCGCCTCGCATGTCACCATAGTGGGGCAGATCCGCCGGGGCGCAGCCGTATCCCTGGACCGGCGCGCCGCCGTACAACGGCACCGCGTAGGGGTTAGCCGCCATGCCGCAAGATGCAGCAGGCCCGAGAGGTGAGTTTATACTGCTCCCCGAGGAATTTGACCTGGAATGAAGTAATCTGTGAGAAATTGTCTTTTAGATCTATATAAATAGTATCTTAAATACTCAAGTTTCGCATTAAAACGTGGTGTGACTTAAACGGCACTAGTTTTGTTATACTTTACAAAATTTTTGAACACGAAGTTTGGAACTTTACAGTGGCTTACAAAAGTAGAGCACATTGAGTGTGACTTGTTTTCTTTTGAGAAGAGAGAGTCTATTGTAATTAACTTTCGATACATGTTATAATAATTACAATCTATCTAATTGTTTTATTTTTGCGGTACACTTCTGTAATTAATATCTACTTGAACCAGAACGAGTATTAAAGTTTACATTATATTTATTGCGAGTCAATTAAATTAATTAAGAGTATGAATAGATAAAAACTCTTAGAGTAAATTTAAATCATCATACTGTCAAGCAAAGATAAAGTCAAATGAATTTATTGACTAACCAAATATTTAATAAGTAGGTGCATCCGCTTCAAAATATAAGTAAGTAATTTATGAAATAAAACCTCCCATTCATGATGTAAAAAAAATAATTACCGTTTGTCAGTATTAAATTTGTGAATAACTGTGACCCAAATCTGCCACACGCATTACCGTTACTGTCATGGCGCCAACTCGTCACTTCCGAACAAAGCCCAGCTTATCTGCCTAATCCCTATTTACACAATTTAATCTCTTCTACCCTATCTCGATTCCAGTCAAATGTTTTCCTAAATAATTCTCACACGATTTTAGGCTCTACGTATCGCTACATAGAATTTTTCCGAACTGTGAAACGCCCCACGCCATTTTGTTTGGTTTGACAAATTGAGTTTTGACAGGGCGGGAAATTATGACGTTTAGTTTGGCCCGTGTTATTTGGTGATAATTTAGTTAGGAATTGCCTTGTTTTCTTTTAATTGTACGTGGTTTTAGCAATGTTGTAATTTAATTAGGTTTTTAATTAAGAACATATACTTAATTGAAAAATGACAAAAGTAATTAAAATAAACTGAATAGATATAAAATGATATTAAGTTGCCCTTTACATCATATCTAATATTGGAGAAAAACAATAAGCTCTATAAATTATTCATGTAAGTATACTAGACACCTAAGTCTTTTGTCTAAATGCTTATTCTTAATTAAAGAAAATAAATATAAATGGAGGGTAAATTTTTTTTTGCTGGCTTACTGAAAATTCTTTTTTATTATACTTACTTAATTATTGTGTTAATATAATATGGAATGTATAATAATGTAAAAAAGAATTAATCCAGTCAAGTGGTATTTTTTGTATTTTACCATAATTACCTCTATAAACCTACGTACATACATACATCATACATACATTAGTGCAGTTCTTACTTTATGGCGTTTCGAGCGAAGCGTAACACTTCAGTATATGTACCTATATCGAAAGTTTTAATTCAAAAAACGTCTTGTAATAAAACCTAAAATAGTCATTATATAGATTTTTCCGCTATAATATATAAACTATATAAAATAACACATATTGAAATAAAATTAAGCCTTTATATAAGATGGAGCTGCAATATTTTCAAAACCACCAATTTTTGTTTGCCCAAATGTAAATTGACAAAGTAAACAGACAGGCGCGAGTCCGTCACCACTTGTAGTGTCAACACTCGACCACATGTTGTTACGCAAAACGTCTTAAACATTAAAATAGCATATTTTACTTTCGCTATATGACTTTTAAATAATACCTAAAGCTAGTTTTGTATGACTAAAGTAAACAATTTTTTAATGTATTATTTATTTTATCTGTGACTAATTAGATTGTTGTTATGGTTTTAGTTTCAAGGTTATTTAAAAATAAACAATTCTCACTCAGACACAATAGATTTAAGAAGCTTTAAACTTTAAATCAATTTGAAGTGATGGCGCAGAGGCCCAAACGTGCGACAACAGACCCGACGATTGTGGGTTCAATTCCTATTGAGGAGAATGAATTATTTTAATTTTCTCTTTAATTGTTCTAGCAACACCATTTAACAAATAATGTCTCGACCGCTTCATTTCTTCTATATTTAATTTTTTTCACGTTTAACGTATCAGGATAGTCGTGACGCGTGTGACTGTAAGTGTGACAGGTTATGGATACGATTCCCACTCGAGAAAATAAAATATTTAACATATTCATTTCTTCGCTCTGGTGTCGAGGGAAAGAGTGGCGTAGAGTTCCGCCACTCAACACACAGTGGCTCTAGAATTCGGCGGAAAATGAGGAACTGCGTATCATTAACACTAGGTTCCCTCTGCCTACACTGCTGTGTGCGCAATACAGAGTGAATATAAAAAAATAACGTATAAAAGAAGTAAAATAAATATATAATATAGATCCCTGATATAACTAATCACAAATTCATTACTTCGATAATTTAAAGGTAAAGTATTGTAATTAAAGGTAAATTATTATTATTCAAAGTATAGTTATTTTATTCATGAGTAGGTACTACCTAAGGAGAATTCCATTTAAGAACCTACCTACTATAATTAATATGTCAACGTAAGTAATTATAATAATATTATATGAATGTTAATGTTGGAAATATATTATTATTGACTAGTATTTGTATAATTACTGGCTCAGTAGTGTAATGTTTGGTTTTTCACGTGACGGTTGTGGGTTTAATGATTATTCTCCAGTCGGAGATATATATAATTAAAATTATTTTATTTATTCTAAACTAGGTTCCCGGATTCCCTCTGCCTACCCTGCTATGTGCAGGTATATCCTGCGTGAAGCTAAAACAACATTTCTCGGGTCTGGTATGGTCTGGTATCTTATAAAAACTGAACGATATTAACCGAGATTTTGATTTTTTGGTGGAAATCGAACCCCATAACCTATCGCACGCTTGTGCCCCTGTACCACGACTGGCATTAACGTCAAAAAATAAACAACTTTCTTGCATATACTGCAAAAAATCGTATCTATCCAAGTATACGCTTACAAACCAGATTTGCACTGAGATATCAAATGACATCACATCGCTATATTAGTACCTACCTAAACTTTGAACATGATACGGGATGCATTAAAATATCAGTCAATACATATTCAGTTTCATTAGGTACTAGTTTCACGCTCCTACTCTACTTTAAGGTTATATAAAATACCAATATCACGCTTTTCTCACATACATAAAAGAATTACCTACCTAAGCTATTTCTACATATTTAGGTAATTAAAATAAATCAAAATCAGCTTCACGCTATATCCCGCACACAGCAGGGTAGGCAGAGGGAACGTAGTGTTTAGACACTTCGTTCCCCACTTTCAGCCGAATTCTGGAGGCATTTCATGCTGAGTGGCAGAACTCAACGCTGCGCTTTGCCTCAACACCAAAGCGAAGAAATGTAAATATAAACGTAAATAAATATTTCACTTCCTCGAGTGGGATCGAATCCACAACCGACGCATTAGTTGTACCTACGTTTTCGACGGCCTCGGTACGTTTTATTCAATTTATTCTTTTATTTGTAAGTCGGTCCATGGAACGCTACGCGACGGCGGTTTTTATAGATTATCAAAAATGGAAAAATATCACAGAAATAAAGACTATAAATTAATTTTAGACAATCACATTTGAACAAATCACTTCATTGGATTATATTTCAGAACTAGCGGACCCGGACGCGGCTACGCCTGCTTGAAATATAAGAATATAATGTCTATAGAAATATAATTTCAATCTAGATGAAATGCTAAAAGTGACTATTATATTTATTTTCATAAGGATGAATATCAAAATGACGCGGTAACGAACGCGGTCGCGTAGCGACGACGGTTGTTATTAACATGGCAGAATAAATTGCATGTCAAATTAGAAAGTATTTTAATTTATTAGTATATATGTGTAATGTAATATTATATAGCCTATAGCACTTCTGAAGAATGCAGCTTTCATACAAAACAAAAACAAAGTAAATCGATCCAGTAGATCCAGAGATCTTAGCGTTCAAACAAACAAACAAACAAACAAACTCTTCCGCTTTATTATATTATATTCAGAATAAGCGGCCAAAGGACGAGAATTGAATTTTTTTATAGCACTTTGATTTACTATGCTTTATCTCGCATCGCAGGGTAGAGAGAGAACGTAGTGTCATATCACTTAGCTCTGCATCCAATGAATCGATTTGAATATAATTCAAAATACGGATAGATTACAAAGAATCTGCTCTATTCTTGCATTTACAAAACTTAAGCAACAATTTTAAAATTTATTTTAATAATAAAAAATAACCCAGTGGCCCACTCAGAGCAAGTTACGAAACGATTTTGATAGGTATAGACCTAATGATTAATAAGTTAAATATGATATCCGTCTTTACATTTCTATCTTCACGCATTATATCATTTATACCTCATGTTTTTTGGATACACTTCTTATTCATTTATTGACGATTTTAGTTATTCCTTCATTTAATTGTAATTGGTTTAATTGTTTTTAAATTGCATATATATTTTTTAATAATAATAAGCCACTTTATATTAACCAAAATACGATTTGAATAATTTCAACTCACTGTTATGTAAATTGATGTTTTGAAAAAAAAAATGATAAATCTAGTAAATTATTTAAATTATAAGTATGATATTACATACAAACAATTAAGTCCAAAAAACTAATTATATCGAAAACAAATAATAATAATTAAAATCGCTTTTATATAAATTCATATTCTCACTTTTGACATATTTAACTCACTGCTTTCTTTTAATTAACTAAGATAAAACTAGATTAAATAAAAATAAAGTTAATTCAAGTAGGTACCACCTACCTACATATGTCTTAGCTGCAATTTTATTAAATGCTTTAAAATTTAAAATTTTCTTTATAATTCACAAAACTGATACCGTCGCTTTATTAAGTAAAAATAATTAAAATATTTAAATTTGTAAAATATTTTTAACTGTTTCCAACAATAGGTATACCTACTTATATACTTTTGTTGTATGTTTAGTTTGTTTGTAAAAGTGTATTATATCATTGTAGTTTTTTAATGAACCTCTACTTTTAAATTTTGTAATTTAAATGAACTCTGACAATATTTGAAAATTTGTTTTGGCTTTTCGAAGTCAAAAGTTTTATTTCGTAGATGTTGATAGAGCAAGTCATATTTTTAAAATTTTCAAAATTAAGTAAAAAAAATTATTGTGTTTTAAAATTTTTTCAACTAAGTTTTTGAGAATCCATTGTGAGAATGAAAAAAAATATATCAGTATTATTCCGAACGTCGCGGCACCGCTTTATTCAAATAGCCGACTATTTGAATATCACTCAAACACTTCACCACCTTTTATTTAAATAAAATGTTAATTTACTTAAAAATATAAATCAATCGCGTAATTAGCTCGCGCGCCTAATGGTACCTACACATAGGAGGCAGGCGCGTAGGCCTCGAGAGGCATGACGTCGCTCAGCCCAGCGCCGCGGGAGCGCCGCGCCGGCCGGCACTCATCGCCGGCAATACGAGTATTACAAGTGTAAACGGATCGATGGCACGCAACGCGAAAATAAAAGCGTCCAAGTCCACGCGGAGACCGAGCACATCGTTGACCTCACCCATTGACCGGTGACAACATACCTGCACCAAACGTCAGAGTACATCCTCGCGGTGCTAGTCTACGCGGCGGCGGGGGGTGGCGCCCCCCTATCGATCCACGCACCTGTACGGGGACGGCGGGTTGTTCAGCTCGAGCTTCCGGTACTCCTCGATGGGGGACAGGATGTCGGTGACCGAGAACGGCGTGGAGTGCTGGAGCTGCAGCTGCGAGAGGTTCTGCTGCAGCAGCGCGGACTTGGGCGACAGGCTCATCGCCAGCTCCGCGGCGCTCAGCTCCGGCAGCGCCTCCGCCGGACACGGCGAGTAGCCGCCGCCCTCCGCGGACATCCGACCGGTGCACTCGACGCCACTCGACGGCACTACCTCTAGTGGCTCTAGAGCGAGAGTGACGGCG
>HE670742.1:444953-544417 GCA_000313835.2 Heliconius melpomene melpomene | reverse complement strand
TGCGCCGCGCCGCGTGGTGGGGGCGGTCGTGTCGCCTAATTGCCAGCTGCTAATGTTCGACGTGGACGCTCATTGAACGGTTGACAGCTTTGAAAGCTTATTGGTATAATAATATGTATTGTTAGTATTGTGTGCTTTGTTCGTAATTGTAAGGTGGAAAGTTCTGACAGGACCTAATTACCTACGCGCGTCCACGCTTACGTCGGGCTCAGTGGCCCTTGTTGTAGGTAGCCGCTAGCTCGTACTAGCTGTACTTGTACTGTGATAATGCAACCTTATACCTACTAAATACATATAAGTTATACTTGTTTTTAAAAGGAATATAACTTATTGGTTTTGTATTGTATTATGTAAAAAAATATAATAAAGTAATTATGAGCTCTATCTTGACCAAATATTTGTAAAACAAATTTTTTATTAATCAATTTCGAATATTAAACGTTCTACACAATAAAAATTAATAAAATCAACATTAACACCTAAACTGAAAAATATAAAGTTGACTTTACAATAAGCTTAGGTATATACCTATCTGTGTTATCAACTAATTACCAATATGACGTTCAATCTTCAATCGTATGCTATCCAGTTTATTATTATATCACTTGCTATAATATTGATTGTATTGTTGTAAAAGGTAAACGTTAAAAGAATTGTTTTTCATTTAACTCTAATTATTAAATTATAAGCTACTTTCCTGCTTACTAATATAACTATTTCCAGTTAAAATCGTACTCTATTGTGTTGCATATTAAATAAAATGTTTCGGCTTGACTCTATGTATTGATATATTTAGATATAAGTTATCATATAGGTATATAATAATTTTACATGATTTTAAATGAAATAATGTTAGGTAACTTTAGGTTTACAAAGGGAACCTAAAGTTAGAGTTAGTGAAACATTGTAGAGACATTGCGTATTGAATGGCGGAACTCACCGCTACGTTTATTCTGGTTACCAGAGGAAATTAAAATAATTCCTTACCCCGAATGGGAATCGAAACCAAAACCGTCGGGCTAAATCAGACGTAATCCCACTGCGCCCCGATGACTTTTATATACTTACTTGTTTTCTTTTTTAATCGAATATTGATAATCGATTTCAGTTAACTGAAATAGAATAAAATAACTGTAATATAAGTAAGTAAATTTATATTTATATATTCTATATCATAGCGCCCTTTCCCCTAAATAGGGGTGATTTACGGTTAAGGCTTCACAACTGATTTCTGGGCCGAGCCCGTCGAAGCCGCCCCCATCCGCGCCGGCTTTCGTACACCTTTCAAATTATTGACATATTTATAGGTGTATTTAAGTTATTTACCTACCTAATATATATTTGTACCTATATTTTTGTTGTTTTATTTTGTATTTGATACGTTGAAGTGCAGTTGCACGATGTCTGATTGTAAACACGACGATTAGAGGTTCAATTTCCATTAAGGAAAATTAGTACGGTGTTTAGTTCCGCCACTCAATAAGCAATGTCTCGAAATTGAGCGTGGAAGTAGTAGTAGTGGTAAGAGTATCTTAACACTTGATTCCCTCTGCTGTTAAATGGAATAAAAATATGTTAAATATATAAACGTAGATTTTTTTTATCGTATCCCGCACATAGCAAGGTAGGCAGAGGGAACCTTGTGTTAAAACACTCTGTTCCCCACAAAATATGAATTTAAATAAATATTTCATCTCCTCGAGTGGGGATCAAACCCACAACCAGTCAATTTTACAGTCATACTTTCTGCCTGTAACTATTATGATTTACTTACATATAGGTATTTATATGATAAATATTTAGTAAGTATATCAACCTCAATAAAGTTTTATAATTATGATATTATACCAATATCTTTAAATAAATAAATAGCCACAGCAGAGTTGGCCATTTTTTAATTGCAATTGATAATAAAATATTAAAAATTTATAATTTCATTGTAACTCCCAGCAGTGGCGTAGCTAGGGTATTTGCTGCCCGGTTAGGGGACTTGATGCCCTTTAAAATGGTCTAAGGTCTAAAAAAAAAAACAAAATGTCTTCTTCTCTCACGTAGATCAAGTGTCAGACACTAAAATGTGACATTGGCTACCTTTAAAAAAAATTATCGTCGACTTTGATGCCCCTTTCCTTTTGATGCCCGCCCCTAGCTACGCCACTGCCTACCAGCTACCAATTAATGTGATTTAATTAATATTTAATTATTAATTACAAATTGTACCAATTTAATATTAACTCAGCGTTATTTGACGGTGAACAAATGTATATACCTAATATAGAATATTGTAGAGAACTGTGCCTAACAGATATAATCCTATTGTACTTTTTATATAACAAATTTTGTGTGTAATGTGTAGACGCAAGGAAAACTAAAAATGTTAATATGTTACAATAAATATTTTAAATATAATTAAACGTAGGTACAGATTTTTATAAATATAAATAAAATAAATATTATTTATATTAAAATACATAATTTAAAACAATTGTAGAGTCCGTGTATGACAGGCTACTCGCTAAGTACCTATCTAATAAGAAATTCATTCGCTTTCGCATATTGTTTATTCTGACTAATAAAAAAATTGCAAAATAAAATGTTGTTTTATTTATTTCAAATTGAAATAATTGTTATAATTATGTCGATTTAATGAATTAAGAGACATTAACTATACTTACTTAGTTAAACAAAATTGTCACTGGAAATAGTATCTATCCTTCCATAGACAGATTGTGTTTGTTTTATCAGCTTCAAGCTGTATCCCGCAGATAGCAGGGTTAACAAAGGGAACCTAATAGGTACTAGCCTAATAGGTACCGCCGAATTCTAGAGGCATTGTGTAATGAGTGGCGGAACTAGTCTACGTTGCGCTTTGCTTCGATACCTCGATACAGAAAATAATAAATATATTTTTTAAGTATTTTATTTTATTTTTCCTCAAGTGGGAATTGAACCCATCACCTGCCGCGTTTACAGCCACACGCTTAAGTCCCGTCACGACTGGCCATGATCATATTAAATTTTATTACCTAATAGTCCTGATAAGTTGTATTTGAGGATTAACTAATCGAAAAAATATTTATAATTCAATATACCTATTCATGCACCTCTCACAATTAAAAGGTTATACAAAGTAATTCTGGAGTATCTTCAATTTCCGCTCTTTTTGAACAATTTTATATAGGGTGCACATAGGGTAGGCAGAAGGAACCTAGTGTTAAGACACTCTGTTCCCCCCTCTAAACGCATTGTATGTTGAGTGGCGGAACTCAACGCCGCGCTTTGCCTCGACACCAGAGCGAAGAAATAGAAATATATATTTAAATAAATATTTAATTTCCTCGAGGGGGAATCGATCATCGAACCCACAACCAGTCGCACTTACAGTCACAATTTGTGCCTCTGCGCCACAACTGGCCTCCGATAAAAATATTTCTATGAAATAAGACATTTTTTAATATTTTATAGTAAGTTTTGGTCACAGTTAGGAACCTAAGTTTATCTTTCCGGTTAAAATATTTTAATTTTATCATCGTCATGATAATGATTCAATATTTATAAGAAAAAAAAAATATAAATTCGCCTTTATACAGGTTTTTATTTTTTTATTATAAAAAAATATGTTACTGGGAAATATATTAAAAACATGTTACTGGAAAATATAACTATAAAATAATATATTCACATTACATGCTTATTTCGTCCATTTTTTTTATTTGATTAGAATTTTTTTTAAGTACTGTAGCGACACCTCTTGATCAGTAGATAATATAAATAAATCAACTACTTCCAATTGGAAAATAAAACAATTTTTCCATGAGCGACATCTGTGCTACGTTTTTAGAAACAAATAAAAATTAAGTATATGCTCCTCTTGACATTAGGCACTTCATTAAAATAAATAAATGAGAAAGTAAAATAGTACGTAATTATTTTTATGTTTAAAAGTATGAAATATAATTATTGTCGATAGTTCTCTAAAAATTATAATAAAGTTAAATATACTATGACATTAGTATAAAATTATTCATTGGGCAAACCTACCGGGAGCTGGCCACATTCTCGCTGTCTCCGATTCAGCAAGTATGTAAATGTCATTTTTATATATAATTTATAAGATTTTTGCATTAACGGTAGCAAACGTTTATAATTTAAAACCGTGCTATTCAATTAAGTTATACGTATTTCGTTTACGTTCATTCAAGATGTATTTATTGGGCTGTCATAACCTCGTCGTACGCATCACGTAACGTCTCGAGGCTCCGATGGTTAGGAAGACGATGGTGCTGAGTACGGAGTGGGCGCAAGTAGAAGTGGTTGAACTCACAAATGACGGGAACGGACTAGGATTCAATTTAGTTGGTGGCAGAAGCACGGGCGTGGTGATAAAGTACGTGTTGCCGGGTGGAATCGCCGACAAGGATGGGCGACTGCAGAGCGGGGATCACGTGCTGCAAGTAGGGTCGGTTAACCTTCGAGGATTCACGTCTGAGCAGGTGGCAGCTGTACTGCGACAAGCGGGGCCTACGGTACGCTTGCTGGTGGCGAGACCTGCGGACCCGGCCGCCGCCCTCCGCGGTCCCATCCCTGGCACGGCTCTAGTGCCAACCAAGCTGCTCGCCGATCCAGAACTACTCGACCGCCACCTCATTGAGGCGGGATATGGTGCCGTTTATGACTTATCTCAGTGCTATAGTGAATATATTAATGGACAAAATGGTGATATTGAAAACTTAGTGGCAGCTGTCAGTGTTATTGGTGAAAATCCCCAGCAGATTCCCGATCATCCAATCATAGCCGACTCAGTATCTCCCACTATAACAATTACTGTACCTGTTGAAATACCTGCTTTACCAGAAGTAGAGATAGTGCATGTAGATTTAAATAAAAATGTGTATGGATTAGGTATAACTGTGGCAGGATATGTTTGCGAGAAGGAAGAATTATCAGGCATATTTGTTAAGAGTATTATAGAAGGCAGCAGTGCCGAGCAGAGTGGAAAAATTAAGATTAATGATAGAATAATTGAAGTAGATGGTGTATCTTTGGCTGACAAAAGCAATCCTCAAGCTGTAGAAATTCTAAGAAATACTGGTATATCAGTACATTTAGTTTTAGAAAGATATTTAAGAGGCCCTAAGTTTGAGCACCTGCAGCTGGCTATATTTAATGAAGACAGACCATCATCACCCTCCCCATCAGCAACTACCTTAACATGGTTCCCAGTGCCTTCCCAAGCTGACAACAGTACTGTAGAAATTGAACCCGAGCCTGAATCTAATACAACTATAGACTCAAGTGTATTAGAAGTAGGGGAAAATGAAGAAAATGAACCTACTCAAGAAGAATTAGACAAGAGGTTTGATGCAATATTAGCTATAAATGAAGAAGAAATAAGAAAGAAATGGGAATCTGAAATAGGGTCAGAAAATGAAATAATAGTAGCTGAAGTTCACAAGCTTTCAGGTTTAGGAATAAGTTTAGAAGGTACCGTTGATGTCGAAGGAGGACAGGAAGTCAGGCCACATCATTATATCAGGTCTGTTCTGCCCGAAGGTCCAGTAGGGCAGCAGGGTACTCTGACTGCTGGAGATGAGTTACTAGAAGTGAATGAATATAGATTACATGGTTTGACTCATACAGAAGTTGTCAATATTTTGAAACAGCTACCAAATCGTGTACGCTTAGTGTGTGCGAGAAGCAGTACAGAAGGTGGGCCGAGACCTGTTATAAACTTGGCACAAGATAGAGAAGGCTTTGAAGCTCGAAAAATTATATCAGGCAGTCTTAATAACCTAACTACTTTAGTAAAAGCTCAATCAGATACATCAATAAACACTTCAAGCACAGCAACATTGACCAATCAGTCTGGCCACTCTAAAAAGTCTAAATCTTTAGAGTGTGTATCTGGTTTAGCCATGTGGCAAAGCAAAGAGGATATAGTGGAACTACTCAAAGCTGACCAGGGTCTTGGTTTCTCAATACTTGATTACCAAGACCCTATAGATCCTAATGGTACTGTTATAGTGGTGAGGAGCTTGGTACCAGGAGGTGTAGCTGAGAAGAATGGTGAAATATCACCTGGAGACAAAATTGTGTCAGTTAATGGAGCTGTCATTAAAAATGCAACGTTAGACCAAGCAGTTCAAGCATTAAAAGGAGCACCTCGAGGAATAGTCAAATTAGGCATAGCTCGGCCTTTATTATCAAATGAAAATTCTAAATCAAAGAGCACTACGACACTTAATACTAAAGCGAGATAATCTTTAATGTTACTAATCCACTGTGTTACAACTAGTCAAGTTAAAACCATATCCATATTAGTATAGCAACTAGACATAGCTTAGAAGCAAAATATAAATAATATTTCACTTTACACGCAATTAGGGGACCTGAGGGTCCCCCGAGGGAAGTGACATTCTTGTAATATAAATCAGCATTAAATATGATACATATAAAATAAAGGGAAGCTCAATAATATAAAACAATAAACTAACGCTTTATTAGTTATATATGTATTTAGGTCAGTCTTTGTATCACACTATTTTACACACATTGTGGATCACAATCATTCTCTTCTCTTTCTTATACATATCATTTCTCCTATTGGAGTTGAATACTTGTTTAAAGAAACAATAATCATTTTAATAAAACAAGTCCATTAAAATATGACTAATCTGACATTACATAATATGAGAGGATTGTATATTTACTACATTTCATTGAAAGAAAAAAATATTTTACGCGAATTATTTAGAGATGTTTCTTTATTATTGTAACATGTCTCAATATAAACTAATTTACATAATTTTCAAATAATCCTCAATTTAAATATTTTATGTAACTTTTATACCTTATATACCTGGCTTAGAAACCTTCTCTTCCATGTTTCTATAAGAATTATATTTGATGGATGATTATTGAAATCTCTTCTCTCGTTCTTTTACACATTTGAAATATTGGAAGAAACACTAAACAACATTTCTGTGTACAGCTGTAGAATAAATTAAAACTTCAAAATATGAATCACCAAACCACTTACACTAAAAAAATCATATTAACACAATTTTACTAATCACCTTAGACTTAGATTTAGAATTTAACACGAATCTCATAGATTTTAACTTAAGGGAGCAATTAAAACTATCATAAATGTATTTTTAACATTTTTAAAGTGTTATGCCACACTAAAGATAGAAAGATATTGAAAGAAACATATAAAAAATTAAATGTACTGGAATTTTGCCAGTGCCTCTTGAAAACACTGACTGTTACCAAGAGGCACTGATTCCTATTACATTAGTTTTTTTATGTTTGCAAAGTATTATAAATGTATGTAAATAATCAAAATTATATCTATGTAACATTTACTATGAAAAACCATTGGTTGAGCATTATTTAGACAAATTGAGGGTATTCTCAATTTTTTATAGAATACCTAGTACCTGAATATGCTTATTAAATAAAAAAAATAGATAATTTCGTTATTGCAAATTTATTATTATATGTATATACTCACAATGCTAAAAAAATTATAAATTATTAAGAAAAATTAAATAATTTAATAAAATACCCAATTGGTTTTGCTTTAATTGCTTTCATTGCTATGAAGTGTTTGTATTTTTTTTCTATTCTACGGTATTATTTTTATGTACTTTTTAAAAAAGGAATTAATTGTTTAATTTTTCACAAATACTAATTATTCAGAATTTTTTTTAACCAGGTTGTGATACAATACACAGTTACCTACATAATATTTTTTTCCGTCTCTTGAGTCTTGCTACACATGTGATATTTTTATTTAAAAATCTTAAATTTATTCATATTATTTGTTTGACATCTATTTTATTTTATCTAGAACTATTGAAATGATCAATTTTATAAATTGAATAAAATTATGTTTACTTGTATACCTACATATGCACTTATTGCACCATTAGATAAGGGATTAACTTATCCAAACTTATTAATTATCCTGGAAAATCATTTAATCTTGAAATTCGTTTTTTTGTCACTGTATTATTATAACCAGAAGTAAGACGAACTTTGAGTTAGGTTATTTTTTAATCTAAGGGTGCATTAAAGTGTTCATAAGTTGGTTCTTCTTTGAATTAGACATTCATTGTAATTGTAAGAACTACATATTAATAAGAATGAATACTCACTAGAGTCAACAATAGTTTTGTTTGTATAAGTAAGTAAATAAATTATGTTTAGTATGAATTAATCTCATTTTTTATATTGATTTAGTTTGAACGACTAACCACCATTTTATAAAATCATTTCAATCTCTATGAATGTGAAAAAGTATTTTATTAATTCATTCACTGGTTTAGTGCCTTTATGATATGGCTTAATCTCTTTAACATTATATATGTATATTAGGTATTTATGTATTTATTTTGACAGAAATTGTATTTTATATAATGTCGTGGCCGTCTATAATTTAGGTTTTCTGAAGTTTTGCGCATATTTCACTCAAGAAGAAATTGATCAAAAGTAAGAAAAAAATCCTTGTTGATCGTACTGTTATTTGCTATAACAACTTCCATGGCGGGTACTTACCAAGCCACACAATATTTCATATAAAACTTTACTCAAATTCAAAGCCTAAAATTACCAAGTCTTTTTTATAATGTTTAAGTTTTTTTATAAAAAATATATTTTTTCACAACTAAATTGAGTTTTAGCGAAATAGTTATTGCTTTCTTCTTCCTCCTGGCATTAATCCCGGCTATTGCCAGGGTCTGCCCTCCTACTCAACCTACTCCACTTTGCACGGTCTTTTGCGTCCTCGGTGGTTAGACCATTGGCTCTCATGTCCTGCATCACGACATCCAGCCAGCGCTTCCTTGGGCGTCCAGGAGGTCTCACTCCAGGAACTGATATAGCAAGGCACTTGCATCCGACATAGTTCTTAGGCCGGCGCGTAACGTGGCCAAACCATCTCAGGCGGCGCTCTTGGAGCTTATCCGCTACGTCACGGACCCCAAGACTACCTCGAATGAATGTGTTGCGTATGCGGTCAGACCGCGTTACGCCGCACATCCACCTCAGCATCTTCATTTCCGTGACGTGAAGCTCCTGAGTGTGCCGAGATAGTGCCGGCCAACATTCGCTGCCGTATAAAAGAACCGGTCGGATGATGCTCTTGTATATCAGCCCCTTGAGCTTGGGCGGTATTCTGCGGTCGCAGACCACACCAGTGACCTCCCGCCATTTGGCCCAGGCAGCGCTTATCCGGCCATGGACATCGTGGTCGATGCCTCCAGACTCGTGCATAACGGATCCAAGGTACCTGAACTTCTCCGACTTAACGGCTGGCTCAGGACCTATAAGGATGGTGCTCGAGTCCCGGCTCCCGCAGGCCATGTACTCTGTCTTCGACACATTTAGTTTAAGACCGCCGTTCTGAAGCGTACCCTTCCAGAGGTTCACTTTACGCTCCAGCGTCAGTCGGTTCTCGGCAATGAGTGCTATGTCGTCGGCATACATCATCAGCCATGGAGGCTGGTCCTGGATGTGAGCCGAGACAGTATCGAGCACTACATTGAATAAGAACGGACTAAGAGCCGAGCCCTGGTGAACCCCCAATGTAATCGGGAAGGGTCTAGTGTCGCCAACAGCAGTCCTAACCATAGAAGCGGAATCGTGGTACATGTCTCTGATAATCTCAATATAGGCCTCAGGGATCCCTTTGGATCGCAATGCCCACCAGATACACTGACGAGGCACACAGTCAAAGGCCTTCTGCAGATCTAAAAAGGCCACATGCAGAGCTCTCCTTTTTTCCCTGTATGCCTCCATCAAAGTTCTGAGGGCGAAAATGGCGTCCATGGTGCCCGATCCTGGCTGAAATCCATATTGAGAATCAGAGATAGTACACTCTCGGCGGAGCCTGAGGTCGATCATGCGCTCGAAGAGCTTCATGGTATGACTCATAAGCTTAATGCCCCTATAACTACCACAATCTTGAACACTGCCCCTTCCTTTGTAAATAGGGGTAATGAAGCTAAGCCGCCACTGATGCGGCATCTTACCAGTGTTCAAGATATGGTTAAAAAGGTCAGTAAGCATGAGCACACCAAGAGAGCCCAACGATTTCCACGCTTCGATCGGAATGTCGTCAGGTCCCACCGCTTTTCCGTTCTTCATGCGTCGAAGGCAATTACGTGTTTCGTCAAGGGTTATTGGGGCAATAAGTCCGAGGTTAGGCGTTAGGTTAGGAAATAGTTATTGCTTTCATAATCAATGAAATAAGAAATAACCTAAATAGCAATATTATTTTGCCAATAATAAAATTATATTTTTTTATATAAATTAACCTTAATTTCCTAGAATAGACATATGGGTTTTCCCTAGATTATGTAAATGCTTTAAATCTTCTTCCACCCGACTGAAAATGAAGCTATAGCCAGAAATATGTGAGTATACGTTCAGTATCGTTATGTTGCCTTCCTGTTCCTATACGACGTGATTGAGGGTTTGATTCTTGCCGCTAGTTACTTTACTAGACATATTTTAAAATAAAACTAAGTGCACCTGTATGTAACTGTAAAATACACTTTCATACTCTAGCAATGTATTCTCACATATTTCATGTTTTTAAAATTACAAATAGTTTTCAGTACTTAGTTAGCACTGTAAACGACGAGATTAGCCATACACTTTAAAATAAAGTTATTAAAAACTATAAAATAATTGTTTTCTTTCCTGATATCTAGTTTTTATTCAACAATTATAAAACTTAAAATTTAGAAAAGAATTGAGTGAAAATCACTTTTTAAATGATTCTGCATAGTCTAATTGCTTTATCTGTTCAGAGTCGTATACGCAATTAGCAATGAAGAAGAAAAAGGAATAAAGAATGTTAATTCTTAATAAAAAAAGATCCTTTGGTAATATGGCACAAGTTTTTTTTGGACTGACATTGGGTAAAGGGGAGAAATCACGAGCTTTTTAAGAGAATTAAATTTTAAATCCGTACTATTTATCGTTGTTTATGCAACATTAATATGCAGAACCTTTACTGTCTTATTGTTATATACAGTATGGAAGCGTCTGCGCTCCTTCTACAGGAACAGTATATAGGGTAAAATATTTCAAACCATTAGGTTTTTCGTGTGACGCAGATACGAATAGATGATACCAATAACGTAAAAGTATATTATATATATATACCATTATTTTGATATTATGTCTGTACAGCATGTGGGTGCCCAACATTCCTGTCACTCTGCTGACGGGCGTGGCGGCCGGAGCCGGAATACTGTGTATTATAAAGTAAGTTCTAACTTATAGTATTATAATTTGTAAGTTTTACTTATTTACTTTGCTATTTCGATTTTAGCTGCACACTGTATCTCGCACATAGTAGGGGAACCTGGGAACCTAGTGTTAAGACGCCCCGTTCCCATTAAGACGCTTCTGATCCCCACTTTTTGACGAATTCTAAAGGTAAACTCAATGGAGCAGTATATTTTCACTGGCATTTCGCTCATAAAATTTCTATACGTTTCCAAAAGTCCTGTGTTATCAGTTATATTTAATTTTTTATGTCAAATTCTAAAATTATAGTTTAGGGTGTGAATTATTATTGTCAACATTCAACACACAATACCTCCAGAATTCGGCGGAAAGTAAAAAACTTAACACTAGGTTCCCTCTGCCTATCCTGCTGTGTGCGCGATGTAGCGTGAAGCTGGTTGATTTTATTTTTTTATTTAAATAACATATTCTACCTTCGTTAATTTTAAAGGGACATGAATGGAGGAGTAGCCTTCGATAAACATGCTTCAGCTGAAGGCAAGACTGTCATAGTGACGGGCGCCACCAGCGGCATCGGCAAGGAGGCCGTCTGGGAGTTTGCGAAGAGAGGAGCTAAGGTATTTATTGATCATATAAAAATATCATATCATGATGTGATTATAGTTATATAACAATGCTACATAATACTTGTAGTGTTGTGGAACAGTGAGAAGGTCGGACAAATCCAGATTAAAGAAATAACATGTAAAAATAACGGATAGGTATTATTTTTTTAGCTAAACGATGTGTTTCGCATGTAACAGGGTAGGCAGGGGACCTGGGACCAGCAGGCACAAGCGTGCGTTGTGGATTGCGTCCCCTAAAAAATCCTCACTCTGGGTAACGAGATATAACGCTCAGCGGTTTCCCGTTTCCCTTTGCCTACTGCTATTTATGCGGGATACTGCGTGATGCTAAAAAAAACACGAGGTACGCTCTGCCTACCATACCTACTTAAGAGGAGTATTCGAGTGATTCATAAATCTAAAAAAATAATACTATACTAGTTCCTAATGATATTTTATCCAGGTGTTCATGGCATGTCGTAACATGCCGAGGTGTGAGGAAGTCCGTCGCGACATCGTGTTGGAGACGAACAATAAATATATTTACTGTAGACCTTGTGACCTCGCGAGTGCAGCGTCTATACGAGCTTTTGTTGCCAGGTGATTAGAAATAGATAATGGGAGCTTAAATTTTTTTATTTTTTATTACGAATATGCGACGTTAAATTCCTCTCAAAACGCCTCGAGATTTCGTTGGAAAGTGGGAAACTGAAGTGTATTAAGGGAACGGAGCACTAGCTTTCCAGGATCTCTCTGGCTTCTGCATATCCTGCTATGTGAAAAAAAAAGAAAACAATTGTTTAAAAAATTAAAAAGAATTATTTAATATCTGCTAATTATTAACATATCATATTATTGACGTCGTTTAAGGAAACGTCCGAGATCATAGGTCTTTTTTGATGTCAAAATCATATTCTTACTCTTCTTATACTCTTTAATCGATAAGTTTAATAAAACTAACGTAATTTGGAAAAGGATGAAAGCGGAAGAGCCCCATGTCGACATATTAGTAAATAACGCAGGAGTCATGGAAACTCCCAAAGGGGTAACGAAGGAGGGGTTCGAAACGCAACTCGGCGTCAACCACTTTGGACACTTCTTATTAACTCAGTTACTTTTGGATACTATAAAGGTATTTCAATTATATTTTTATAATTTACAATAATATTTTTTTTACCACTCGAAGGAATTAGTTAGCTATTTTCACTTAAAAGTATTAGTCGCTCTAGTACGGCAAACCGTGGCGTCAAGTTTCGCCAATCAACACAAAATGTCTCCAAAACTCGGCGGAAAGTTAAAAACGAAGTGTCTTAGTAAATAGAATGGAAACGTAATGTTCCCTCTGCCTATCAACAGAATACAGTATGAAGATAAAAAATCTGAATATTAAAATAATAAATAATTCATTCCCCGGGTCGGAATCGAACTCACAACTAGATGCTTGTGACCCTTAGTCACGACAGGCCTCATTATAATATAATTATTATTAATAGGATATGACAGATTAATGACCCTAGTTATACAATTTCAACCATTTTCAAGCAATCTACGCCGAGCAGAATAGTGGTGGTGACGTGCAGTGCTCATCAAAAAGGCGAAATTAATAAGGAAGACCTAAATTTAACTCAAAAATACGATCCAGTAGCCGCGTACAACCAGAGCAAGTTAGCGAATGTGCTTTTTGCGAGAGAACTAGGGAGGCAAATGTTGGGTGAGATATCTTTTATAATATTTTTAGAATAAAAAACACATCAATATTATTTAATATTTTCATTTAATTCGCGACGTTGACGTCTGTACTCAACACGCAATCCCTCCAGAATTCGTAAAAGGTTTTAGCGATGTGTCTTAACACTAGGCTCCCTCTCCCTACTCTTCTATTTAGATGCAAGATACACCGTGAAGCTAAAAGAAAATTAATTATACGCTATACATCATGTTATGTGTTTTACCCACTCTACTTACGGTCAGATACTTATTAAGGTGTCATAACAACAACTGTTACTTATTCCATTAAACTGCGAAGGCGAAGCCCAGTGGCGTAGCTAGGGTATTTGCTGCCCGGTGCGGCTCGGGGAACTTGATGCCCCTTTCCTGTTGATGAGTTCAAAAAAAAAAAAAACAAACTTATCGTCAACTTTAATCCCTCTTTTTTCTTGATGAGTTCTATAAAAAAATCGTCAATGTTGACTTCTAAAAAAAAAAAAAACGTGATCATCGCCGTTGAGTTCTAAAAAGCAAAGTGATCGTCAATGTTGACTTCTAAAAAAAAACGTGATCATCGCCGTTGAGTTCTAAAAAACAAAGTAATCGTCGACTTTGATGTCCCTTTCCTTTTGATGCCCGGTGCGGCTTAAAGGACTTGATGCCCTTTAAAATGGTATTAAGTCTAAAAAACAAAGAAAAAACACACTAATCGTCGACTTTGATGCCCTTTTCCTGTTGATGCCCGGTGCGACCGCACCGCTCGCACCCCCCTAGCTACGCCACTGGCGAAGCCTTACGTAAAAGTTCGTGTAGTATATTCCTCCGAATAAAATTTAATTAAACGTTACGTAAAGTACACTTTTACATAAGATTTACTGTGCCATGATTGTTTTTTGTATCATAAAACGAAAAACGTATTCATTGAAATATATAAACGCCTGTAGGTAAACACAAAAAATAATCCCCCAGACAAAGGTGTAGCAGTGACAGCGGTAGACCCAGGGTTCACGGACACCAACATAACGAGGAACCTCGCTATGATGAAGAGCATCACGCGCTTCTTCGTGTACCCAATCTTCTGGCCTGTCATGAAGAGGGCCAGGACCGGGGCACAGGTGAGCCCTACTAATATTATAAATGTGAAAATTTGTGAGGATGGATGTTTGTTTCACTTTTAACATAGGCTAAAATTTATGTGATTTTGTATCGGGCAATGCCGCGTTTGGGTCGCTAGTTTTTTATATTTTCATCTATACGTTGAATATCTAGTATATTCCGTCTTCCATTTCTAAAAGCATTATGATAGTACAGACTGATATGATGATAGACAGATTATTATTATTTGTTTTTGGTGCTTATTCACTTAATAAAGTAAATATAATATTTTATTTTACAGGTTATCCTCCACGCTGCTCTTGACCCGGAATTGGAACAAAGCGCTGGAGATTACTATGTGTAAGTATTATAAGGTATAGGGGAGTACTTATAAATCACATCTATTATAAATTATATTTTTAAAAGAGCGATTGTTAAGTCTCTTGCCGGCTCTTCTTATATAATAGCCTAATAAAGAATAAAGGATATTTTGATTTGACCGGCCGTGTAGTGTATATGTGTCCATTTTATTAAAACAACTTTCGATTTCAGTTACATTATATTATGTAAAAACATAAATAAATGATAATATTATTTTTAGGGACATGCAAAAGTCTCAACCCTCTGAAACAGCTCAAGATTACGAACTAGCGCAGTGGCTGTGGAAAGTCAGCGAGAAGTGGACCAAAGTGGACGAGCATAAAGCTGAACTGGCCAAAGCGAAGGCTGCTTAACACTTAGTTTTTGGAATAATGTGTATTAACTTCAAGATTATTGCATGGGTTGTGCCACAATTAAAAATAAATTGTGCAATAAATGAAGTAAAATAGAGAGTGAGCCATTTTACTTTATATATATTTGTTATATGAAATAATAAGTTAATGTAAGCTAAATGCTTTAATATTCTTTTGTTTCACTTTGTTTGTAAGGTTTGAAGGTTCTTTATTAGAATATAAATATAGTGTGTAGTAAAAATGAATGTGTGCTTGTTTTGCATTTAGTATGGCTTAGTTTAGCGTTATTGTTAATAAAAATGTAACATTATTTTGTGTTTTTATTCACAAACGTAAAAAAAGAAATTGAATAAGAAATAATTAAAAATCTAATCTTAAATGACTGTATGGGTGTCCATTATTGCAATATTTTAAGTTAAGGCCGTTTTTTAGAGTTTTATATCGGAAACGGAGAAATCCGTTTTATTCCTCTGTCAAGATCATTTATTCGAGATCGCCCATCCTTTTATTTAGGCCCTCCAAGGTAAAAACCACAGCAATTTTGTAAAATAAAATGAAATAAAAACAGTAGAAATACATGTTATCAATTTATTATTCCCATATAGAATTATGATACTCAGGATTATCAAACAACAACTTGGGTTTGGCACCCTGGGGGTGTTGGGGGTGCTGGGGGTGATGATGAAGCAGCTGCAATACCCCGGTACCGATGCCTGCAGGGACCCCCAGGATGATGCACTCTGAGACCCCCTCAATACGGTCCCGTTGTCCGTAGTACGCCGCGTCGAACAAATGGTCGGCTGTTTTTTCGAACTGTAATTTATTAGAACATTTGATATAAGCTATATTTTAGGGAGAAGAACCTTGTTATAAATGGAGGGGAAAAGAGAACCTAAAAACCTAGTGTTAAGTTAAGATTCAACTCAACGCCGTACTGTGACAAAATTACAATTAAAAAAATAAATTTAATTCTTTACATATAATAAAATTAAGATAATATATAATTGAGGCCACTTTGTCGGAGGAACACAATCGTGCGA
This sequence comes from Heliconius melpomene melpomene, assembly GCA_000313835.2. Taxonomy (NCBI): domain Eukaryota; kingdom Metazoa; phylum Arthropoda; class Insecta; order Lepidoptera; family Nymphalidae; genus Heliconius; species Heliconius melpomene. The sequence continues at coordinate 527,971 of HE670742.1, read as the reverse complement.
TTGTAAAATATGAGTGATATCGGTTCGATTCCCACTCGGATTGATTGATTTTTTGCCTCATTACCAGAGCTATGAAAATATCCTAGCTGTGGTATTGAGGCAAAAAATCAGGATCAATCAATTGGCGGACCTATAGATTCGCCAATCAACCCACAATGCCTCAAGAATTCGGTGACAGTAACGAACAAAAGTTTCCTAATGGGAACAGATTGTCTTAACTCTCTCATCGTCAGGTTCTCACTGCCGACCCGGTTATGTGCGGGATACACCGAGAAGCTGAATAAAAGTGATACAAAATAAAGACAGAGCCAATGATAACAATACTTACACTGGCCAAGTTCAGGACGCTTTCTTTCATCCTGGCCAGCCCGTACCTGGTGATGCCTAGCACTTCCCCGCGCGCGCACATCTGCGCCGCCAGCAGCGCCACGTGGCGGCGGTCGACGGCCATGCCGTGGCCCGCCATTACCGCCTCTATCTCGCTCATTATGGTGGATGCTGCCGCTTCGATACCCAGGGTTTGGAATACCTGGGGAATGGAACGAAAATTGTTACCAAATAGAATAGGTTTGGCACCATTTGTTCAGTTTCTTGCTAGTAACAAAAAATCCAAGCAACGCTGCAATGTGTACAATATACATTTAGTTTAATTTTGATTATATAAGCGCGACTTTGTTCCTCTATTGCCCAGTTCCTTCTGTCGTTACAGTTCATAAACGTAATTGAAGAACGGAATATATAGTTACTAACTTATTTCTATCTACCCTGTTATATACGGGATACACAGTGATTCTGAGATATTATTTCATTCCATTATAATATTTATTTAAACCAAAACAACGACACCAGACCGATAGGGGAATAAAATGTAATAATTTATTATCAACGTGAAAAATCATTACTTCTAAGATATTATTTGAAGACGTCTTCCTCCCGTCAATGCCGTATGTCGCCATTACGTCTCTAAGCCCATCACCTTCCACACACAGTTTGTATCTGAAATTATACAAAAATCTGTTAAGTTTTAAGTTTCATAGACTGAGTTAGTTTAATAAGCTATAATTAAGAATTTCATTCACGTTCACAACCAGAACATCTAAATGTCACATATAATCACAATTCATTCAGAGCTCAGCACCGCATATATTTTATTAACCAATAGACCTTTAATCACCTGTTGATAGCAACAGTATCATCACACGCGATCACTGCCCTTGACACCCTCGGCAGCCCCTTCACCACAACCAATGGGAGCTGACGAGCCAGCTGCTGCAGGGCCATGTTCAACCAGCCCCCACTCGTTGGACGACCGTCGGCATACACTTTAACCGCCCATTCTGATACTGCTATCACGTTACAGGACTTTAGTTTTAGTTTTGATGTGCATATTCTGAAAGAAAATAAAAATATATAAATAAATGCCCAGTCGCTGCACAGGGGCACAAAGTATGACTGTAAAGTGGTTCGTTGTGGGTTCGATCCCCACTCGAGGAAATAAAATATTTATATAAAATTTGTATTTCCATTTCTTCGCTCTGGTGTGATGGCAAAGGCTGGCGTTGAGTTCTGCCACTCAACACGCAATGCCTCCAGAATTCGACGGAAAGTGGGGAACGGAGTGTCTTAATACCAGGTTACATCTGCCTACCCTGCTGTGTGCGGGATACAGCGTGAAGCTAATTTAAAAAAAGCACTGGTAGTGATAGAGTAGTAGTAGGAGAGTAGTAGTAGTAGTATACAGATTGAGCAAACAAGAGAGAGTGGGAATCGAACCCACAACCGTTGCATTTACAGTCACACGCTATGCCAATACGGCAAAATGCCACAAGAAAATATTTTTAAAAAATACTCACGAGTAAACAACGCTATGAACGTTAACTTCTAAGCAAAGAAGGCGAATTCGTTCCGCGTCCAAACGCAGCAGAAGGAAGCACTCGTTTGGAAGGTAGACTTCATCTATGTAAGTTGTTATCTGTGTATGATAGATTTAGTTTTTAATTATTAATTTGCAATTCCAATAAAGAACTTAAAATAAAGTTAGTAAAATTTAAAAAAAGAAATATTCATAAAAATATAATAGAACAAATATAGCTTTTGCAATGTATGGTTACACATTAACCAAATACATCACTATAGATATCTCGACATACTCATTCAACAAAAATTATTAAACTGGCAAACTCACCTCCCCTAGTGTGGTCTTTTCCACTCTCCCCTTAACTCGTCTGGCAAACTCCTGATCATACGGGTCCATGAGTTCAGCAGTTATGATAGGTGTGGATATATTTCGAGATGCATTAATAATTTCTTTAACGCGGGGAACTCCCTGGGTGATGTTCATTGACGCTACTCCGGCGAAATGGAAAGTTTTGAGGGTCATTTGGGTACCGGGTTCACCTATACTCTGGAAGATAAACAATAATTATAAATATATAAGTTAGGTAGGTAGGTAGAGGCAGAGAAAATGAAATATTTATTTATATTTACATTTCCATTTCTTTGCTTTGATATCGAGGAAGAGCGCGGCGTTTAGTTCCGCCACTCAACACGCAATGCCTACAGAACTCCGTGGAAAGTGGGAACATATCTTAGCACTAGGTTCCCTCTGGCTACCCTGCAGTGCGCGGGATACACCCTTAAGGCGATTAATTTTAATTTAAGTAATAAATATAGGCGTTTTAATACTGTTTATATTTTAGAGGCAGGAAATAAAAATATTATCGATTGACACGGCATTATTTCTCAATCAGTAAACAAATATTGAACATATGTATGAGATCATATTACAAAACAAGTTGTGGAAAGTGGGGAGCAGTGTCTTAGGTCTAGGCGCTTCTGCCTGCCGTGCTACATGTGGGTTACAACGTGAAGCTGCAAAAAAAATCGTAGTGAAGTGTTACGTGTTTGGGAGAGTTGTCTTATAATTTATTAAGTGACATTTTTAGTCTCCACTTCCGATTACTCACGTCAACGATAATATTTAACATGGAGTCATTATGCTTGGTGACAATTACAGAAATATTATACTTCTCAAAATAAGGCCTCTAGGTATATAAAAAAATATTTTATAAATTACTATCTATACTTTAAATATTACCTGAGCAGCAAGAGCCCCCACGGCAGTACCAGGTTCGATAATACTCCTCTGATACTTGTCATGGCACACTCTTATGAACTGGACTAGTTGAGTAAGCGTTAGTCGCTCCAGCTGTAACGCTATAGGTCCGCAACTTGCGTATTTGGCTCGTAGTAGACGGACTTTATCTGCTATTGTTTTGAGAAATTTTCTGGAATTCAATATGTTAGGTTAGATTTCAGATAGTTATACATCTAAAATTGCTATCCAGTTAATCCAATAATTATCTATCTTGGATAATGATTGGATTAACTGGATAGCAATTTTAACCGTTACTAGATTTTGCTAATTTTCAAGTATTTTTCAAAAATATTAGGAGGTTTTAGTTATGTACACTTTATTCGTCACTTTAAAAAAAATCCAAATATTGTATTACAGTTATAAGTAGAAATAGTTGTTGAGATATTAAAAAAAATACACTTTCAACTTTGTCAAATTAGGTTCAACTAAAAAACTAAGACTAATTTTTACAAAATGTTCAAAAATAATAGGAAGTAACGTCGACTAAAACTAAATTTCGTCGACTATTTGGTAAATACTAAAATGTTTGGATATGATGACTGATTGAACTAATAAGTAATTTTCAAAGAAAGTACTTACAATAATTCAGCCTTAAATTCAACAGGGCATGTTTTGAAATCATCCAACGCCAGTGTCTCTTCAGCAGCTACTACAATACCATCGCCATCCAAAGGTTCTTCTTCCCTATAATTGTGAGGATTGATTTTATGAATCAAGAATTAATATGGTAGGAGACGGAGTATCTTAAAACTAGGTTCTCTCTGCCTACCCTGTTGTATGAGGGATACAGTGTGTAGCTTATTTATTCGCGTCAACCAGGAGAGTAAATTTTATTCCGGGAACTTAAGCAGGATAGTTTTTATATGATTTTAAATAAGAAAAAACAAATCTATATGGTATTTGGGCGCAGGAGCACAAACTTGCGACCGTATTAACACTGCGGCAGCCACACCACCACCGCCACTCAACACACCAATGCCCCTAAAATTCGTCGAAAAGTTGGGTACAGAAGTGTCTGAATTGGAATGGAATGTCTTAAAACTAGGTTGCCAGGTTCTCTCTACGGGATAGGTAGAGCAGAGAAGAATAGTAGAGACTTATTTATAAAATATCTAATAATACAACCCTACATGTGAACATGCATGAGGTGAGATCATGCATGTATGATCTCACGTCCACACATATGATAACACATCGACATATATGATCTCACATCCATATATATGATCACATATCCACTCAAGTGATCATCAGTTCACACATGTGATGTAAATCTATTCGAAGTAATCTCATATATCTTCTACTTTCTTCTATACTTTTACAACCAAATCAAAAAGGGTGTATCTACAGTTATTTAAATAAAACGATATTTTGCTTTTGTTTTCATTGAAAATAACATACATAAAGAACGGAGTCTCTTGACACAAGATTCTACCCTACCGTACGAGAGACGATGTTAAGCTATGCCTACCTAATAGTGCACATGGCCCTCACATGCTGCAGCACTCTGTGCAGGTCGACGGGGCGGTCACGGCCCTCCATGTAAGTGGGGTCGAGACCGTCGCTGCCGTACCGAAACTGCACCACCTCGCCTGGTGCGTTGCGCACCGTCATGTCGTAGTGAAGCACCAGATCCTCTAGCGACTGAGGAAGGTAATAATTCTTTAATTAGATATTATTGGAAACAATATATATTATTATTGCTCATAATTGAGGTTGTCGTGACGTAACGACACAGTATGTGACTGTAAACGCACTGGTTATATTCTCGTTTCTCCTCTCGGGCGAACGAGTTACTTCGATGTGAAGTGTGAACCTCATTCCTCTTGGTATATAATTGGTAATTTTAAAGTCATTCTGTGGTAATTAAAGTCGTTCTTCTCTAATATATTCTGTATTCGAGACTTTGAAAATTTCTAAAATTATCTGAGGGAGGGAAACCATATGTTTATAGAAACCATAGTGTTACCATAAATAATCATATTATAAGTAACGATGACGACATATCATTCGATGTACTACTTTGTCTGTTTCGAACATTTCTTCTTTCTAATTTATCTCAAAAACATTTGTAAGGTACAGATTCCTATTTTATCAAGGATGAGCCGAAAACATTTTATATCATAACTTCTGTCATTAAACTCACCTTAACCAATCGTCTCTGCAAATATCCAGTTTCAGCAGTCTTAACAGCGGTATCGACCAATCCCTCTCGCCCTCCCATAGTATGGAAAAAGAACTCCGTGGGTGTAAGACCTGAGTAGAAACTGTTCTCTACGAAGCCACGGGCAGCAGGGATTTTTGCTGGAAAGTATGAAAAATGTTATATCTTCTTCTATTTTCGTAATGAACAGGAAATACAGGAAGAATGACCAAAGATGGCGAGTTTTTCTCTGAAGGTCTATCTAATAAAATATATCTAAATAGTCGTGACAGGAGCACAAGGGTTTACTGTAAACGCGGCAGGTTCTGAAATCGATGCTCACTCGAGGAAATTGTTTTTTTTGGTCTTCACGAAGCAAAATGCGTCGCTGAGTTCCGCCATTCAACATGATTGCACCAGAACTCGGCGGAAAGTGAGGAACAGAAGTGTTTTACCCTGCTATGTACGTTATACAGCGTGAAGCTAAAATAAAGAATAAAAATAAATTTGAAATATTTTCAAATATATTTCTAATATAAAGCAAAAACAAAATTAATGAGTTAATAATGATCAAATGAATGAAGAAATTAATCTATAATAAAAAAATACACTTACAGTGCCTCTCAAAGTGTGGCAGAGAACGATCTTCAAATCCGTTGGGCACACGTTTGCCGTTGAGCGCCTGCTGGCCCACGCATGCTATCATTTGAGATATGTTGATATTCGAACCTATTTGTATAATGCAAGCAATGTAATAAGTCAGAATTTTGTTTGAAAAAAATATTAAATCCAATATCCTTTATTAATTTGTTTTATGTAATTTTACTTCCAAGAAATTTTAGAGCGAATAAAATAAGGCGCATAATTAAGTAAAGTAGGAAAATTATTTTTTTTTTAAAATGTAATTTTGTTTAAGTGACTTTTGCCAACAAATCGATAAATGCCATCGATACAAGCAATCGACGTTATATTTTTAACAAAGCCATAAAATTGTAAATAATAATATGCGCATTCATAATAATTTCAAAAATGGTTAAAACATGTATAAAGGTATAAAATATACCTTTTGAGCCACTTTGAGCCATTATGAGAGGCGCGTTAGTTGGATGAAGTTCCCGGAAACAAGCTTTAGCAGCCAACTCTCTATAGAACAAAATAAATATAGATATATCGTTTTAATAAAAGATAACAATCCATTATGGTAATATTTTTAAACTTGTTATATTATATGTTATATTTATCTCTCCTAGACACATGTATGATTTTTAAAGCTTCACGCCGTATTTATAGCAATGTAGGCTAATGAAACGTAGCGTTAAGACACTCTGTTTTGTTTAAGATGTCAAGACGTTGACAAACAACAAAACTCAGCAAAATTACAATTACAAATTACTGTCCATAAATCTATTTCACAGTAAATCGCAGCGAATAGTTGCGATATGATATGATAACATAAGCGAACAATATGCTTAAATAAAAAAAACCTACAAAACCAACCTAATACTACTGAGTTCACTCAACATGACAGCCTCAAGAGATTCCTCCATAGTGCATCCCGGCTGGCACTGTAGGGTACCCTTCTCCATTTCCAGGATATAGCCGTCACATTTGGAATATCTAAATAAAAAGTTAATTTTATTGTTACTCATTTATTAACAACTAACTTTTGCCTACAGATTTGCTTGTGGTTTAAAAAAAATGATTAAGAGTTGTGTATGACACATTATAAGTGCCTAAGGTAACTTCGAACGCAGGCACTATACAGGTCATTGAAACAATTAACATAATGAAATATAGGTTAAAGCCATCCTCTATAAATGGACTATCAAATATAGCGAAAGCTGATATAGCGAGTTCAAAGAAACAAATTCATCAAATTTACAATATTAGCATAGATATTATTTTCTTACCCAGATTCTAACAACTTGTTCTTGGCTTCAATAAGCTTCTTGCCGGGGGTCACGTCTATGATGCCGAAGCTGAACCCCCTATTCATCATATAGTAAGACGCCATACGCGCTAGCCTGCAAAAATATAACATATATGTAATAAGTTATATATTTCTTTGATTTAATAAATTATTTGAATTGAGGCAGGAATTGACAAGTGTTTGAAATGAAATATTTATTTAAATTGATATTTTCGACACTCTGGTGTCGAGGCAAAACTCGGCTTTTAGTTCCGCCACTCAACACGCAGTACCTCCAGAATTTACGGGAAAATGGGACATTGAGTGCTTTAATACTAGGCTCTCTCTGCCTACCTTGCTACATGCGGGACGTGAAGCTCAAAATATTTAAGTTAACAATTGAATGTAAAAATGTGTCTAAAATCTCAATGCCACATCTAAACATAAGCTAAAAATAAAATTTGTAATAGAAAAATATGACGCAGCCGACTCTTTGTCATATAAGAACCAGCACTCACCTCCACATACCCCGAACAGCGTACTCCTCTCCCCAATCCCTTAGCAGGATGTAGAAAATGCTAGTCTTAGTTCCTGAACCGAGGGTACTTTTGTCCATAGAACCGCAGATTAGTTCTGAATTTCTTATTATGACATCTGAAAATAGTCATTTTATATTTATAATTTTTTTTTCTTCTTTAAGATCAAAATCATCATCACAAGCATTCTTTTACGCCCACTAGATATAGGTCCCAAGGATTTCCGAGACAATCGGTCGAAAGTAATGTCTCAAAACTAGACACAAGTTGTATAACAGAATAATGTATCACTATGCTCCCTAATTTGCTTCCATATTGTAAGATGTGCAGGAGACAAAAAAACGTTTTGTAACTTTAGTTAAGCCACACCGTCCCCCACTTTCAATCTAATTATCGACCAACTAAGAACAATTCATTTCGAACCCACAACCGTTGCGTTTACAGTCAGACGCTGTGCCACTACGCTACGTTGACCTAATATTTATATTATAATAGATTTTAAGTTAAATTGTGTTATCACATAAGTGACATTGTGACAGTGTGTTATAAAGTTTCTTTAAACCTAATATTTATATACAGATATATAATTCAACTTACACGAATCTTGTATACACATGTCTTTGTTGCTAGTATAATTTTTGCCTTTCGTTTCCAAGTTAGCTTTGACATGGCATCGTTTATTCGGTTTCATTATCAAACTGAAAAAAAAACAATTAATATTTTTTACACATAAATAAAACCTCTATATCAATGCGCTGATAGAGGGACTCAGCGGCATGAATGTCGGATGTCATATCGGTGGTGTTTCTTTTAATAATATTAGTTACGCGGATGACATGGTGCTGCTGGCTCCCTCTGTCAGTGCTATTAGGAAGATGCTGGCTTTCTGTGAGTCATATGCTGAAGTGCATGGATTGGTGTACAATAGTAAGAAGAGTGAATATCTATTCTTTAAGTCTGGAAACAAAGTACCGGAAAATGTGCCTTCAATTAAGCTCAATGGGAAAAATCTTGCTAGAGTACACCAATTCAAGTATCTAGGCCACATTGTCACAGAGGACCTAAGAGATGACCTAGATATTGAGCGAGAGCGCAGGGCGTTGTCGATCAGGGCGAACATGTTGGCTCGCAGATTTGCTCGTTGCTCAACTGCAGTGAAGATCACGCTTTTTAAAGCCTACTGCACTTCCTTTTATACGAGCAGTCTGTGGGTCAACTATACTCAGAGGTCGTACAGCGCGTTGCGTGTTCAATACAATAACGCCTTCAGGGCATTGCTGGGGCTGCCGCGGTACTGTAGCGCCTCGAGTATGTTCGAGCACGCAGGGGTCGACAGTTTCCCGGCCATTCTCCGAAAGAAAGCAAGCTCTCTTTTAAGGCGAGTGCGCGGCAGCCGCAACAGTGTCCTGAAGGCTATCGCCGACAGCGGGGACTGTCCGCTGATCCGGCACATGTGTGACATTACAATGTCACTATTAGTTATTAAGTACTAACACTATATATTAAGTTTTATTGTATTATTACTAACACATATGGATCGTGTGTTGTCCGAACAATAAACATTTTTATTTTTATTTTTATTTTTATTTTTATTTTTTTAAATACGTATATATGCTTAATATTGATAAAGCAAAATGGCTGCGATGAGGAAGTATGTAGGGAAAGATAAACTGAAAAAAAATACCTAAAAATCTGCTTCCCAGTCCACAACATCCTCGGTTTCATAATAGCTGGTGGTGGCATATCAATCCTCATGGAATTATCAGGACCTGCGAGGAGACAGCTAGCCAACTGCTGAGCTTCAGATTTGGTGAAAAAAGTATCCCTTTGGGTGATCAGATATCCACCGGTGATGAAATCCTGGGTGGCAGCTATGAGGAGTTCACCATTGCGCGGTGTCACCAGGTTCGATTTGTTCTGTAGAGTTAAACGTTATAGTGTTATTTATACGGTTTTTTAATTTGTATGATATATTTTAAGCTTTTGATAATTTACTAAGACTTAAGGGAATATGTGTATTTAACGTATATAAAAAAATCAAACCTGTTACCATGTCTTTGTAAAAAATATACCACTTAACTTACCCCCATAAGTATAAGCGCCTCAGCTCTCGCCTCCTCGGTCTGAGGTAAGTGCATGTTCATTTCATCTCCATCGAAATCCGCGTTGTATGGGGTACATACACATTCATTGAATCTGAAATATGTTTTTTTAATATAAAGTAATTGTGGAATAAATATCAATTTGTGTCACACAATTGACTATAGTTTTTTTTCTCTTTCACGATATATCCTGCATATAGCAGGGTAGATAGAGAGAACCTAATAAAAAGACACTTTTTTAAAAAACATAAAAATTTCAAAATTTTTATGTTTTCCAAAAAAGTATTTTTGTTTCCTAAGTGTGGAATAACCCTATAAAATCATGAAAAATAACTAAGACACTGCGTTCCCCACTTCCCGCTGAATTTTTCGAGGCATTACGATTTGAATGCCGAAACTCAACACTGCGCTTTTTTGCCTAGGTACCAGAGCGAAGAAATAAAAATATTATTAAATTATTATCCATTCCCTCACGTCGTAAACTGTGATCCCAGAGCTCCTAGACCTACGTCATTGAGAATTATTAGTCTAATATGTAGTTAAGACGGCATACGTACTCAGTACCGTGGTTCCCTTTTAGAGATGGCGCCAACTAAAGGTACATAAAATTCACGCTCACTTACGTTAAAGAAGAAACGCTCGTATTAAATATGTTGACATAGGCCTTTGCTACCGCCGAAAATTGGTGACAAGCTACATAATACTAGAAAGCCTAAATTTTACACATATTATTTTTTTCCTATTAATAGTTGTTCTTCCTATTAATAGTTTACTCTTTCAAAAAAAACATATCAAACCTGAAAGTACGTTGCGGCTGCACCTTCGCCCTGTGACACATAATAGACAGCTTGTGTAAAGATGGCTGCCGGTTGAATAACACTACATCTCCGTCCACCAAGTGCCTTTCTACTATATCACCACACTGAAAAAGAAAAGTTATATAACAATTATAGTACAATGGAAAAATTTACAATTTGTTAAAATACTTCAAATAAATGGAGGCCAGTCATCGCGCAGGTGTTCATTTCCCACTCGAGGAAATAAAATATTTAATATATTCATTTCTTCGCTCTGGCGTTTCGCCACTGAACACGCAATATCTTCAGAATTCGGCGTAAAATGGTGGACGGAATGTCTTAATACTATGTTCCTTCAAACTACCATGCTGTGTGGAGGACACTTAAAAAAATTCCAAATAAAATATGAAAGATTGAATCGATCCCATTTCAATAAATTCCAAGCGCTCTTGTTTATTAGGCTAAATGTTATATTAAAGCTAAGTTGAAATTTAAATGTGTGTATGTTGTTAACATTTATTTAAGAAGCGCGGGGCCATATCCTGATACCTTTAAATTAAAAAAAAATTAAAATGTATTTACGCAAAAATACTTAGGAGCAAGAAGTATGAACAAATAGTAAAATATTTTTATTTTTTTGTTCACAGAATGGCAAAATTTTACGACTCACTGATAATAGCCTACAAAAAAGCTCGATTGTATTTTTACCTTCCCTGCTATTTACGGAACAAAGGATAAAACTAAAAAAAAATAACCTTCAACTCCTGAGCAATCTTCTCCCTGTTACCGTACTTCAAGTACTTCTTGTGACTAACTCTTCGTTGCTGGACGTAGTTGGCTCCAGGATGCACATCAGGCCCGTTGCAGACCAGCTTCCTGAGCCACTGTAGGTTAGCAGGAAACACTCGTTCTGGATATGTTAGGATCTTGGCCACATGGACTGGTACACCAACCTGGTGGAGAAGAATTTAGGGTTTTTTCGATCTAGTAGCCATAAATAACCAATACAAAAAATTGGAGTTAGACCAATATAAAAAAATAACTGCCCTAAAAAAAGAAAAAAAAATAATATCGGCTAATATAATAAATACACTCGATAAATAGACTTTGTGATAAGACATTTTGGAGAATATTGGGACTTATGAGAATTTGACTTCTGATTTAGTTACGACAAAACGAATTATTAAACATTCTTTAGTAAATATAACAAGAATATAACGAGAACGTGGAGTAGGTGGAGAATGTGATTTAAAAACTGTAATTTATTTGAATTTCGCAAAATACATATAAAACAAATAATTTAACTTTACTACCTCTTGTATCTGCAAATTAGGGTCCGGCGAGATAACCGTCCGGCTGGAGAAGTCCACGCGCTTGCCCGATAAGTTGCCGCGGAATCGACCTTGTTTACCTTTGAGGCGTTGTACTAAACCACGGCCGGGTTTTTTTGGCTGTAGAGCAAAATGTACATAGTATAACAATTCAATTTATATGATATAAAACTCTTCCTCCTATCTATCGATATCTTCAATATCTTATAAAATGGCAAAAAAATATATAAATATATATAAATAAAACGTTAAAAGTATTTTTAATTGAAAATTTAAATAGACAAATACGAATAAACCAGAAATAAAAAAGAAACAAATCATCAAGCAATTTAAAAAACTAACTAACCTGCATGGACAATGGAATACCAGACATTTCACTATTTATATATAACGCTGCATGCAACTGCAGGTAGTCCCAGTCCTCTTGCACTAGCTCACTTTTCCCACCGCTGGCCATGTGGCGGGATATCACATCATTGATTAATAAAATTTCTGATTGCTTCATTGTTAGATCATCTTCATTTCTAAAAATTAAATTATCAAAATAAATTAAATTCAAATTGCAATCTAATAAAATTTTAAATAAAATCTAAATCTGACTGCAGTATATAAGAGTTAGCGCCACGCAAAGAAACAATTCTTCAATTTATTTTAAATTTTAACATAGATTTAAACTCACGTGCCAGCCTTAATATCGGAAGCTACACTTGGTCTAATGCAAAGCGGTGGTACAGGTAACCTGGTGAGGATCAGGTCTTCCGGCCTCGACGTCTTCGCGTCCATTCCCAATAGGGGAATATCCTCATCGGGAATACGTCGGAAAAGGTTTAATACCTAGTAAACAAATATATATTTGTCATATATATTGCATTAGAAAAATAATAATTATATTCCATACAAAAATATGAATGTACCAGGATTTCCTCTAACAATTTCCCTAGATTTTTTTTCTTCAGGAAAATTTTCACCGGGGAAAATTTTACCGGAACAAAATATTTTAAGCAAAATTCTTTACAATTTACCAAATACTTAAATTCACTAAAATATGTTTTATGATTTAATATTCTTTTTGGCCAAAACACTGTTCTTAACATTCAAATCTGAATTCAAGATTGAATTCTGAGCGGTTACTTTGCCTTTGTTTATTAGTGGAGAAATTAAAATATTTCATTCCCCCAAGTGATCACTACTAGATAATGCCCACATATTTATTATAAATTAAAATTGTGAATTAATTTTACTTTATATATCAATTTAATATAATTTCTTTAGGCTAGCCAACATTATAGTAACAGATATTGAGGATATAATAAATATAAATAACTCACTTCAAGAGGACTAAGTTCAATTATAAGCCCACTATTGATCATATTCACTAACTCCTTATTAGACTCCTTTGCTTCATTGAAGTCACTCAAAACTCTTTGAACCAATGCATCTGTAGGCTTCTTATTTCTATATTTATCATGAATAATTTTTAAAATACCAGCTGGACTCTTTTTAACTATACCATTGAGTGATTCACAATGTTGACATTTAGTGCAAGTTTTAGCCTTCTTTAAAACAGTTGCCCGAAGATTCTTTTTGTGTAAATAAGATAGTTCCGGATGCATGAATTTTCTTTGGAAAGATTTCTTTATTGGCTCTGGTAGCATTACTTTTGCACAATTCTAATAAAACATATAAATCAAGTAAAAAAATTGGTTTTCATATTGAAAACCAAAATATCTAAATTATATTCATTAGTTAACAATTACAGTAGTGTCGATTATCTGTTATTTTCTATAAAGTTATCATTAAATACATTTATTGTAATAATTATAATCTTTTATAAGTAAAACATAGTTTCGTTTGCAGCTGTATACTTTCACAGGCACTGAAAACCAGAGTTGGTACTTGTTGAATTTTCTAACTAACATATTTAACATTCACCTTATTTTAACTATTATTTATAACATTGTGAGCAGTTTATTGTTTGTTATTTTTATATTTTACTTTATCACTACTTTTTATTTCTGATTTTTGCAGACATAGTAATCTGAGGAAGTGGTTGTTTCATTGATAATATTCAGCTAATCAACACTATACATAAGGGGTAGTCAGAGAGAAAGGAGCGCCATACGCTACAGTCTCTACATACCTCTTATGCCTCGTCCACTGTCATAAACCTCTTCATACACGCCCTCCGGGGGATCCTCATGCTTTTTACGTGACCTCCCCTTCCTTAATTTAATATATAGTTAGTGTTGGTACTGGACCAACAGTAACTAAATTACTAATAATTTTAATATCAAAGAAAATAATTAAACACACACCTTGCATATTGTCTGTAGGATAGTAATAATAGATCTAAAATAGCCAACATGAAATACAGGCAATGCCAATTCTATGTATCCATAATGTCCCACACATTCAGCCAAACCAAGTCCACAAGTTTCACATTTAGCATCTTTTTGGTTAGTTCCCTGTAAATATTTGAGATGAAAAGATACAATTTTATCTATTAGGCAGTTATTTTTTTAATAACAGATCAATTGTTAAATTTTATTTGTTTAATTATGAACTTTAACATGAACATAATAAGATTTTATTATGAATTTAGCATATTTTCTCTATTGTATAAATGCATTAAATAAAAGAAAATAAAATTAAAAGGTGGAGTAGGTTGAGCAGGAAGGCAGACCCTGACAACATACACCAGGATGAATGCCTAGAGGAAGATTATATATACAAACCATCCGCCTGTCTAGGACTCCATAGCTAGCTGGTACTCTTTGTCCGTCTTGAGCATACAAGTTCTTTGTAATAACTTGTATATGTGCTGCTTGTTGAATATCAGATGCACTATCCACATTAAATGTTACGTGCGAGCTAAAAAAATATACTGCCTAATTATAATCCGATCATTTCGAATAAATTAACTTTAATAAGAAAAACTTCTTTATAATAATAACATTAGTATAATATTACTTCTTTTTATTCGCAAAACGTAAATATAACCTTACATTTTCCTGCCCACGTAGGTCTCACGATACTGTTCCTTGGGCATTTTTAAAATAATATTATAATACTAAATAAACACATCAATTAGAATGCCATGTTATGTTAAAATATATGATATTGTTGTATGAAGAAAACTTGTTAATTTTTTTACAATAAATTAAACAGAATAGACGGCATTTGCTTCTGTTATGACAGATGACAATTATTAACATTTGACACAAGGAACATATACTAGATGATTTGACAGCTGTTTCGATAAATACAATATATTACATAAAATTTATACAAGGGTATACAATTGATTTGCGGATCGAAGTCGATATTTTCTTACTATCTGATAAAATAAATGGTTTTACAAATTTTATACAATAATTATATTAGAGTATCTAGAGATATTTTCTAGAGATATTTCCCAGTTTAGATTTTAGCTTTGAACAGATATACGTTCGTGTAAATGTTAAATGAGTTAAGAGCCTAAATCTTATATTTTTGTTTCCATAATTCCTAATTAGAAAAAATATTGAATTAGTACAACACAAAAGCCATTGATATTTATATTGAAATATGGTAAAAGTTTGAAGGTCATATTAATTGATGTAATTTAATGTATTAAACTCAGTTTTCTTTTAAGCTCTTTTTAATGAAATAAGAAACTACAAAAACAATAATATTAATATTGTGGGTAGTTTTTTTTTACATCTTGCAAATATTAGATTTTTTGTGTTAGCCACACAGTTCATATGTTTCTGGCGTAAAAAGAAGCGCTTAGCGCGCCGTTTTTTGGCTTGTCAACCGAAACCACGCAACAATTTTCACTTTGATAATCTTGATAATTGTTAATATTACACTAATGTTTTACAACAAATATTACCGCTTCCAATGCGTCGGTAGAAGTTAAGTG
Source organism: Heliconius melpomene melpomene (assembly GCA_000313835.2). Taxonomy (NCBI): domain Eukaryota; kingdom Metazoa; phylum Arthropoda; class Insecta; order Lepidoptera; family Nymphalidae; genus Heliconius; species Heliconius melpomene. Next base: position 512,092 of record HE670742.1, on the reverse strand, counting down.
AGATCAATTAACAGTGTTATTGTAAAACCTGTAAAGATACTTTTTCCCACCGTCCTGACCCGCAAACTCTTAACATGCCTCTGTTAAAAAGAAAAGCCTTTGAGAAATCAACGGTGTCGGAATACTTGAGGGATGACGATGAGGTATTCCACTGCGAGATCACCGACGAGATATTTAAAGATTATGAGTAAGTAATAAGAGGAATACAATTTTCGCGCATTTTACTATTATCTAAAACAAAATGTATGTAAAAAGGACGGTTGACATTGATTCCGCGCGGTAGGCTGTGCACTTACGCGAGCGTGACACAACGTTTCACAATTTTATCGGTGCGCGTCATATCTTGGTGATGTTTATTCAATATTTCGCTATTATTTTCACAGGGAATATTGCGAAAGGATCATACTGGTCAATTCAATGGTGTGGACATGTGAGATGACGGGGAAGAATAACCTGACTTATGCAGAAGCCTTAGAAAGTGAGAAAGCTGCCCGCAGATCACTCAAAGATTTTCCCATGGAGCTTCGAATACCAATATTATACTTGGCCACTAAGACCAAAAGGTGTTCTTTTGCTGAAATGTCTGAAGATCTGTTTAATTTTGTGAGAGAGAGATTCTTTGTAGGAGAAACTGTAGAAGCCTGCCTTGAGGGTGATATATGGCGTGAGGCCCACATACTATCTGTTACTGCACAAAAACAACATCCAGATAGGTATGTGTTAATTATAAGATACTGTTTTGTTACATTTCATGTGTTTTTAAATGCTTTAAACTAAAATCAATTTATGTTATTCAAACATATTATATTACAAAAACATAAAATATTTTAGCAAAAAAATATAAATAAAATTTTTCCCATTCCACCTAATAAGAATAATTTGTTTCATGGCCAATAATTATCATTAGTTTTTTTTTTAATTACTTATAAAAGAATAAGACTACAAATTTTAAACTTATTTTTTGATAAATTATGTGTTGAAATTCTTATAGATAAAGATTAAAAAAACATAATAATACAGCTGTTCTAATAGGAGCAATATAATAATAATAAGCAATATAATGTTGTACTTTGAAAACCTACAAATATAATAACTTATTTTAAATTATGATAAAAATTATTTAAAAATTTATTCAGTTGTCAAATTAATATTATTGGTTCCTCAACAAAATTTTCCTCATAAGTTTATTTACCACATCCTCCAGTACTTCAAGCTATAGTAATTTGTACTTATAATTATGTATCTTAAATGTATATAGAGTATATTGTTAAATTATATTTTAAATATAAAAATATTTAAAATATAATTTAATTCCAAAAAACATATAGTATGCTTTTATTTTTATGTATGATACATTTAATATTTTTGTTGAAATAATGAACTTCTATTTCTTTCTAACGTATGAAATAGTCTTTTTAATCTATTAATAAGATATTTATTACTCAAATTACTACTAAATAGTGATCATACTCCTTATTGAAATACCTAACAAAAAAAACATTAAATTTTAATCTCCACAAAGACAGAAATTGATTAAAAAGTGCAACCTTTAGTTGTTAAGAAAACTATTCTCTGAAATATAGAAAACATAACCCGCACCAAACAGTCCAAAATGGTTTTCAAGCGGTGTGGGTCAAAATCTCCCTACATTCAAATTTTTATATGTAATAACACTTTAAAAAGGATTCTTCTTCTCTGCTGTATATGTAAATACTTAAAGCTATAATTTTTTTTTCAGCAATGTAATGCTCCCACCGTCAGCCTACTGTTATGAAGTAGAACAATTCGATGAGGACCCAGCAGCTGCAGGTCAGATTGGCACAGCGCCTTATGATCGCGTGCGACGTCGTAAAGGAATCTATACTAGGGATAAGAATAGGCTGTTTCTAAAACAATTTGTTGCACCTGGCATTGTTATGGGGATTAAGGTAAACATATATGTTGTTATGTATGAAACACATACATTGTTATAGCACTATGTTATTATATTATCACATCAAAAAGTTTTATAATGGAACATCTTCTGCTTAAAATTATATTAGATAATTAGATAGTTTAGAAGAGATTTCTTTCAGAAATAAGCCTGCCATTGTAAACATAACTTTTCAACTGTTTTTTTACTATTTTTTTATATGTGCAATAAAGAATATAATAACAAATATTTGTAGAGTAAAAAATGCATAGTTAAATTTTAATTACAACATTAATTCTAGCTGTAGGCAATACCTATACTATTCATTTTTGAAACATACAATATTCCAGCACCCTTTAAATATAATTCTTTGAAAAACTTAATTAAAGATAAACAGTTACTGCATGTATAGCAACAACATCCAATACTAAGGTTTTTTTTAATAACTTATTATAAAAGCGTAGGCAGAGGGTGCCTGGGAACCTGATTTTAAGACACTTTGTTCCCATCAAGTAACTTATGTTAACCATTTTCTGCCAAATTCTGCAGGCATTAAGTGTTAAGTGGTGGCACTCAACTCAACAATCAAGGATTATGTAAATCGTGAGATATGTTACAGTTATAAAAATCATCAAACCATCTGGTTTTTATAGTGCCAAACTAGAGATTTTTTTTTAGTACTGTCTAAATAGACAAATAATCCCATTATTATATAATTAAAATTTAGTAATATAAATAATTTTATAATAATAATAAAAAAAAATCATATTTACAGAGTACAGCAATAGACAAATACAACATAGCCAAAGTAAATTTTGATCAGATATTTACGGGCAGTCCACCAGACTTCCCCTCGTCCAAGAAGCTAATGAAGAACAGTATGTCACCACCCACATCCTCCAAAATGCCAAGACCAGGATCAGCATCCAAATCACTGTCTCTAAAGAAACCTAGTCCAGATAAAAAAGGTAGGCAGGAGTCTATGGACAAATTTGTCAAGAAAACAAACAAATCTGAAGGTAACTACATGTATGTTTTATCTTTTTTTAGCTTCTCGCTGTATTTCACATATAGCAGGGAAGGCAGAGGGGGAACTTAGTGCTAAGACACTCTAATTTCCGCGGATTTTTGAGTTATGTTCATTGGTAGCACTCAATGACATGTTTTCCCTAGCCAAGAAAATGAATCCCCCTAGTGGGAAACGAACTCACAAACATCGCGTTTACAGTCACATACTTATGCCACTATACTACAAGAGCTATATATTTATGATTTTTAAACATTATTTTTCAAATATTATTAATCATTGTGTTTGTTTTACAGCCAAAACTAAAACACCCATGAATCCTGAAGCTCGAAGGTCCGCTCAGGAGTTGGCGGAGAAGATGCGGAGAGCAGAGGATCAAATGAGACAGCGGAAAGAAGAAGAGAAGGCTAGAAAGAAGGAAAAGAATGCAAGGCTGTTGGCGTATATGAAGGAATGGCAGAAGGTTAAAGATGATCAAGAGTTGGAAGATCATAAGGTATGAATTTAGTTTTTAATAGAAAAATATTTAAATGAACCAAGTTGAAATCCAAGAAGAAAAATCTATAAATTCTATTTGTTTCTATATATATATGTTTCTCTTTTATTAGAACTATATCTACTGTTATTGAATGTTTAAAAGAAAAATAATTTATCCATTTTCATTAATTTATGTATATTGTAGCATCAGTAATTTTTTTTTTTATGAAAAATTTGCTTTTGATTGTAAACAAAATTATTAGATTAGCATGTTAAATGTAATCTTATATGATGCATACCTTTTGTATATTGTGTAGATGTGATATTGGCTGTCTAGAGCAGAACATCCGTTTGGCCAATTGGCCTAAACCTACCTATGGACAATTGGCCTAAACCTACCTAAACCAGTTTATACTATTTTTTAAGAACTAGCCTGTACTTCTTGTACTTATACTGGAATTTATATTCTTTTATAGATTCTACCGAAAGGAACACCAGTTAATATGGAAGGCATTCCTCACAAGAATTTCGGAGATTTTCTCTCAGTCTTGGAGTTTGTCAACAACTTCTCCGACCTTCTGAAGGTCAAGGACGTGTTTCACAATGACCTAGACCTGGAGACCTTCAGGAAGTCCTTAATAGCCAAGGAAAATGCTTGGATGTTCAGTGAATTAGTCCAAATGTTGCTTTCAGCAATATTCTCATTGCAAGAGGATGAAGCTGAAGAGTATAATGAGAGTAAAGGGATTCAGGAATCTGTTGGTGTGTATGTCTATATTTTCTAAATGAAATAAAATTATTATATTATTAGAAATTGGAAGCAGTTAATATTTTAAAAAAAACATGATAAGAACACATATTGTCTATATATTTCTAACGTATTCGGAAAGAGATTCTATGTAATTACAATAAGTGATATGTATCACCGAAAAACTTCACACGAATTTTCTTTCAATCAGGGCCGTTACCTACAAGCAACTGCCCCTGTTTGACACAATTCCACTGCCTTTATAGTCTTTTCACCTACATCTACCCTCTTATACACTAACTAATATGCCAACAATATTATATTATAATAATAAAACGTAGTAAACAGTCTTTGGTAAATTTGAAGTTATCTGGAATTTAAATGAATTTAATAACTTTAATTATCTTATACAAACTATACTTCTATCAAACTATCTGTATAGATAAGAAGTTTTTCTATACTCTATATTCTATAATAATATTAGAGCTGAAAAGTTTGTTTGGTTTAATGCACTATTCTCGGGAACTACTTTTCCAAATAGAACAATATATTGAAAGACACTAGGCTATATTACACATTAATAATTTACATGTAACCTACTGTACCTGCAGCCACAGTTATTTTGTGAACTTAGAATGTTTCATGTATCATCTACAAATCAGCTATTTTAATTTTGACTTACATTAGAAATGATACTTTTTCAGAAATGGCGCCAACAGGCAGTACAGATACACAAAGATCAATAGAGCTAGCAACCAAAGCGGGGAAGTGGGCACACACATACCTTGGTACTCCACTTGGCAAGCTACCACTCGACCCCACCACTGTTAGTGAGGTGCTGAGGTGGGTACTATATACTATTATAATTGATAGTATGTAATCATTATGTAATATCATCATTATGTATGTTTTTTTTCATAGTTAAGAAATATTTGCTCTATTGTGGACTTGTACAAACTTTGACAGACTTGTATTAGGAGATGTAGACCATTGGAAGAACCATTAGGATAACTTTAAGATGTGTTTTCTTAACCACTACTGGCTATAGGACATGGAAACTGAAATCTCTATATAATTGTTTGTGATTTGCAGACTGCACCTGCTGTCGTCGGGCGGAGCGGCGGGCGGGCGCTCCGCGGCGTGGCGTCTTCACCAGCGCGGCGGGTACGCCAGCGCCGACGACCCCGCGCTGCGCCTGCGCGCGCACTCCCCCACGCTGCTGCGCCGCCTGCGCACCAATCACCTGGCAGAGATGCCCATTGGTATGTACAGCCCATCCCTGCCCTTCCGTTCTCGTTTTCGTCCCACCATACATCATAATATGTTCTCTCCATCCAATGTATCCCGCCAACCATTCACCCCTCCCATTCTTCCAATTGGAAATGGCTACTGCTGAAGTTCCCGATGAGACATCTGGTTGAGATACCCTTGCACAAGGTATCCAAAGTTGTACCCTACCTATTGGTATCACATACATTTGTATATTTACACATTTCTATGATAAGTGAAATTGATTTAACAAAAAAATATGACGTCAACAAAAAACTAATTTCTAATTGAAATATTACTTATAGCTTAGAACTTGTAGATCATTATATTAAATCTTGTAATTTATTCATTAAAATAATATTTTTTATTTCATAAACTTTGCATCTTTAATCTTTAACAACTATGCATCTTTTTTTGCAATATTTCTATTATAAATCTTATGAATTACCTAAATGCTTTTAAAATCAGTCTTTTATAGAAATAAAGCTTTTATTTCAGATGACAAATTCCAAATCCTACAGTGCCTTATGAACCAAATAATGACATATGCGACGGTGCGTGAACAGATAGAGGAGAAATTGGAGGAATATAAGAACTTGAAACATGCTTTACGAACATTACAAGTGAGTAAATAAAAAAAAATAATCAAGGTTTACAGTACGGTCTCGGAGTCGTGACTGCCGTGGCTCGGAGGTCGACGGTCTCGGAGTCGTTAGGTGTGAATGGCTGCGCAGATTTGATTTTTAGGATTTCTTATAACAGGGTAGGCAGAAAGAAACTGGAAAGCTAATGTCAAGACTTTTCATGCCCATTACAACACTTCGCTTTCCCCTCTTTCTGCCGAATTCTGAAGGTGTTGGGTTTTGAGTGGCGAAACTCAACGCCGCGGTTTTCTTTGTTACCATATTTCTGTCGGGCTTACAGTTGCACGCTTGTGCAGAATCATGTCAGAATAAACATTGATATATGTTTAATATTATTACTTATATAAAAAATATTTTTCACAGATAAACGAACGTAAACGTGAACCGCAACTATCAGCCGCTCGTGTAGAACTCCGAAAAGAGAGTGCACAAAAGAAAGAAGAACAAAAGTTAACTGGTGAAAAAGCGAGAGCAGCAGATGAAGAATTGAAAAACGCAATAGAGAAACTGAAGAAGGAGAGCGAGGTTAAGAAGGAGGAACATGAGAAGAAGATGAAGGAGTTGCAGGCTCAACTCTTTGATTATAATACTTACGTCGGTAAGTCTTATTAATTTACTATGTTTTTTTAGCTTTATGCTATATTCCGCACAGTAGTACAGGCAGAGAAAACCTGGGAATCTAGTGTTAAGAAACTCTGTCCCCATTAGGACACTCATTTCGTTCCTCACTCTCCATGTGTTATGTATGGGAATCGTACCCACAACCATCATGTATATAGTCGCTTCATATGTTTTATAGTATATATAGTAAACGGAAGAATCTAAAAATATTAAATATTTATTTCTTAAATTACAGAAAGAACATTAATTAATTTCCAAAACAATTTCAGGCACCGACCGCGCTTACCGCCGTTATTGGCTAACCAGGCGTGTGGCGGGTCTCTTCGTAGAGGCGGGGGCGGAGCCCCGGGGGCCCTGTCGCAATAAATTACTACCGCCACCCCCTCAGCAAAGGGATGACGTCATGGCTTACATCACGGAATTGTACCAGTCTGAGAGGGAGAGGGAGACAGGTGTGTTTTTGATTTGAGGTAGTGCAGTATTATATGATGTTATAAAGAATATTATTTGTGGTTTTATAAAAAATATTAGTTATGTCCTTACCAGAGCAAAAAAATCAAAATATTAAATATTTCTTTCCTCCCAATGGGAATGGGACCCACAACCGTCGCGTTTACCCCACCACGCTAATGCCTATGCGCCACGACAGCAAAAGACAGCAATATTTTTTCAGCTATCTTTGACTGTCGTGGCTACTATTAATAATATTTATTCTAATTTAAGCGGGCAGTGATAAAGAAAACGAATCGGGATCTAATTCCCGCGGAGGTTCACCAAAGAAACCTCTTACTAACCTCAATGGACTCAACACTAAACTAAACGGCATTGATGCGACCGTGCAACATTGTAGGGAGTTGCTTGTTTGTACTGCGCATATTGAGACGTGTTATGTACATGGAAAGGTAAGAGTAGTTGATTCAAATCTAGTTTTTATATTTATATATGGAAATGTGTAAGATAGATTGTTGTGAATAGATTTTTTAGTTGTTTAGTGAAATTGATAGAGCGTAGACTTGTAGAGCGTAAGTCTTACTAAATAAACTTTATCTTTAGTGTCTGACTTAAGTTTAATAAAAATATATTTATAAAAAAATTTAATCTGCTTCATACTATATCCTGCACACAGCAGGGTAAGCAGAGGGAACCTACTGTTAAGACACTCCGTTCCCCACTTTCTGCCGTATTCTGGAGGCATTGCGTGTTGAGTGGCAGAACTCAACGCCGCGCTTTGCCTCGACACCAGAACGAAGAAATGGAAATGTAAACGTAAATCAATATTCCACTTCCTCGAATGGGTCACACCCTTGTGCCGCTGCGCCACGACTGCCTCGTTACTTGTTTTTCATCAACTTAAATATGTACATATTTCATTTTATTTAATTCCAGGGTGACTACAGACCGCAGTGGTGGGTTTATAATACAGAGGAACAAATCGAGGCTCTCATAGAAGCCCTAAACAAACGAGGCTTAAGAGAAAACGAGTTAAGACAATCATTGGAGCTGGATAAAGCTAATATTGTGGAATATGTTAAGAAATGTCCTATACATTTGTTGACACCTAATGCTGCATTAGTAAGTATTTATTTATAAGTAAGTAGGCCGTCTTTTGGTTATGGGTTCAATTTTATGTCAAGGTATGAAATATTTGGTGGCATAGATTTCTGCATTGAGCTCCACCACTCCACCTGCAATGTTTGAACTCTATATGATCTGGAATTTTAACAGAAAGTGGAGAAGGATTATCTTGATACTAGTTCCTCCCTGTTTATGAATTTTGAAAGCAATTTTTTAAGCCAATTTTTAAAATGTATGTTGTGTAGTTGGGATTTAGTGGACTTTAAAATGTAAATATTTAAAACACTTTAGACAAAAAGGAAAGAATGAAGACTATAAAAATATTCTTTCTACCTATCTCATATTAGTATTATTTACTTTTTTTACAACAGCCTCAGCCCCAATACTCACATTTAACGCGACAAAAGCGCATACAGCCCTCTCTCAATGTGCCCCCTGACAGCACAGTGTCAGAGGCGCTGGAGCTGTCCCTTCGTGACCATATCCTGGAGTTGGAGGAGAAGATCTTCCATGGTTGCTTGGGTGCTTTGAAAGTGAAGGTTAGTTAGTTTGTTGCATAGACTATGGTTGAATAGATTTTTTCGAACTCATTTGCCGTATGGTTGACGAGTCGTGGCCGCAATAAAGTTTGGCTTTCTGAACATTTGCGCATTGTATGCTCTAAGAAAATAAACAAAAGTAAAAAAAATGCTAATTAAATCTGCGCAACCATCTACAGCAACTTCAGTGCGGCCACATCTGAATGAACATAAATTTAGTAACCTGCACACTTCCTCCTCACACCCTGAACACTCCTTATGTCATGTTATATACAGATCTAAGTATGAATTTCTTCCAGTCTAGACTTTATTCCATAGATTACTGTAATGTTATATTTTTTGTCAGTAATGAAAAACAATACAGTTTCTTTTCTCTTCTTGATTAGTGACTAAATCAATAATTTAACCTATTCCCACCACTCAGGATCGTGAAGCGTGGCGCGGTACTATAATGCTACGAGGCTACGACAAGCAGGCGGAGTACCTGAGCTGGGGGCCCGGCAAGCACTTTCGAGATGATTATCATCAGCCTGATGGCTGTTTGAGGTTGCCTGATGGTGAATATATTTTTTTGTAATTAATATAATTTATGTATTTGGGAAATAAATAAAGTGATTATTTGAATTTGCACTCTTTATTTTACTTTGTAGTATTTCAATTGATCTTGATATAATTATAATACTTTTTACTTTCTTAATGTTTTTATTTTTCAAGAATGTGATGTGATTTGATTTTTTTTTTGTTTTTTTTTTCTTGTTAAATAGTTTAAAAACACTTTTTATAAATTTGGTCATTAGCATATATTCTTTTCAACAAAATCTAATATTATTTTTATATTCTAGATATAGATAAAACAGAAATAGAATCAATACCACAAAACAGGTACCGAGATCCCGGGCACTGGCTCGAGACGCCCAAAGTGAATGGTATTAAATTGGAGCCTGAAGAGTGCGGGGCGAAGCCCGACGTCATCAGAGGCTTAGCTTGTGCTCTGTTACAAGTCGCACAGTCAATACATCAGAAGTATTTGAAGAGACCTTTGGGTGAGTGGTCTCATAGATTGTTTAATCACTTTTGGGGTAGGTTAATGAAAAATTTAAATAATGAATATTCTGTTTTATATATTTGATGTTCCTTTTTTATTTTTTTTTAAGTACAATTTTCATAACTTCGTAACGTTATTTGTTATGTTTAATTTTGTTTGCACCTTTGTGGCGCAACAGGATGGCGTGTGACTATAATCACTATAAACTTTCGATCCCCACTCAATCGATGAGAAAATAAATTCATTTCATCGTTTTCGTGTGAAAATTGAATGGAAAGTGGGAAATACTGTAGGATGCAGCTAAAAAGAATTAACTATATTAAAATTTTACATTTTACAATTACGGTACAATTATTAAAAATCCACTCATTGCTTCATCCATTGCAAACAAATTTTATTCATAAATATTTTGTTCAACAGGCCTCGACGATAAAGAACGAAAAGACCGCGAAGCTAAAAACAAACCAATAGAACTAGACGCGTTGGAGCGATGGGAGATCTCTCTCATGGAGTGTCAGAGTTTCGCCTCCTTAGCTCTCCACGTGCTGTCCCTAGACAGCAGCGTGGCGTGGTCTGCCAGCGTCCTCAACGCCTCCTGTCGGCTGTGCCGGAGACGAGCTGACCCTGACAACATGTTGTTGTGCGATGGCTGTAACAAGGGGCACCATTTGTACTGCCTCAAGCCTAAGTTGGTGGTGAGTGTTATGTTATATAAGTGGTCTTATGTAATAATATAGATTAATTTTAGAGAGCTATTTCAAAATTTGGTGAAAAGTGGAGAATATAGTGTCTTAAAGGTAAGTTCTATCTCTATAAGTGTATAGCTTGCTATAGTAATAAACTTAATTATACGAATATATTACTACTAACAACAAAAAATATGAGGCCAAGCAGAAAGTGTGACTGGTTGTGAGTTCGATTCTTCCGCGAGAAAATGAAATATTTATTTAAATGTATATTTTCGTTTCTTTGCTCTGTTGTCAAGACAAAGCGCAACGTTAAGTTCCGCCACTCAACACGCAATGTTTCCAGAATTCGGTGGAAAATGGGTAATAAATAAAGTCTTAACACTCAGTCTTAATGTTATGTAATTAACTTAAATAAAAGTTCTTTTATGTTCAACTTATTTTCCTGCCAATTTCAATTATATTATTTTAACCAAAATAGAGAATATTGAGATTGTGTATTACACTTTGAAGTTTTATATGTATTCTATTGTTTCACGCAAACAGTTGGGTATAAAGAAAAAGGTATTGTATGATAAATATTACTGTTTAAAACATGAACATAATACTACTGTACAGAGCTAACTTATTGTTGGTTAGGCTTTGGAACAAAAATACTATTTAGGATATTAAAATTATACATACATACATACGTATTAGTATTACATAACATTTTGGAAAAACATTTTTTTTTTAAACCTATAAAGATTTAAATAAGCTAAGTTTGCACCTGTGCCACTTGATACCGTCGAAGCACCCCCCTGATCACTAAACCATACGTTCTCATGAAGCTACGTCGAAATTGATTCGTTTTGAATTCGTCGTATTGAATTTCGTAATTTGACAACAGTAAATGGTAACACAACATTAACTTCTAGAAAAACATTTCTAAAGATTAATGTTACGTTTGATTTTATATGTTTCAATTTACTATTTTTATCATTTGTCTTTACAGAAAGTACCAGAAGGTGATTGGTTCTGTGATCAATGTAAGCCAAAGGAGAAAACGCCAAGGAAAAGAAGAAAATTGTATACAGGAGAAAGTGCCGAAGAGGATTTGGACGAAAGGTAAATGTACATTTTTTACCAAATGCATGTTGATTGTAAAATGTTGAATTGGTGATGTTGAAATATTGAATGATTGAAGTTAATTGTAGATGGCCCAGAACCAGATTGTAGAAATTCATAGTTATGTTGTGATCAATTAAAGCTATTCTCCAACTCGTACATACTTATATTTAACTAAAGAACAAAGATGAATTTACAATCATATCATACTAATAGTGAGAGTGCTGAATCTCCCTAAATTTATTTTATTTTCCATATTGAAGGAAATATAATAATAGGCAATGCGCGGCGTCGAGTTCCGCCACTCAACACGCAATGCTTCTAGAAATCGAAAAAAACATAAGCATCCTCTGCCTACCTCGCTATATGCGGTATACAAATATAACTAAGTTTTACATTGCACTATCAGCTCCAACTCCGACAGCCCGCTGAGCGCGGTCGCGTGTGCCGTGTGCGCTGCGTGCGGCTCTGGGGGCGAGCTAGCAGCCGCGTGCAGGAGCTGCGACGCGCGCTTCCACGAGGAGTGCGCCGCACCGCGCCTGCGCCTGTCCCGGCGGTTCATATGTGACTCCTGTACTAGTAATAAAGGTATAAGGTTTTTTTGTATATATTTTAGTTTTCTTAGTGTTATATAACACAAAAAAATATTTTTTAATTTTTTTTTATGAAGGTTAATGAAAGAGAGTGGAATAGACGAGTTAGAGTAGAGTTTATTATTAATATAATATTTTATTTGACAGAGAGAACCATACAATATTTATAAACTTTCTATATATATTTTTAAAACCGTTTTGGATTTTGAGTACTGTGTGTTTGGTAGTGGAAATGATATTGAGAATGGAGTAATGAAAATATTCTTTCAAATAAACATATTTGCAAGAAACATAAAATTATATCTATTGCGTATCGTATCCAACGAAAAGCGACCCGTTACATCAAAATACTATTATAAGTGAATTATACAATTTTATTATTATAATAAAATTTACAAAGAAGGTGGTCGCCGTCGCTGCGCAGAAGCAGCCTTGTCGCACATAGCTGAATACGCGCGAACACATCACAACCGGCATCGAACCCGCGACCGACGTTCGTCGACCGGTACGACATTGGCTCGGTGGTTACTACTGAACTTATATCACTTTTGAGTGCTTGCTGATAGAAAAAAATAATAATTTGGTTCTATTAATGCTAAGAATGTATTGAATTAATACCATTTTTTTATTGGCTGATTATTATAGAAAAACTATTCTATTTACGACTTTGAACGTATCATAAAATATATAACATGTATCTTTCTATGACACTATCATGAATGACCAATATTTTTTTGTGGTTAATATTTTTGTTTGTTAACAAAAGGAATATATACTTTTTCTCTCAGCCGGCACTAAAGGTTTGCTTTCGTCTCATTTATTGATGGGCTCCATAATTCACGTACATTTTTCATCCAGCCATTCATTCTTTCATTCTTCTTTGCTAACAGCATGATGATCTTCCATTTAACTGTGGATTTGTGTTAATTTGTTTGTTAAGTCATTATTTTGAATTAAAGAGAAGATTTATACAAACTTATATATAATATTCAATTTTTAAAACAGTCAAAAACGTAAGTTTAAACTAAACTTTATTAATTAATATTTGTTTATCGGTAAAAGGTACAGGTTATAAAAATTTCCTTTTCGCCATCTCTATATTTTTCTTTCGTCTCATCTGTTGCTGAATTCCACATTTTATATATACACTGTTCATTAATTCTTCTTCAACAGCATGATAATCTTCCATTTAAATGTCAATTGGTGGTTGTTTGTTGGTGTTGAAACGCAATGATGTGATGTATGGCCTTCCTCTTTAAATTGACTAGACAGCACTAAAATAAATTTCAATTAGATCTAGTAGTTCCTGAGATTAGGGAATTCAACCAAACAAATTCTTCAGCTTTGTAATATTAGTATAGATTATGATATTATTGGTGAATGTCTTTACAGCTGTTTTATAGTATAAGAGGAAGAAAAGAGACTCTAGTTTTTCTTAATATATTTTATTTTTGTTCTTGTTAAAAATTATGGAAATATTTTAGTTTTCACTAACATTCACTTCATTTAACAGTAACTTCGTTATTGGTTTTAATGCCATAAAATATTATAGTACAGAAATATGTATGGTTTTTTAAAAATATTTTTAGTTTATTTTATTACACCTATTGGGATATGGACAGATTTATAAAGTTATTCCATTTCATTGAAATTGTAAAAAGCACTAACCATTTGTAGCTTTGTTCTACGCAATGATATCGTTCCTTTATCTTAACTCATATTTAATCTCCCATACAACCATGTGGCTTTATAACAACACTTTCAGAATATATATTTTTTATTTTAACTGATAATATATATATTTTTATTATTTATAACTACAGATTCCGAAGACAGTGAATATAATACGGCGTTAGTTAAACTTAAAACGCGCAAACCTCGAGGCAGCGAGGAGCCCATGCAAAATGGAACCTCGAAAAGAGGAAGAAAGTAAGTTTTTTTTTCTAATTTCTCGCTTTATCACGACTGGAGCCATATAAGTCTGAATTTGAGATATCTCCTATTTATTGTCCATTACAAACCTATTTACCTAGGTAATGAAGAAAATTCCTATGTATTGTATAAAGTACCTACTATTCCACAAGCAATGTGTAAAATAAATAGATCTATATTCCTACATTTGAGCTAACAATATACCAGCATGCATTATCTAGGTATTTTATAGAATACCTAAGCAAAGTATAAAATAATATTTTAAATTAGAATTGTATAGAATATATTGTTTTTTTAGATCCAAAGAAATGGTAAATGGTACAAGACGATCTAAGACACTCACAAATGGCCATGGTAAGTGAATTATATACAGTTATTTCTTTTTTTTTATTAGAGAGTTGCGGTAAGTAATACAGTGGAAGCTATGCAGAAGGTATCACATGACATCTAGCTATTTCGAAATCATCCATAAATAAAAAATATGGAGAAACATAAACATCAATGAATCCATTCGACTAGTCAGAGCTTTAGTGTTTCTTATATTTCTTTACGCTTGCGAGACGTGAACGCTTCGGAAAAAGAAGAATATGAAGAAGATGCTTGGACTATCTCGGACTAAATTCAGAACGAACGACTCCAGACGTGGCGGCGACTCCAGAGCGAAAATGGAAATATAAATTTAAATAAATATTTCATATCCTCGAATGGGGATCGAACCCACAATCAGTCGCGTTTACAGTCACACTTCGTGCCTCTGCGCCACGACCAGCCGGTCGCTTTCGTCGTTTTTGTTATTATATTCAATATATATTTATTATTTTATTTTTAATACAATATGTGTAACATACATTGTCATTAGATTTGTTTTTTTATTAAATTAACTTCTTAATTTGGTCTTAATTTTAATTTGTATTACAGGAGAGCATGTTTCAAAGAAACGTAGAAGAGAAGCGCAAAAGAGGCCGATCTTTCAACTCGACGCTCTAACCGCCTTAGTACGGGATGCGATGAAACACAAGGATAGTTGGCCGTTCCACGATCCTGTATCTATAGAAGAGGTATGTCTGACACTCAACTTTCTGTCTTTTAGTACCTTTGGGAGGATAACAGGATTGGCAGAGAACCTGGAAATCTAGTGTTAGCATTCCATACATTAGCTGGCAACTATTCTGCAATTCAATGGATATTAATTCCATACATATTTATCCTCTAAATATTCTTGTACAGTGTAATAAGCTTTACTTGTTAGAACTTTTTTACAAGTACTTTAAATTTTGGAAGTGGCAATCATAGAATACACTGCGGAATTTCGACTCGCGCTTGGCCGGTATTTTCTAAATACACATTTCAAAATACACTTTAATAAATATTCCTATATTCCAAGTGGTCGTAGCCGCACGGGGGCCGCTAGTTTTTCAATAAACGTTACATATTTTTTTATTTTGTTAACTTTAAATTAACATTACTTTAAAACGCTGCATTTTTAAAGGTCCCAGACTACCTCCAAGTGATAGAACAGCCGATGGACTTCACAACCATCAAAAGCAAGCTGGAAAACGAGGATTATGAAACCGATGAAGAGCTTCTGGCAGACGTAGCCCTCGTTTTCAAGAACTGTTATACTTATAACAAAGATACGCATCCTGTTGCTAAGTGAGTTTATTTTATATATTTTAACTAGGTCCTAGAAATAACTAAGGGTAGTGCAAATTAGCTCTGATAGAGAGAAATTATCCCTGATATGTAATTCTAGCTTTCCTTATTTGTAATAAGAATTTCCTGAGATTAGCATGTTCAACCTTATAAACTCTACAGCTTGACAGTTGAGGGTTCAGTTCTCTGGTCAGGGAATAATTATATGTAAATTATTTTCATTTTTTCATTCTAGTACGAATATGAATGAGTGACTTTATGGAATTAGTGAATATATGAAGTATTGCTTTATAAAGCTTAATTACAGGTTAATTCATACTAAAAAAAAAAAAAATTACTAGGGCGGGTTTACGATTTGAAAGATATATAAAAAAACGATGCTCCGAGCTGGGTCTGCCATCGCTACCTGATACAGAAGTACAAAACGAGGAATTTGATGACGAAGACTCTCCCAAAGCAAAGAGGTTCAAACTCAACTGATGTTCGGCCCCACAACGGTACAGCGATTACTTGCTATACTGATAGTGGGTTAAATATTATATACAAAATTATTTGTGGTAAACGCGACAGTTGTGCGTTTGATTCCCATTCGAGGGAATGAGTTATCTTCATGTTCTTGCTCTGGTAACAAGACAACACTACACTACATGCCTCGAAAATTGGGCGGGGAGTGTCTTGAGACAAAATTTCCTCTACTTATCCTGCTTTATGATAAAAAAATGTATTACCACTGTGAAATAATTGAAATAAATTATATTTGTAGTTATAACCTATGGTCTCAATGGAGGCTAAGTACAGTGCTTATACCATAGACTATATAGAATAGTTGTAGTGTCATTGTGATCTGTCAAACTAAACCATAGAGTGAAAACAAAATGTGAAATGTATAAACGTTCATGTAAAAAATATTAGGTAAGTAACCACTAATTAGATTTTTGATTGTGTATATTGGAACAAAATCTTGTAGTTTTTTTGGCTAAGATAGATTTTAGTTAGATTATAGATAATATTGGCTATGGGTGTAGCTGGACAGTTTGTAAAGTGTTTGTAGTTCACACAACATAAAAATTATATATTATATTCTCTGATTTTTGCATTTATTTCATATATAAATTAATAATTTTGAATGATTTTCTGAATGATGATTCTGAAATTCTAAATTATACTCATCAAGTGCACAAAAATAACTAACAGTTTTGACCTTTATTTTTCTTATTAACAGTGTGGATTGTATATAGTTAAGACAGTATATTCCTCACTTACTTTTATTAAATCATATTTTCTGTGTTAGCTACACCCACATTAATTATAATTAGATAAAGACGATAAGACGGCTTCTGTGCCTTTAATTAAAATAACGCATTAGACCATTCGAAATACATTAGTTTCATATAAAATATTATAATAAGAAAATATGAAAAATAAAAATTTGCTTCAATTATTGGGGACATTCGTGAGTAATGTAACATTTTGTGGGGAGAGTTACAAAACTTGAATTGACATTTAAAAAATATTAAATAAGCATTTTTGAGTAATAAATAATATTTGTAAACTGCTGCTTTTTAGCTGAAATATTTAAATATATGTCGTTGTTGTTTAAAACTAGAATTATTATGTATAAAATCATATTCAATACTAGTTGTTTTTTGCATTTATTCTTCACTTTTAGTTGATTAAAGTCAGGATATAATGTTATAATTAATGAGATAAAAACATTCTTAGTACCACCTCTGTAGTTTAGTTCTTTTGCTGGTCAAAAGAGTGATTTTACTTTTTTTTATGTGATTTTTTTTTTTTTTTCATTTTATTACATTGTATTATACTGTATTAATATGATGTTTAAGTTTTTAATTTTGCTATATACTTGTGAAATTTTATCAATCAATAAACGCAAAACGGTATTTAATCATTTCTTTGAGCATTATAAACTTAGTTAGAAATGGTAAAAAAACTAAAAAAAGTAAGAAAGTTAAAAAGGATTGTAATAAAATTTTGAGTTAAAGTAACATGGAGAAGTCTTTCTAATAAATGTTATATATACATTAAATGCAAAAGACTTTTATAGTTGTTCTGAGTATAATTATATTGTTAATATTGTGATTGAGAATTGTAAAGAAAATTATGTGTTATATCTTCTTTTTAGAGAAATTTGAAGTGACGAAATTACTACTTCATTGAAAAATATTTATAATTTAACATAATAACATAATTTCAAGTTTGTAAAAATTGTACTTGTGGGGATATTGATACCTACATTTATAAAAAAAATCGAAAGTACTTAAATTTTCGGATTACCTATTTGAGAAAAATAAATTAATTAAATCAGCTTTACGCTGTATCCCGCACACAGCAGGATACACAGAGGGAACCTAGTGTTAAGGCACTCCATTCTCCAATTTCTGCAGAATTCTAGAGACATTGCATGTTGAGTAGCAGAAATCAAAGCTATGCCTCGACACCAGAGCGAGCGAAGAAATAAAAGCTTAAATAAATATTTCACTACCTCGAGTGGGTATCAAACCCAGAACCGTCGTGTTACAGTCGCACCCTAGTGCCGCTGCGCCACGACGGCCTCCGGAAAATATATGAAACTGTTAACAGTACAATAATATTTGGATCTACAATTAGCTCAAAAGGCTTTTTTTTTGAATAAACCAAAGTTATATCAATATCCCTCCTACTATTACAAAATATATAATCATTTATATAAGTCTGTATAACATCACAATTCCTTTAGATGCACAATGGATTCATTGTTATTAAAGTTGTTTTGTGAAATAGTTAAATAAATAAGTAATAAATTAAAATAAAATATAATCCAAGTTAAGAAAATTACCAGACATGCTTGCCTTATAGTAAAAGTACAGTGCCTGAAATCTAAAGTGAAGCAATAAACTAGAATTACATAGTATCAACATGTAAGGACCAGTGTGTACAGGACTTTAGAAGTTACATAAATGTATAAAAAATATATATAAAAAGACAATTACTAATGTTTAAATTGTTTTAATGTTGCATTTAGTCGATTAATAATCAGATTGTGTACAGCATGATTGTTTAGTTGTGGCCGCTCTGAAGTTACATTTAACTTTCGACTGTTTTACATTCAGAAAGAAACTAATCAAAATTAAAAATTATCCTAACTTGAGGGCGGCCACGACTCTTTGGCCGTAGAGTAATAAATTAGAACAGTATCCATGTATTTGAGAGTATGTGGGTTCGTTAGCTGTGGTGGAAAATGAATACAGTAATTAAAAAGAACCTGCCTGCACTGACCTTTACAAATTTAGCATTTTGAATTTTGCACGTTTTACATAATATTTACTTATATAGGCATATAAGTGCTTAGAATAAATTGTATTGTTTATAAATTGTCGAGTGAATTCGCTTTAACACATTCACTGCGGGACCTATTTTTCAGCTGGTGTGATTGAGGTCTTTTTGCCTCATATTTTATACATGGGTAACACAACGCGCACCGGCGTGAGGTCTCTGTAAGTCTGATTTCGACCACAAGGCGCAGTGAATATGTTAAAATTGTATTTTTTTAGCCTGCAACACTACTTGTGATCAACAGACAACCAAATAATTAAAATTGTTGTATTAAGTATCTCTAAGATTATGTTTTACTATAATTAATTCCAATATGTACAAGTGATTTTTTTAATTTTTTTGTTGTTTTTGTTTATAATTATTCCACGTGTGAGATATGTTTTAATTATTTAATTTTAAATTGTACCTTCCGTTGTGAGGTGAATATTTATTTTTTTATTAATTTTGTCGATTCTGGCCCCCCATATTGTTATGAAAGCATTCCTTTAGGAAGATGTTGCGGCGTGTTGGCTTGTTAATCATATTTTTTTTTCTGCAATTATTTATTTATGTAATTTATAAATTTTCTAATAATTTATATTGTAGTGAATAAAAACGTAGAAAATGTATGGGTGTTTTCTATTATGTTTCCCTTTATATTTATAAATCAACACTAGAAGCTGTCACTACAGCTCTAAAGTCTAGTAGCACTTTGAAAACATTTGCAAATGTTAATTTAATAATCTTGCTGATAGTATTATAGGTTCTATTCCCACTGAAAGCATTTATTTCTTCTTTAATATTTTTATTTCTCTAAGTTCCACCACTTAACACAATGCCTCCAGAATTAGGCAGAAAATGGAGAATGAAAATCTCTTAATTAGGATGAAGTGACTTAAAATTC
Source organism: Heliconius melpomene melpomene (assembly GCA_000313835.2). NCBI lineage: Eukaryota > Metazoa > Arthropoda > Insecta > Lepidoptera > Nymphalidae > Heliconius > Heliconius melpomene. Next base: position 492,048 of record HE670742.1, on the reverse strand, counting down.
GCTTCTCAGGTTCCCTCTGCCTACTCTTGTACAGCACAAAGTTAAAAAAAAATCCCAAAATTTCAAACCACTGACCAGTTTGAGAAAAAACTAACTCCTCAATGGTCAATGTGATATATTATGACATAAATTTTTACTTGGAGTTATTAGATGCTTATTGTTGGAGATTATATAAAAAAATAAAACAACATATAACTAAGACATGATTTAATTCTTATTATAAATATAATATTTATTAACTGCAGAGCAAAATAAGTTAGAATATTAATGGTGTCCCGCAGCTTCCTTCTTCCTCATTTCAGCCCATTTGCTCACATTCTCAGGGGAGTTAGCTGTAAAATTAATATATTTTTATGAACTGTTTTTTTTGTATTTAAGAATGTTATTAATAAGGATAGGTAAATATTTAGAAACAATAAGAATTTGATGTAAGACAGCAGGACTGAAATATGCACCTCTCGGAATTGCAAAGTTAGCATTCCTATAGGAATGCAGAGATATAGGGAGCATTTTCTACAGTGATACAACAAAAAAAAATGTAAATATCATATAAGAATTTTGATTTATTTCGATAGTTTCCAAGAGAAAGAGTTATGATTCTCTATTCTCCTGCTATGTTTAAATATTTATGTTTCTAAACACTGTGTACAGATGTCTGTAATTATTACACAAAAGTTTTAAATGAATACACACTTAATCTAAAATTGTTAAATGGAAAAAAAATCTATTTATTTCCTCATTTTTCTAGTTACCAAAGGAACTTCATAAAAAGTTCATTTAAAGATATTATATTTTGGATTATAGAAACAGTTACAACTAACGTTTCGTTTAAGTAAGTTAAAACTAGTGGTACTTGATCTCTGACTATCTTTTATGGATAAGGGAAGTTGTGGGATACCTTCACTTCTGGCTACGTTGTCGTCAGAATTACATTAAAAGTTATTTACCCAATTTGTGAATCTTGTAGAACACGGGAGTAGCAACCGCAATTCCGATCATCCAGTAGCGCCAGATCCATTGGTTTTGGACGTAATATTTGAAGGGGAACTGTGCTATCTTGGCACTGAAGGTGTAAGGATATTTCATGGGTCTAGCGGGAGTCTCCGACATCCTGAATGATCACTGTTCAACAGAAAAATTATGTAATAATTTATATTACTTTGATTAATTTTTTTTTTACTTTCATATATTGATAGAATTTATAATATTAAATTTAGAATAGATACGTACATATCTCTTCTATTTAATATACTTTAAATACAAAAATAAGTAAAAAATTCTAACCTTTACTTTGTTCAAGGAATATCGATAAGTCACCACAGATTAAATAGAAATTATTAGCCATAGGCAGTGTGCTGTCAAAATACAGATTACTTTACAGCTTATTCTACAGTTTATTTATATGTAGGTTAGGAGGAGCTGTGTGTAGCTCGGGCGGTCAACCCAGCCAGGTGACACTCCTGGTTGCCCAGAGGAGGCCCAGCTTAGGCGATCAGCGACCGGAGCTGCAGCTCAGGAGTCAGGAGGAAGAAGGATCGCGTTTAAAACGAGCGTGATTTCTTCCTTCTTGCTCACACTGCGGGAGCGAGGGGAGCGGCATCAGGGAGAGTCCCTATTGCCGGGTATCACTCTGCACCTATTAAAATAGGTGCGTCTTTGGGTTGTGGCTGTGAAGGCGCTACTTGTCCGAGAGGGGAGTAATTTTAGGAAAGATGGAGGCTAGGAGGGGGAGGATGAGCTAGAGTCGCCTGGGCGGTCAGCCCAGCCGGGTGAGACCCTCGGCTACCCGAGAGAGGCCCAGCTTAGGCGACCAGCGACCGAGGCGACAGCTCAGGAATCGGATGTTGGGGGGGAGAGGAGATCCCTGGGGAGACGGCGCGCATCTGGTGGTCTTGAGTGCCACGGGGCGATATCCTTAAGGTGCAAATGGTCTGATACATCGGCACGGCGGAACGCGTTGGACGCGAGCCGGCCGATGTGCTCCTCCAGGCTTTCCATCTTGAGATCGCGGTGGAGCGTTCGGTTGCGGACGAAGAATGGGGCCTGGATGACTCGCCTTAAGGCAGAGTTTTGGACCACTTGCAGGATGTTTCGTTGGCGAGGGCTGGCAAGGGAGTACCACCCCGGTGACGCGTATGTGAGGCGAGTCCTCACGTATGTCTTATAGAGCGCCAGTTTTGTTCGCAGCGGCAGGTGCGAACGAAGGAGAGGACGCAGCAGGAACAGCGAACAGGAACCGTCATGGTAAACCTCCTATCTATCACCACTTCCAGGTAGGTGGCGTGGGGGCTCCAAGGAATCTGCTGGCCCTGTAGGCTGAGCGGAGTAGGCAAATCGCGTTTGAGACAATTCCACTGCTTTTATAGTCTTTTTCACCTAAATCTACCCATTTTTACACTTTTATTATATTGTATTTACCAACAGACCGAACCTAACCTGACCTGCACTTAAATATCGTAACTGCGGTGGCGTTAGTATATAAATTTTATTTTTTACTAATTACATAAATTGAGCCTACTTTAACTGTAGTAGTTTTTAAATTCTTTGGTGAATTTTTGCATTTGACAATGTCGGTTCACAATTTTTGGATAGTTTATAAATTTACGAGTAAGAAGACCGTTACATTATAAACTACCGTTATCATACTCTTACGGACGGTAACATTTATATGATACTAGCGGCCCGCCCGCGGCTTCGCCTGCGTGAACTACTTTATTATTAATTTCTGTCTCCATGAGTACCTACGTCCTGTAAGTGACGTCCATGCAAAATTTGAGACTCGTAGCATTTGTAGTAACGAAGTTTCATACAAACTTTCAACCCCAAAAACCCTTCCGAAGTCGAATATTGCAAATTCCCGTCTTAGCGAGCACCTACGTCCTATAAGTAACTCCTATGGAAAATTCAGAGATTCCTAGCACATGTAGTTTCTGAGATTTCATGATGAGTGAGTGACCTTTCGATTTTATATATATAGATATATCTTAATCATAAACGAAGTACAAAAACGCATGTACCATAGCCCATTCAAGAGTGACAATTTTTATTTATTTTTTAATTTTAAAATTATTTTTATTAAATTAGTTGAATATTTAGCTTTTTGATATTTTGATTTGTTTTTTGATTTAAAAACTGTAATTATACAACACTTACTATATTATACAAAAGGGGTTTCTAAAGTTTGCCATACGCAACTTAAAAATAAAAAGACGACTATATAATTATATTTATATATTCAATCATTTCGACAATGGCAACACTCACGTCCATTGTTATGAATTGTTGCTGCACGTCTCGTCGACTGTCACTCTGTCAGTGAATCAAATAAAATGTCAATTTGCTTTGTAGTGTCGCATTCGCGTTCGATGTAATTTTATTGAATATAAAACTTATTGATAATATAATGTGTGACAATGGCCTCTGTAAAAGTGGCTGTAAGGGTGCGCCCGTTCAATCAAAGGTAAGGACGTACATTAGTCATCAAAACCTAACAAACGTTAGTTTGCAAAAATGAATTGCAATTCGTATTCTGCTATCCGACTTATTATCATTAGCATAAGCACTAAAAATGTTATATGAGGACGTAATTATGCATGCTATTGGTGCACACTTTACAATTGGATTATGATGAAATAGAAGGATTAAAAACTCATTTAAGTTTTTGAAAGTACAAAAAAACAATGATGTCATGAAACGGCAATGACTTTCACGGTTCGGCTGCATTTAGAACACAAACTGTACCTTAACAAAGTATTTAAATGAAAGTTGACGAAAAATGTAAAAAAGTTCTGACCCAAATACTGCCTTCTCTAATTACTTCAATTTTTAGACCATCCTCTCACCTTTAGACATATTAGAATGCAGTGTTTACAAACAAACTAATTGAATGTTAACATGTTTTTTCTGTGACATATACATAATGGATATAAATGTAAACATCAAGACAGTGCACTAATTTATCTTGACAATTCTAGTATATAAAAACATACACATTAGAATCTTTAAAATCTTAATTATTTTCATATGAGAATTATCTTTTACCCAATAAATATAATTACTGTACAATGTATGTATTTCTTTTTACTGCATTATTATCTGATAGTAAGATTACAATTATTTGTTGATATTGATATTAACTGCTTAGGTAAATGTTTTTGAAATTTTAATGCATATTGCCAATTTTAATTTAATTAATATTTTTTTATTATATTTTATTTTTTATATTTTGTTACAGAGAGAAGGATATGAACTCCAAGTTAATTGTACAAATGGAAGGGAAGAAAACAAGATTGCTTACTGTAAAAGTAAGTACTGTATATACATATATTATTTACCACATATATAGCAATTGCAAGTGCAATTAGTCAAATATTTTTTTTGACATGGAAATATGCCATTGAATACTTGTTTAATATTTCTTTTTATATATTCTTAATTCGTCTCAGGAATTTTCTGTTGGAACTACTCTACCTATATAATAACTATTTGTATAAATTAATAAAAATATTAATAAAAATCATTTCCCTCTTGAGAGACCAAACACCTTGTGCAACATTTAGTTCCCCATAAGGGGAATAGTAGGAATTAGATTTGAATGCTAAGATATACCATTGGGTCCTCCCTTTTTAGCTTAATAAAGAACATTATTAGATTGTTTCCTAACATCCTGCACACAGCACGGGAGGCAGCACGGTCATAACACTCTGGAGGCAATGTGTGTTGAGTGGCGGAACTCAACGCCGCGCTTTGCCTCGACACCAAAGCAAAGAAATGGAAATATAAATTTAAATAAATATTTTATTTCCTTAAGTGAGGATCGAACTCACAACCAGTCATTTATAGTCACACTTTGTACCCCTGCACCACAACTGGCCTCATCCTAAACCTAACATAAAATATAGGATCCACCTGAAAAACTATTTAAATATATACTAAAGTAATTTATTTTCAATTAAATAGCTCAATGTCTAGGTTATGTTCTATAACATCATAACATTCACCTATTATCAAATTACGATTATATAAACTGTGCCAATGTCATGTGTAGTGTTGAAACAGATGTTCAACAGTGTCTGTGTTTACTACAGTTTTACATAATCAAGTCTATGTTTCATCTTTTACAATTTTTTGTTACTTTTTAATATCTATACTACCTATATTCTACAAATACTATTATTAAATAGCTGAAGAGCTTTTTTAGTTGAACGCGCCTAGATAGGCGAGATCAATTGAAAAATTCTTTTTGTGTTGGTTAGTCCATTTATCGAGGAAGGTTATAGAATTTATTATAAATTAAAAGGCTTTATTTTCGTTAAACGCGACAGTTTATCGGTTCGATTCCCATTTGAGGAAATTATATATGTATTTAATATTTTCATTTCTTCGCTCTGCTAACGAGGCAAAACGCGCCGTTGAGTTCCGTTCTTAATGCAACGTTTATTGTTGATTTTTTTAACATCAGATTCTCAGGTTCTCCGTTTACCAGGTACATAGAGCGTGATGCTAATAAAAAAAAAACAATAAAATATTATGTAATTATTTCTTAAATCACGATTAATACTGTAGTAGTTAACCGTTAATCCTCTTTGTTCGGCTCATCGATCAAACATGAGGCGGCGTTGTGTTCCGAAACTCCACGCGAGTTCCTTAAAATATGCAGATTACATTAAAATGTCTTTTTATGTATTTACCGTGTTTCGAAATAAGCATATAAAATATAATGACACCTAATACTCATTAACATTCGCTTTATAGTTTGTTAATGAAAATGACATTAAAATCAAAGAAACGCCTTTGTCTATATTATATTTTTTAGTGTTCTTTAATGAAATTTAGATTTGGCAATTGTAAGCCATCAGTGTAATTTTTTTTTTTTATTAATCGTTTAATATTGTTTAGTGATAACTTACGGAGACTAGCTAAGATATCGCAGGGTAAAAAAGGAGAACCTAATTGTGGACACTCCGCTCTCCACCTTCCGTCCGAATTCGAGAAATTGCTTTTTGATTAGCCGCACTCGCGTCTTGCCAGGGCGGAGAAATGCAAAAAATTTTCCCCCTGGAAATCGAACCCATAACCATCTCGTTTCCCGGTAACAGTCAGTCTATTTCCCACCTCCACTAAAATCTATATTTGATAGAAACGAGAAATCCAATCAGAAAAAGGACCATTTAACCCAAAAAGATTGCAGTTCGAACTGACCTAGTGACCTTCCGCTGAGTGTGCATGTCTATGACATCGTCGTTCGTAACGGCCTGTTAGTCATAAACATCATCCTGCTTTCACACGTTTCTATCACAACATATTTTCCATTGTATAACGTATAATATAGCATTTTTATATATGATTTTGTAGAACCTGTAATGACTTAATTTGTAAAAGTTGGTTTGGGTTTTGCCAAAATCTGATATTTATTTTCCCAAATTATTGGACTGGGGGCCGTCGTGGCGCGGGTGCTCAAGGGTGCTATGAGCAACGGTTATGGTTCGATTCCCACACTTTTTACTTTCAAATAAGAAACTTGATTACTGTCGAATTCCAAAGCTTATTATGGTGTTGCATGTAGAGCCTCTTAACGTTTTAAATATTTACGTACCACTACTACGGGAACCTGAATACTACTTTATAATTTCCTTATTCTCAAATAGAAATATATTTTTCGTATACATATTCTATTATAATGCTCATATTTTCTATTACAAAGTTCCGGAAGTAACATTTTTTTTTTCTTTCAGATCTTTGTCATATATACTAGAAGGGTAGGCAGAGAGAAACAGTGAATAGTGTTAAGAGACTCCGTTGTCCACTTTACTTGTTTATGAATCATTTAATACATTTATACTACGCACATTATACTCGTACTTTTGTACACGTAATAAAGGTATTATTGCAATCATATAGTTAAAACAGTATAAAATAGCGTAGAAACAAAGAACTGGTCGACATACGGTGGCCTCTAGGTATAAACCGCTAATTATGGTGGCGACTGGGTAACAACTCTAAGTGCTTACGACGCGTGTCGTATGTCGTGATTTCTGATTTTTTAATATATTTTTTACCTAAAACGTAAGTCTTTATAACATTATTGTGACATTGATATAGAAATTTCTAGATTAACTTTGTTTTTTTAAAAGGAAAATCCTTTTATTTTTCGTCATCTTCTTATGTAATTTATGACAGGAAAAACAAGTGAATATTATATAATTTATAGCATTTCTTGAGTGACATTTGAACCCACGACCATAATATGTAGTCGGACACGTTATAGCTGTGCCACAATGACGATGATTAATGATTAGTCACTCCGGTATAGTAGTAGATAGTTACATACTCATACATGATTACAAAGTTAAATATAATCTTCTATATTAAATCGACTTTCATTAAAGTATTATTTTCTATGTTCACGTGAATCTAGGGATTCTATATTTTTTCTGCTTCATTCTCTATCCAGCACACATGGCAGAGAAGGCAGAGGGAACCTGGCAATGTTAGGGCATTCTGTTTCCAATAAGATACTTGCGTTCGCCACTTTCTGCTGAATTCTGCATGCATTGCATGTTGAGTAGAGGATCTCAACACCGCACTTTGCCTCGTTACCAGAGCGAAGAAAACATTAAATATTTAATTTAATAAGTCTAAATTATCTGTTTTTTCATCTTAGTGTCAAGTGGGTGACTAAAAATTTCAATTTTATAACTCTATCTCTATTGCCTCTATTTTAGACACGTAAATATTAACCTTAAATGCGATATCAACTCCAAAATTGTTTATTCATTTTATCTATTTTATTCTTAAACGAATGAGCTGTTCCAGTTACGTGTTCCTGTCAACCCACACACTCAGCCAGTGCTAATCTAGGTCAATACTAGTATCTAGGATAACATTTGATATACTTTACAGAATAGCAAAGAACAAAACGATGGGAGCCGGGAGAAGTACAAGGACTTCACCTTTGACCACTCCTACTGGTCGTACGACGGCAATGACAAACACTACGCGTCTCAAGATCAGGTTAGGGAAATTACTTATTATGTTTTATATTAATAGATGTTTGATATATTATATCAACTTCACGCTGTATCCCGCACACAGCAGGGTAGGTAGAGGGAACCTAGTGTTAAGGCACTCCGTTCCCAACTTTCCGCCGAATTCGAGGCATTGCGTGTTGACTGTATGTTGGTATATATATATCGTTATGTATGTATATTTTAGTTTTTAGTTTCGTTTTAGCTATAGAAATCAAAGTTAGTGACGTGCTAAGTATCGCCTATTGCTATAACTAGATCTTTCCTACCTACACAATAACAAACAAATATTTAAAAGTTAAAAAATGCTACTCAAGTCTTAAAATAATAACATTTTCAAAATATTTCTATTTATAAAAAGTAATATGTTTACAAATTATGCAAGCGTAGAAAGATAATAATTAAGAAGTTCGCCTTGAAACTAGTAAAATCCGGACTGTCAATTCGGACGATGTGTGGGATCTATCTATTTATATAATTAAATAAATAAGTATATTGGCTTATAAGCTTTATTTTTTTTATACAAATTGTACTGATGGCATGGGCGGGTAATAGAGTTAAACGTTGCTAATATCTTTCGTAATTATATCTTATTATTAATATCATCTTTCATATTTATAACATCTTTCACTCATATCAATTTGCGAGTTATGTAATGTCAAATTTTAGTAAATTTAGTATTTATAAATAAATTATATATATAATAAATAGGGGGCATCGCCCCCTACTCGCTCCACTCACCAATCCCCTTGGCTTGCAATGATAGAATAATAAAAAGAAAATCAAATTAATTATAAATCATTGCTGTTGCGGCAGGAACGACGTCTTACTGTAAAAATAAACAAAACCCAGAAAACGTTATATTGTATAGGTTTGGAATGCAGAATAATCACCCGCGATATTGAAATACATTTTTATATAATAGAAAAGATAACTAATATATATTTAGTATTATTTTTAGTTGAACTCTGCCTTTGAAAATATTATCTATCATCGCCACTACTTTCTTATACTGCCCGTTTTTCCTCTGAACTCTTCACATTTTGTTTAGTACTACGGAGTAATTTAATAGTTAGTGTTTTCACGCACATTAACTTATCGTGATTAGGGCTGCGTGACCGTTACGACTAATGTTTTTTTTTTAAATATAAAACCTCTTGTTTTTTTGAGTCATATATATGATTTATAAAACCAACATTTTAATAATAATGTTCTAATTATGATAAAAATACATTTATAGAGTTCCTTTTGGGTAAAAGCCAAAACGATCCTATTACCTACTAAGACTCTCCTGTTTATATGTTAAGAGGTTGTATGTTTATAAACTCTTATGGACAGTTGATATTTTGACAGATGACGTTATCTGAGTATCAGTTAAGCGGTAATTAACGTCTCTGAGTAGAGACTGTAAATGAACTTGTAACGGATAATTGTTATTAAGTTAATGATGGTGTGCTTACTGCTTATAATCCGGATGCAGCATTTTAACATCAAACTGGTGATACAGTACAAATATAACGGTAGCGGCGCTACGTGATCGATACAAATTAAAATGTTTATTTTTTTACTTTACCTACATTCGTATAGTTTATAAGAAATTTGAAAGCTACTCTCAATTGGCTGGCGACAAGTGGAGGAAATGTCACGATTCTATTGTTGATTTAGTTATTTTTTTAACTTTTTTCTCTTTGTCATACTGAAGAATGATCGAGTTTTATGTTGTACTAACATGGCCTTAAAACGATTAAGACGTTTAACGTATGGCCATAGTAACTTGGGGCCAGTCGTGGCGCAGGGGCAAAAAAAAAAGTGTGACTATAAATGCGTCATGTTGTGGGTTCGATTCCCATTCGGAGAAATGAGTTCCCCACTCAATCCGTAAAGCCCCCAAAATTCGGCGGAAAATGAGGAGCGGAGTGTCATAACACTAGATTTTTTCCGCCTACCCTGCTCCATATGCCGGATACAGCGTGAAGTTGAAAGAAAATCAGTAAACTTATTCGACTTTTAGAATCCATACCTATATTATAAATTCGAAAGTAACTCTGTCTGTCTGTCTGTCTGTCTTTTACGCAATCAGGGCCAAACCGCTAATTTAATTATAATAAAATACACATATAGAGATACATGAGGGTACCGGGATGAACATAGGATACTTTTTTTTCTTATATTTGTAATATTGTCGATATATACTAATATATTAAATACATTTTAAATTGACATGCAATTTATTCCGCCATGTTAATAACAATCGTCGCTACGCGTTGCTAAGCAACGGTTTGCAAAGAAACGTCACCCAAAGTGAGTTTGCTTAATGCATACATGGCGCGCGCCGATATAGATTTGTATACATTAATAAAAATTAGATGATTTCTATAATTTGATATTCATCCTTATGAAAATAAATATAATAGTCACTTTTAGCATTTCATCTAGATTGAAATTATAGTTTACTGTATAACATTCTAATAAATAAGGAGATGTTACTGATTCGGAATGACCTAGCCTACGAGTGGTATAGTATGACCGACGCGAACGGGACTTTGACGGTTTTGTAAATTTTTATATATTTTCGAATTACTATTATTTTTTATGTAATTATTTGCTACTTATAATTAATTTATCTCAGTTCGGTTATCTATACCGATGTTATACACTTAAAATATCGTAATTTTAATCATTTCGGATTTTATTTAATATTGTTCGCAAAAATTAATAATTAATTAATATAGAAAAATGCGCGATAAAAAAACTTTAGGTATTTTTCGAATATTAAAAATTTCCTTTAGTTACTTTTAATTCTTTTGTTTGTTCATTCCAGTTACTCAGATATTTTTTCTAATAATAAATCTCCATTTATGACTATTTTTTAACTTATTTTAATTATTTAGGCTTTTGTTTTCGCGGGCGTAGCCGCGTCCGGGCCCACTAGTAGTAAAATATAAATACTATTTTTGTAATTATTCGTAGACTGGTCGTGGCTAGGACTTTGACAATGACTCCATTTATTATTATGAATAGATTTCTATTCTTATCTTTCGTAAACGAAATGTATACTTTCACCTATAAATGATACATTTATACATATATGTTTGTTGTTGTTCTAGATTTCGTTTTCTTAACGCTAAATACTATAAAATAAAATCAATTTATTATTTAAATAGCCATGTTGTGTCCAATGGTATTTTTTTAATAAAGCCAATGTAAAGCGAATTAGTAAAGTAATAATCTTTACAAAATATCAGAAAAAAAAATATTTTATCCATTAAAATTTGTATTTTGTAAGTCTACCTTTTACGTTATTAGTTAGGTGAACAAAATGATCGCTTGTGCTGTTTTTAAACGAACTTCTGCCTCGGTGCCAGAGCGAAGAAATAAATAAAAATATTAATAAATAATAATTAACTACTGGGGAATCTGGGGATCGAACTCACAACGGCCTCTAGCACATAAAATATCATATAATTATATTAGAATACCTGAAGCCGTGAGAACATGTACTGGTACCTCCTTTTCAAGTGGCCTTGGCGGAAGGTCACGAACAAAATTACCATTGTGTATAACGTAACTCTGTGCCTGGTTATTTAGGACGGAAGTCGTTCCGGTGTTTTCAATAAACATATTTTGATTGAATTTTCCTTGTACAGAATCCACTGTATTGATACAATCGTGTATTGTTTCCGTCGTGGTTATGGGTTCGATCCCTATTTTGGGAATAGGTATTTTTTTATTCATTTCTAAGTTAATTTCTACCACCTATCACTCAATATCTTAAGTCTTCACCCAAATTGTCACTAAATGGAACTTACCAGTATCTCTATGCCTTGTTGTTGCACATTAGTAACAACACGTCTCGCCTTATCATATCAACATCTTCAGTAAGTGGAGCAATTTGCGGACTCTACCTCAAATTGACACTCCCAAAACAAGACTTTATCTATTATTTATCTAATCGGTCTGATAAAATATCGAGAGAAAGCCAATATCTAGATAAAATATAAATTTCTTTTTATTAGACCTATGTATAGGATATATTTGAGGTCAACGATATATTTGAGGTCAATTGCTTAAGCCTTAAAATGACATCCTTAAATTTTTTTTTGCTTATTTGTATTTCCTCCTAATGTACGGTATTATGACAGACAATTTTTCTGATACTTATATAATTTGTTGCACAGAAACGTTGTATTCCCATAGTCAAGATAAATCACGTCCATCTCATACATTTTAGTTTAATAATAATAGCGAAAACGGTAAAGGCTTCTTGTCTTTCATAATTCAAGCGGAAATTTTATACAGTTGTTCCAAAGGTGGAAAAATCTACGTACATCTTTTTAAATTGTTATTTGATTATCTGTTCAAATTACGATTTTTAAATACGTCGCCATAAACCCAATTGAGACTTAAGCAGAATAGGCCTAAAAAACTTTTTATCCTAACTACAGTGAATACAATGTTCAGGGCATCGACAATATAAAAAAAAGCCTGTTAAAAGCCTGTTATCTCTAAAAGGACATCTCTGAAATTTAATATTCATAGGTTATATATCTTTGATTTCCCATATAAATAACACGGGAATAAAAATATTTTAACTTTTATTGCGTTGTAACGAATAGTAGCCTTATAACAGGCTTATTTCTTTTGTGTCCTGAACAATATTTTCACTATAGCTAGGAAAAAAATAAACCCATTTTTTTTTTAAACCTCCCTACTATTTAGTAATTGACAACATATTATTAACTTCCGGTTTTAGATAATCAACTATAATTATGGGATGGACCCCATTCTACATGATTGTGACATATTATATTAGGGTTTATAGGATCTATAAATCCATTTAAACATTTTAGGGACATTAGAAACACTTGCTTATTGTGTATCTCTTTACCCATATCCTTATTATTTTACCAAGTAATTTTTTAATATAAGATGACATCACGCCCCTGACAGTTTCCATTGTTTTAAAATAAAATAGTTAAATATACCTAACAATAAAAATATTCATAAAAATAAACATTGCAATATGTTCTTATCTTTATTTGTATTGTAGATTTTTATAAGTTCCTTTTGCCATACGATGTCTCCATATTCTTCATTTATGAACGTCTTAAAGTAATATAAACGTGTTTCGTGTCCTAATAAACGAATCGTTAAACTGCCATCATTTGGTACTTGTTGTATAATGTGTGGATTTTCGCATTGCTATATTGTAGAGCTGCATATTCTTGAATATTATTTTTCTAACTTCCTGCAAGGTTAAGAAGAGGGAACCTATTGTTCCTCACGCGCTGCCCATTTTTTGAGATTGCGAGTAGAGTGGCTGGCTCAACTCCGTAGTTTTTGTAGAGTAGAATGGACATGAAAGCATTTTATTCCTCGAAGATTCCTAAAAAAATAAGCCCTGTTTTGATTTTTCTCAAAAGTAATTCTGAACATGTACATTATTATTAGTAAGTAGATACTTTCATAATTGACATTAAAGTAATAGTAACTTTCTGTTAGAAGAAATTATACTTACACCCGCTAACGGGTGTCGGCGTTACTCAAAGAGATAAATGCCATAAGGCTTAGTTACCAAGATGTAATTTAAATTATACCTGCAATAACCATACTAAATTACTACTGTACGAGTATATCCTAAATGGGCCTCGAGTTATTTTTGTGGTAATTATACTATATGTTTATGTTAATAGATTGGTAGGTATATTTGAATATTCTATTGGGTAGATAGAAACTATCCGGTAGTTTTTAAAACAAATGTTTTTTTAGAAAGTAACGGGTCCCGCTATTGTAAAATTTTTATATGTTTCCGAAAATATTTACCTTACGTTAGCATTGACAATTTAAAATACATTAAAACTTTAAAGCGCTTGTTATTTGTGTATAAAATATTTATAAACACCTACATTATTATAGTGGATTAGGATTTAGCCGACTGATATCTAATAAATAGTATACGATAAAATCCCACTCGCAAGCAATGGAACAAGCCTCAAAGCCCGAAACAAAATTGTCATTTTCTCATTTCATCAAATGCAAAGTTGTAATGTCTTAAAGACAAATAGATAATGCAGTTTAATTTAAAATATTTTTTGTAGAATATTGATTAAAAATAATCAAACCTATCAGTGAAGGCCAATAAATAATATTTCTTATTGTACATCGTCCGTATCATGTACAGACCTACTGAATATATTTTAATTATTACTAGGAGCAGGGATGTTGCAGGGATATATTGGGAAATAGATAATCATCGCTTTTACAATCATATCTTCAGGTTGATAATGAAAAGCCTATATATTACAGTATCGGCACAATAAACGTTGAAGCGTTAAATAAAAAAATATTACTTAAACAAAAAACCTAAATCCCACTATAATCTTATTTAAATTTGATTAACAGATATGGCAATACTATCTACATTATACATAGAAATAATATTACTATCATTATTGCACATAATTTTGTTGGTCTTATAGACAACGTCTATTTTATATCAATTCTATGTAATTTATCATTGTTGCTAATAACAGCATCATTGTTCTCTAGCTGCTTATCATTATTCTCGTGAGTTGTCATTGTTAGTAACAATATAATTCTAGCGAAGTCCTATTTTTTAAGAAATAGGGGTTGTTCACGAGTGCCAATTCGATAAACACGCGTTATCATGACTCATTATTTATCTGAAAGTTACATTTCAGCTTTACACTGAAGTTTAATTGAGTAGAGTTAAAGTAGAACTAGAAGGTACGTTTACCTACTTCAATCCTTTGTGTCGATATTTTTTTCTTGAAGCGTTTTTCAAATTCCTATTAGATAGAATTTATTTATTTTTTTTTAATATTGTATCCATTTTTTCAAAACGTAGTGTCATTGCTGTAGAGATAAGAGTAGAAATATTTTAGAAAAATTAGGACTATATTTTTTCAGTCTTTAATAGAGACCTGTTTGATGTTACAAGTAATTAAGATATTCATCTAATTGATATGAATCAATATTTTTATTAGGTAGTATCGTAACTGTAGCTTAATTATTATAAATTATTATAATTCTACAACTAGAAAAATAAAATGCTGTCATTTAGAGAGAAGAAGAAACTACTCAACATTCTTTTTTCCATCGCGTAGGTGCTGGATCTATCGCGTAGTTTTCAGGGGCCTCCTATGAAATGCGCCTCCGTCGGTTTCGTGTGTTGAATGGCCGAACTCAACGTCACTCTTTGTCTTCATTATTCCGAGTAAGAATCAAACCCACAACAATTATGTTTACAGCACACGCTTGTGCCATGACAGCTTTAAAAGAGGTGGCGAACCTCAATGCCGAAGCAAATGAAAATTTTGTATCTATTAATTCCAAACCTGCCCTCTATCATAAAAAATCACTATTATTGAACCTACGAAGAGAAAGTAACTTTTTACTAATGTCCGTTTTAGTTCACCTCATGACTTGTGCCGTTTTAGTCAGGTTTTGGTTTTTGCGGTTGCTGTCATTGCTTTTTAACTATTATTTAATATCTGTGGTCACATTAATTTTGTTATTCTGTGGCAAACGAACTAAAGGTATAAAATAAGCCGTTGTTATTCTGGGGAGTAATATGTGAGCATAAGCTGTGGTAGTGGATTCCATTTAAATTCGAAAAAATGCTATTTTTATTATAAAGAGATTAACGAATCTGATGATACAAATATCGACATTGGATGATGTTTATTGGTGTTTTATAAAATTAATAATGTCCATCGTTCAATGCCAAGAATGGCGCCAAGCGTATCAAAATCGTTACCCTTGTTGTAGGAAGAAAGAAAACACCCT
This sequence comes from Heliconius melpomene melpomene, assembly GCA_000313835.2. Classification (NCBI taxonomy): domain Eukaryota; kingdom Metazoa; phylum Arthropoda; class Insecta; order Lepidoptera; family Nymphalidae; genus Heliconius; species Heliconius melpomene. The sequence goes on along the minus strand of HE670742.1, from coordinate 476,212 downwards.
TTTTAAATTATGTATAAATAATTATTTGTATAATGAAACTCCCACTTCGAGGCATAAAATTTTTAATATTTTCATTTCTTCGATAAGGGGGACAAAGCACGGCGTTAAGTTCCACCACTCAACACGCAATGCCTCCATGGTTCGATGGAAAGTGGGGAACGAAAGCTTTTTTATTGGGAACGGAGTATCATATCATAACACAGCATTAATCTAAATAATATTCCTTTTGTTTTGTACTAAGACATGGTTAATCGAGCTGTTGGGGTTTTCCAAGTGCATTACACATAACTCCGTTCTGAGCCTTCTTTAACTTTTATATTTTATTTATTGTGATTTTAAGAATAGGTTAAAATTAAAAAATATATAATATTTTATAATTTATCAACTTCTCTTATTTAATTTTTATTCCTTTAGCATATAAAATAATATTTTTATTAATTCTCATGCTTATCTTACACTTTATATAATGTTTTATAGCTAAAACTGTTATAAATAACAAAAGATTAACATCTGAACAATCGTGTATAATTATAACATAATGTAAATGACTTACTTTATGTTCATTGAATACTCTAATAATAAGAAACCGTTAGTACAATTTTTTTTAATTATGTCTGAAATATCTACCTTATTCCTAAAGCTTGATGCTGTATCTCATATAGCAGTGTATGTAAGGGAGCCTGGTGTTTAGCTTTAACTACAGGAAATGAAAATAATTCGTTCCAACGGTTAAGAATAGAACCATATAATATATGAGATTACTCACTATTCTTTTACATTTAAAATTTAAAAAAATATAATAGCGTTTTACCTCGTCTATCTGTATATCTATTTATCTATCTATCTATCTATCTATCTATCTATCTATCTATCTATCTATCTATCTATATCTATCATCGTCTATATTATATAACCTACTTAATATTTATTTCGTAGCTAAGCTTTATTAAAATACTTCAATATAGAGATATCAACAACAATGCATTGGTAACAATGGTATAAGAACTTCGATATGACTATAAGAATATGTGGTTTAATTGGCTGGAGCACTTAAACGAATGTTCTTTCTTTTTTAGCTTCACGCTGTATCACGCATGTAGCAGGGTAGGCAGAGAAAACCTGGGAACTTAGTGTTAGGACACTACATTCCCATTAAGACACTTATATTCTCCATTTTCTGCTGAATTCTTGAGGTATTGCCAGTTGAGTGGCGGAACTTATCACCGAGCTTTGCCTCGTCACCAGAGCGACGAAGCTTAAATATTAATAATTTCATGTACTCGAGTGGGCATCGAACCTACTACCGCGTTTACATTGGCACGTATGTACCCCTAGGCTACGACGGTCTCAACATTCTTTAGATAGAATTTCAACATGTGTGTCTAGAAAAAATCTGGTTCATTTCAGTTAATTTTAGCTTAGGTAACAGATTTACATTTCGCTGTTTATTTAAACTACTTTAGATATAAATTATAGCTTAGATAATCTATGCAACAGATATTTATTATCTGGTCTGTCAACGACACTTGGGCTGAATGGTCATTGGTTATTGCCTGTTGTGTTGCGTCAGATGTGATCGAAGGATTTGTGTCATCGCAAAACCGATACAAGCGTGAAGCTAAGGCTTTAGTTTATTATGACTATGTAATTGACAATTTTCTTTTTTTCATATTTACTAATCTTTTTAATCTTTTTGCGTAATGCGTTGACAGATGGATATTTTTTTCTGTTTCACTTCTTTTTTTATTTAGAGATATTGTTTTCCAAAAAAAACTAAAAAAATCCCACTCGAGAAAAAATATCAGTCACACCCCCTATTAAATTAGTCAGTACGAGTATATTGGGAACGGAGTGTTAACAAAAAGTTTTCTTTATCTATCCTGCTATATGTGGGATACAAAACGAAGATGTACATTTTCAAATAATTTTTAGTCGATATATTAACGATTAAATAATAAATTAAAATATAATTAAATTTACTTATTAATTGCAGGTGTTCTCAGACTTAGGCCTAGATGTAATCGACAGCGCGTTCGAGGGCTACAATGCGTGCGTGTTCGCGTACGGGCAGACCGGCAGCGGGAAGACTTTCACTATGATGGGATCTGCCGTAAGTTTGAGAACCGCTTTCTTTTCTTTTTGTTATTGGTTTTTATTTTCTTAGCACGTGGTTTCTAGGCGGTTGTTGTGATCCTAATCTATACTTATGTTATAAAGCTGAGGAGTTCGTTTGCTTGAATACTGTAAACTCAGGAACTGTTCGTTCGAATTGAAACATTATTTTTGTGTTGGATAATCGATTCATCGAAGAAGACAATAAGCTATATTACGATATAGGTAGGTATATGTTAATCTTTCCAGGTTTTCCTCGTGCACTTAGAACGTATCGTTCTAATACTAGGTACATACATAACTGAAAATTGGGGCCAGTCAAACCGCAGAGGCACAAACCCTTGTTCAATTTCCACTCGTGGAAATGAAATATTTTTATGTTTTCATTTCTTCACTCTGGCGTGGCGTTGAGATCCGCTACTCAACACGCAATACCTTCAGAATTCGGCGGAATGTAGGGAACGGAATTGTCCTAACGGGAACGGACTCTCTTAACACTATGTTCCCAGGTTCCTTCTGCCTACCCTAAGTGCGGGATACAATGCTTCTAATATTAAAATGTGAATCTGGTTTTTTGATCTGCCAATATTTGCAGATATATAAATCCGATTGCATATGTATGAGTGTAGCTTAGCTCAACCAATTTGTATGATAATGTTGGTGCTAAGAAGCGATCGTGGATGTATGCTGATGCATCAGGAATCATAACCTACTCGAAAGGAAATAAATATTAATGTCTGACTCACGATATTTTATCACGTTTTGTGACAGTTACAGAAAATAATTATTGGGTGTTTTGTGTTTCAATGCAGTAAAAACAATAGATAACAGTGGAAATACAATTTTTTTTTGGATAGTGTAGGGTAGGCAATGGGAACCTAATGATAAGGCACTCCAGCTGCTGCCGCTGTCGTGCGTCGGTTTCGAAGTGTGTAAGATTACCTCTGCCTAACCTGCTATATGCGGGGCACAGCTTGAAGCTAAAAAAAAACGGACAAACAAGAGTCAGGCTCGCCCAACGAGGATCCCGTACAAAAATTAAAGGTCTCGAGGTTTTTCTGAAATTCAAGCTTAGCTTAACCAGAGCCCTTTCCTCTGATACCTCTCTTGAACTAGTAGCTTTAATACCAATCTTTGCGACCCAGGCTCGCGCCTGTCCGGTTTTGTTCAGCTGGAAACATTATGTGTTGAGTGATGAAACTCAACGTTACGCTTTGCCTCGATACCAGAGGGAAGAAATGAAAATATTAAATATGTCAATTTAGCCAGTGGGAATCGAACCCCCAACCTATCACGTTAACAATCACACGCTTTTGCACCTACTCCACAACTGATCTCAAACGATCCATCGCTTATAAGAACATATTAATATAAGAATATGTAAATATTAAGATTTTCTCACAGACGGTGGGAGTATCTGACTCATATATATATTTAGCTTATTATCGAAATCTTCCATTTTATATGTCACGTTTAATTCCTTTTAAAACATAATCCTTACGACCAAGGTCGGTCAACGTCTGTCTGTATTTTTATATAGAAATTTATGTATATATAGGTTATTTATCATATTATTGTTAAAGAGGGAAGTTCTATATTATTGTAACAGTTTCTTGTCACTTGTGTTGTTATGTAATTTTTATTAGTACTGTTAGTCATTGTTTATTTTTATGCACCTATTTTTTTTATCAGATTCACACTGTACCCTGCACATCGCAGGGAACTCTTAAGACACTCCGTTCCCCACTTTCCACCGAATTTTTGAAGGCATGTTGAGTGGCGGAACTTAACACCGGGCTACACTTTATAAAGCCAGAAAAATCCATCATCCAATCTCTAAATATTAAAAAAAGCCTACACATATATGTAATAACGTAGGTAATTATGATTAGGTAAACAGAAAACAGGTTTTATATCAGATGCGATAAATTAAACGATAAGTAATTCGTGCATAGGAAGCTAATTAATTAAATTAATTTTATTCATAATTTAGCTATCGGCGTGATCGTGAGTTCTATACCAGTGACAGAGCGTCTTTTGTTGTTTGATGTTGAGATTAAAATTTTACGATTTTATTGATTAACTAAGTTTACGGTGGTATATCCATGCGAGCCTCGTATAATTTTATATAAAACATATTAAGATCAGTTAAAGGGAATAGGATAAAAAATATAAAAAAACTCTTTATTAAACATGTGCCTCTGTCTTGTCTCGATTATAGGTGGAAAAAACACGCCAGTGTCCTCCGCTCCGATTTCCACTTGAGGAAATAAAATATTTATTAAAATTTATATTTCCATTTCTTCGCTCTGGTGTCGAGGCGAAGCGCGGCGTTAGTTTCCCATCTAAAAAGTGGGCAACGGAATGTCTTAACACTGTTCCCTCTGCCTACCCTGCTGTGTGCGGGATACAGCTGATTATTTAACGCAATTATTTGTTTACAGGAATCTCAAGGCCTAATTCCTCGAATATGTCGCCAATTATTTTCAAGAGTGGCAGCTGGCAAGGAGTCGGGTGCATCCTATCGTACGGAAGTGAGCTATCTCGAGATATACAATGAGAGAGTGAAAGATCTCCTTGCTACTGACGCTGGACACTCTCTCAGGGTTAGAGAGCATCCGAAGTTGGGGCCCTATGTGCAAGATTTGTCGAAACATTTGGTGTCAGATTATGATGATATACAGGTATGTTTTGGAACAATCAAAAAAACAGCTTTTTGTGAGTGCCGCCTGAATTCGAGACTTACAGCATGTTTGAGGCTGATCTCTCCGCATGGGGCGCATCTCGAGTGGCGATCGCACCTATAACCATGGAATTTTGCTATCAGAATCTGTCCCACTGCGCTATAATGAAAATATTTATAAATAAGTATGGAACAAGTGTTGCGGCGGCGCGACGCAATAGGCCGAGGTGGTTTCCACATCCGATTTCCTTGGACGATTATATGTGTTTTTTGTTATTTATAATATTACTTTATTTTAAAACATAACAGTTTAACACTATTTATATATTGTTATTTAGTTTTAAATACAAAATTTAACGATAAATAAAAATAAAAAGCCAACTGCTTTCTTCAGATTCAAAACTACTAGTTAGAAAGAGAATGAGTTATTATTTCTTAATATATTTTTTATTTTTGTGTCTCAGGCACCCAGCTAAAAGCCTGTGTTGAGTGAATTGAGGAACACACGGACAAAGCCGAAGCTTAAAGCTAGTTTTATATACAGATATTTTTCCCTAGGAATGCATGCACCGGGGCAACCTCCAGCGCACCACAGCGTCCACACAGATGAACGACGTATCATCTCGATCGCACGCCATATTCACGATCACCTTCGTCCAAGCTAGCTACTTGAGACATAATAATATGCCTAGTGAGACCGTTTCGAAGGTACACCTTGTGGATTTGGCTGGGAGGTGAGCTTTACTTGGATTATTTCAGTCTCACATTTTTCCACATAGTAGGGTAGTTAGAAAAGCGTATGTTAGACATTTCGTTTTCCATGCATTGTTTAATTTTCAAAACATTACGTGTTGAATGGAGGAACTCAACGCCGTGCTTTGTCTCTATTGTAGGTCATTCTGGTTACACGAAAGTGGAAATTTTGGAAAGATGATATACTGATATATGTACCTATCGGAATAATATGAAAAAACAATACCTTTTGCTCTGTAATTCTAAATTTTGAAAATAACATATAGTCTGAAATTGTAATGCACTTACACTTTAAAAACCTCCAAATTAACCTAATTATTTATATAATATACTTGAATTTCTATTTCTCTACATTTCAGTGAACGTGCAGACGCAACAGGAGCAACAGGCCAGCGTCTTGTGGAAGGAGCTCATATCAATAAATCCTTAGTCACTCTAGGGTCAGTTATATCGGCGTTAGCAGAAGCCACCAATCAACCTGTTGATAGTAAGTTTTCATACTATTTTTCTATTTTGGGACATGCAAAGATTTTAGCTTCACGCTGTATCTATATAGTTTCCACTTTTGACAATATCGCTCTGGTTACAAGATGACGAAGTGCAGCGTTGAGTTCTACCATTTATTTCCCGAAATATGGCAAAAAGTGGGACACGGAGTGTCATTACACTAGGATCACTGTGTCTAGCCGGTGTGGCTATGGACGATAAAGCTTGAAGGTGGAAAAGAATTATATTTTTAGTTGTTGCGGGTGCGGCAAATAATTTAAAGACATTAGACTTTAATTTGTATTAAAAATGTAAATATAAATAAACACCAGTCATAGACTTGGTGACACAATTGAATATAATAATAAAATGGCTATCATATATTGCATAAAGATGAAGTAAACGTGTTTCGCAGGTTTTACCCAATAGCAGTATATTTATAAAATTAATACTATAAATATACTTTATAAATATTTATAATAATAATAATATTACAACTTTTTTGTTGCCTCAGGAACCCCTCAAGGTAAACTTAGCGCATTTAAATTATATTGATTAATATAATTTTAATTCTTAACTATATTAATATAATATTATTATTTTTACCAGGTCGAACAGCAAAAAACAAGAAAGTGTTCATTCCATATCGAGACTCAGTACTGACATGGCTGCTCAAGGACTCCTTAGGAGGCAACTCCAAAACTATTATGATTGCTGCGGTAATTAATATTATTGACTCTTTTCTATTAATTTTTATTTCATGCAAATAACTGAGTCTAAATGTGAGTGAAAACACATTTAAAGATACTAAATCAGTTAGGCTAATTAATATCATTGTTTCTTATAAAACTATTATTCTTTCAATCAATCTTAAGGTAGCGGAGCCTAGCTAACAATCAAAATTATAATAATCCATAAAAAAATTAAATAAACTTTTACACTATGATAAATTTGTTCTACCACTTTAAATATTTTGTAAGTTATAAGTATATTGAAAGTGTATAAACATTAAAAGTATTATCTTTTAATGTATTACATTTTAATTTATGATTACAAATTTTGTCTTTTCCTAGATATCACCAGCGGACTGCAACTACGGCGAGACCCTCTCCACTCTCCGTTACGCGAATAGAGCTAAGAACATTATCAATAAGCCAACTATTAATGAAGATCCCAATGTCAAACTTATTCGAGAGCTTAGAGAGGAGATTGAGAAGCTTAGGAAACAAATAACTTATAATACGGTAATTGGCTGTTTGTTTGGTTTTAAGAAGAGTTTTCTAACATACAATATTGGTTGGTTCAGTTATTTTTTATATGTCATATGTTGATTTTTTTATATTTGATCTCGTTTTGCACATTTAGATTTGAGTTACTTTATACTTATACTAATATTATAAAGCCAAAAATTTCATTGAATACACTAATCTCAAGAACTGCTAGTTCAAATTGAATAAATATTTCTGTGTTATAGGGGATAGGTCTGTGGGATAGTCCATTCATAGATGGTTATAGGCTACATTATGCTAATTGTTTCTATATAACCCACTGAGGTTAAGGATACTTCAGGCTTGGGGAATGTGCCATGCCCCATTTCCGATTCGGAACTTAGTTATTTTCATTTGATCACGCAAGCGAAGCCGCGAGTAGTGGCTAGTATACTATAAATTCATCATAAATAATATAAAAGTTACCTATAAACTTAATAAAAAAATATATAAACATTAAATCTTTATTTCCTAGGACACAATCGATACTGAACCAGCAGTTTTAGCGACGCTGCAACGCAAAGAAGCCCAAGAGAAGGTCCTCACGGAAAAGTGGACGGAGAAATGGAGAGAGACACAACAAATATTACAGGAGCAAAAAGCGTTAGGACTCAGGAAGAGTGGACTTGGCGTTGTCTTGGATTCGGATATGCCTCATTTGGTCGGAATCGATGATAATTTGTTGTCTACTGGTGTTACTTTGTATCATCTTAAGGTTAGTAATAAGGTTATTATTAAATGTTAATAAGAAGATTAATTGCATAAAGAAAAAGCATTAAGCCCCAGTAACAGTGGGCTTGGCGTGGTACTGGACTCAGCTAGGCTCATTTTATCAGTTAATAAATTTTAAAAAATAATTTAAAAATATATTTTTTTTATTTTTCTTTCATAGGAAGGAGAAACACTAATAGGCACCGAGGAATACACTTCCATCCCCGACATAGTGTTGTCCGGCGCGGGCGTCCTCCCCCTCCACTGCCGCGTATCACTGCGCGAAGGGGTCGCCACCATCGCACCGGAGCAGGGCGCACAGTGCTGGCTCAACACTGTACTGTTGGACCGACCGGCTAAACTAAGCCAGGGTGGGTTTTTTTAACTAAAACTGTAGTTTCATCATAAAGGCAACAGTTAGTTTGATTCCTGAGCGTCTCAATATTAGGCGTGCCAGTCTTGCTAAAAATTATAATTAAAATATTTATATTGTGCTTTTTTCTCCACCTAGGCTGTATCCTCCTCCTCGGTCGTACAAACATGTTCCGCTACAACGATCCGGCGGAAGCGGCCAAGTTGAGGCAGGAGGGCGCGTCCGCCATGAACCTCTCACGCCTGTCCCTGCTCTCCTGGTCTACCACGGACCTGGCGGCCAGTACTGAGAACTTGAATAATACATTATCGTAAGCATTTTGCTTTTAATAACCTCTAGGTGGCTTCAGTCTTTCTTTGCTTCGCATTGCGATTTGTTTACTCTACTGTTCTGCATTTATTCGTAAATTTTATTACACAAAAATACAAATAACTTTTTTTACAATAGAAAAGTAATAGCCATATTCTTATATTGTTACTTTGCTAATTTATATTGTAGAGCAATAGTCTTGAATGTAACAGATCAAATCGCAATTTATATTTATTATTTTTTTTAACGTTGTCCATTAGAGAGGATGAATTATTTTTAATTTTTTGTTGATTGAGGAAAATGTCTAGGCACTAGGTTTCCCTGCTTACCCTGATATATGCGACATAAAGGCACCTTAAAAAATATAAATGTTTAGGGTGTCAATACAAAACGTGTTGTTTTCCCGATTAAGTGACTTGGAGAGCGAGATTAGATGCGAGCGTATTGAAGCGCAGCGGCTGGAGCTGGAACGCGAGCGACAGCAGTTCGAGCTGCAGCAGGAGGAGCGCCAGCGCCGCTGGCACCAGGAGCGAGAGCAGCTGCAGATAGCACAGAGACAGTTGGACGAGGTGAGAGGTTATTTATTGCCCATTACTTAAGATACATCGTAATATATTATAATTTTTAAAAATTTTCCAAATGTGTTTTTTTTTAAAAATATACTGTAGTTATTCTTTAAAAAAAATCAAAATCAAATCAATAAAACACACTTCAATAAAAAAATCACCTACAATATAGGAACGATCAGCAATGGAGAAAGAATACGCGGCAGCGTGCCGCCGCCTGTCGGGCGATTGGCGTGCGCTCGAACGCGGCTGGGCGTTGCGTCGCCGCGCGCTGCGCTGTCGACAGCGCGAGCTGAGTGCTCGCGCGCGGGCGCACGTGCTCGCCGTCAACGATGCTGGTGCTGCGGTGAGAGATTATGAAATTACTTTTATCTTTTATGTGTCATGACATCTTATGACCATTGCAGCTACAGTTGAGCTTCAATTATCTGCTGGACGACTGGTGTTAGTGTTGGTGGACGCTCCTGCAACACGCTGCGGTGTTGAGAATCTGTTTTTGTCAGCTTTATTTTCTTTTAACCTAACTCTGCTTCATGTATATACACACGAAACAATGCACTGTATCGGTGAGCCATAAAAGCCATAAAAGTTCTAATTTATACAATAGTCAAAAATTTAATTACCAAGATTTAATCTCTTCAATAAAATTGTCGCTTTAGTGGTGCAGAAAAACAACTTTCGACATGGAAAGAACAAAAAAATATAATTTCAACAAAATAATAAAATCTTATAGAATAAATCCTACAAAAATCTTATAGAAATTATAGATTTAGATATGGTTTATACTACATGTCTTACAAAATATTTTTTTGTTTAACCGTCCCATTTTATCGGTAACAGTTTATTAAATTAAGTTTTTAGTAGTGCTGCTTAATGATATTTTTATAAGGCTGTAATGTAAAATTACAATTTGGATTTCGGTGAGTCTTCTTTCCTCATTTGTGCAAATCAACTACACACCAATCTAACAACTAACCATGGTAAGCCTTACTTAACTAACAATTGTTTTTTTTATGCTGACGCTATCATCCACTGTTTTCTGCAGCCGAAAAAGATTCCTCCTAATATGGATTCTAAATATTTCTTCAAACAATACTGAAGTCATCGTAGCACAGTAGGCAGGGAATAACTATAAACGTTCATTCTCTACTCAGGGGAATTATGATATTACATATTTTATTATTTATATAATAATCAACGAAGTGCGGCGTTAAGTTCCGTTAATCAAAACGCAACGTCCTAAAAATTGGATTTGGATTTGAGGATCGGTCTAGTAACATAAGGTCTCTGTGCCTTATGTGAGAAGGACGCTATTTTTTTTTAATTGCAATAGTTTATTTATTGTTGGATATTTAATTTACATTGTAAAAATATAATAAAAAAAACGTCACGACCAAATATTTCACACATCTCTAAAAATGGCGAGTATTTTTTGTATCTATTAACATATCACGCTTTTTTATTGCAACATAGGAAGTTAAATACAGTGTGAAAGTGAATTGTCTATATTGTAAAACGAATATTAGGTACAATATAACACTAACAAATATCGATTTGTATTGGTTATTTTATAGCATTTTTGATACGAAATCATCGATTAACCGATATTTATGTAGGGTAATTTATAATGATGGCTAATTGGCTCATTCATATTTTTTTCTGGTAACGAGGCAAAGCGCGGAGTTGAGTTTCAGCACGCAATGCGTCGAGGATTCGGCGGAAACTAGGAAACGGCACTTCCTTATATGCAACAGTGTCTTAACACTGGGTTCCGAGCAGTGCGAAGCTGAAATAACTTAAATCCTTCCTTTATGAAGTGACTGACTGACAACAGAAACGAAACTAATATACTACTATTACTATTTGACATTATGAAGTGGGGAAGCCCATAGAGGGAATTTTTCACAAATTCTACAGGAGTGGCAATAATACTGGATGTTCTATTTTCTGTTCCAAAGTCCACACGGACAAAGATGATGGTTTAGGTATAATTGGAAAAAAGCAAATAAACGTAACCAATGTTTACAAATCTATCAATTGATTGTCATCGAAAGGCACACTTTAGTTACCTACCTCAAACATTGTTTGAGTATTACAGATAGCAATGTCGCTTCAAGTATAACATATAAGTGTATTCGCGATTAGTTCATTCTATTGTATTTTATCACACCACGGGATACTATGCAGTATATACGCAGGGAGTGAAGAATAAAAAAATCTACATTTACTTTCAATAGTGGTAGGTTCAATTATGTATTATTGCAATTGTAGTCTAGTGAGACCATCATGTCACAATGGCACAGCGTCTCATGGTGAAAGTGAACCCTCATACCCTCACTTTCACCATGAGATGCTGTGCCACATGCTGTGGGTTCGATTCTCACTCGGAGGGCAATCAATTATTTTCATGTCTCCGATAGAGTAAGGAAAATCATGACGTTGAATTCTGCCACTTAACACAGTGTCGGGAATTAAGCGAAGTGTGTTGACACTTGATATTCCTTTCCTGTCATATGAGTAATAAAGCGTAATCATCATCATCATCATCATCAGCCTGTCCTCGCCCACTGCTGGACATAGGCCCCTCCAATGGCACGCCACTGAGCTCGATCTTCAGCTCTTCGCATCCAGCCGCTGCCCGCTACTTTGCGAATATCGTCACCCCATCTAGCTGTGGAGGACGTCCTACATAAAGCGTAAAGCTGTTAAAAAAATAGTCTAGACTTTTATGTTATTTTTTCTCATTCAGTACTAGCAATTCGCTTAACAATGCATAGTTAGTTTGTAACTGCAGTTTGTATATTTCTTTTCGGGTCGTTCAGTGGTTTTATTACGTAAATTTTATGTCTAATTATATGAATAAGATCTGTTATGTAAATGTAGTAAAAATATTTTATGCAAGAAACGTCCATTTAATAAAAGTAAGTTAAAATTTTGAATATAATTTCTTTTTTCTGTTACTGAAAAAAAAACATTATTAATAGATATTATATTTTTTCCCATTATCTCGCCTCTACCGCGCACAACTAGTTGTGTGTATAATTTTTTAAGCCATTTCTCTGACGTGGCAGGGTAGGCAGAGAAAATCTAATTTTAAGACACTTCCGTTTCCCACTTTGCGCCGATGGTAGTGGTGGTGGTACGTTAATTTTTTTTGTGTGTTAAGTGGCGCAATTCAACGCCGCTAGTTGAAATACATGTTTACAAATAAATAAGGGACTTGTTAATTTTCTTGAAACAAACCGGGGACATATCTGTGTTAAGCATATAGATATATTTCTAGGTGTAATTTGTATCTACGACCATCACCCTCTCGTGGCGCAGTGGATAAACATCTGACTGCAACCCGATGTTTGTCAATTCGTTCTTCACTTCTTTATGCGAGATTAAAATAGAAAACTAATCTAGTTTAAAAAAAAACCGCTCAATGAGTTTAATTTATTATATTTATGAATATAAATATAGTGACATATAAGGAAAAGTAGGCTGCATTAATCTAATAGAAAGCAGAAAATCAAGTTAACTAGCGTGCCATTATATAATTATGAATTATTAATCTGTTTATCGATACCCTAGGAATGCGTTCGTTTTACTTTTTATAACCATTTTCTTACTAATTGCTAACTACTAAGAATTTTTTTTATATAATTTTGCTCATCCGCCATTTTATGCTTTTATTGTTATAATATAATAGCAATTAACTTAGATAAGCTTGTGCTGTATAAACAAATATTACGTCATATGCCTTTTAATCATTCGTGTCGATGTCCCACACACCTACGGTTCCTACTAGTGTTACTCGATTTTTTTAGGAAGGGGTTTTTTTATTTACTCGACTGATCTTACTATTTATAACTTAAAATTACGATTTTTATTTGAATTTATAAAATTAGGTGGAAAGCAGGGGAAGGAGCCTCTTATCTTTAGGAATTAGTATTAAAGAACAGAAGAAAGTAGGGAATGGAAGTATTTTAATGGGAACGGAGTGTCTTAACACTAGGTTCCCAGGTTCCCTCTGCCTACACTGCTTTGTCGGTACAGTGTGAACTGTGTGTGCTAAAAATATATATTATTAATTTAATTAAGATACATAATTGTGATCATTTGCCGAATTTTATCATTTAAAAAAATGTAATTATCCTAACCAACATTTGAATCCACGACCACCATACAATCTTTTTTAACATTACCGCAAAGGCTTCCAGGTTACATTTTTCCCCGTATTTGCATTACAATCGAGTAACACTAGTAGCACCGCTGTTGCACATTCACTTTTATACAAACAATACTAGTTTTTATTTTCTCATAATCGAATGTGCCGTCCTAGTTACTGAACGAACACTTGCTGTGTCTCCCTATATGCTAGTTTTTTTTAAATATTTTTTTGTTTTACGGAGGTTTTCATTTCGAGTTTTTATATGTATATTAAATTAATTTTTAACTTATTATAATCTGTGCCGGTCGAATAATTCCTATTCGTATAGATTACATCCAAGGTTTTGATTGAAAGAGCGTTGGGTAATATGTTGTGTAAATAATACTTATAGTGTTTGATACCTTTGCCTAAATGTTATGTGATGCTGTGAAAAAATTAAAGTGTTGATTTTTTTGTTTGTAAAGAAATAATTAAAATTATTTTTTAAATAATCTACTTATTTAACTATAGTAGATATTCCAACTTGAAGTGAAAAACTCCAATTTTACCATTTATTTTGCTACTCCCATGCCATGTAGATTGTGAAGGAAGAAGCCGAGATAGCAGAGGTTCAGCATCGTTTGGGAGGGAAGAAGGAGGAGTTGAGTGAGTTCGTGAGGTACCACGTACAACAATTGGTAGCGAACGGCTGTAAACTTGATGAGGTATGTAGTTTTTTATGTAGTTTCATGTATTTTTGGTTTTAATCGCGTTAAGTTGTTGCTTTATTATATTGTTTTTCAATACGGTTATTATTTAAATAGAAATATTGAGCAAAAAATAGAGAATATATATTTCTTTTTTACATAATTCTCATTAGCAACAGGTTGTACTCAATTTTATGGGTCATATTTTATTAGCTAAACATTGTATATTGTTTTCTAGATTATCTGAAATGTTAGGTACCTATAAAAAAGAATTTAGTCATCTCTACTTTTTCTGCTTACCGCCTATTGTAGAGAGCATAGACATTACATATCAAATGGAGTTGTATTGTATATATGTATGTTACATTTCTTAATATATATAATTCAACGTTACAATGCCTAGTCAAACATAAAATTAAAAATATTTAAAATATATCTCAACATTACCTCAACTTGGAATTGAACCTGAAAGCATTATTACTTAAATTCTGATACTTTTAACTACGCCACAGTAACAATCTACAATATTTAATTGTAGATTCTAATGTACATAAACAGATTAGAAACTTATTCTTTGAATACAAAATATAATAATTCCCTTCACTTCATCCCAATGCCGCACAAACACGCTCTTGTGTTTTACAAAATGTATTTGTAACGTTTCATAAAAGATTGTGTGAAGATAAAAATAATAAAGTAAATATCAAAATTGCACTGGAAGTACATTAAAGATAAGAATTTAAGGAAGGAAGGTAGATAAACAAAGTAATATATTAAGTATAAAAATCTGTGAGGTCATTTACGCCTCTTAAACAATTTTATATAATAAATTACTTCCCGTTATATGATGAACTCCGGAACATGTCATATTTTTCACTATCTGCTGAGAGGCCACCATTACAATCAGTCCGATATGAACAAATCTAATATCCTGAGAGTATATTTATATGTATCTTATTATTATGTATCTTGTCATGTAGTCACTATATCATTTTTTTCGAGGCATTGTGTGTTGAGTGGCAGAGCGAAGAAATAAAATAAATGTTAATAAATAATAATTCACTGCCCCGAATAGGGAATGAACCCTCAACTGCGTTACAATCACACCCATGTGCCCCGGCGCTATGAAGGGTGATGGCGACAGCTAATGGTGCCATTAAAATACTAATTAATAAAGTTGTAAAAAACGTATAATAAAAATTACATAGTTGGATAAGAACGTATACATCAGCTTTATTAGCGACAGATACTTGGACGATTTGTAATGATGTTATTTGTTCACAGAGCTTAACACCGAGTCCCGACAGCCCGCCATCGGAAACTTCCACCGAAAGCTTGATGCATTTGTTGCAGCAATGCGAACCTACCACCGCTAAGAGCATCCGGGAAACTGTGGAACGACATGTGGGATATTTTTATTATTTTGTTTGCTTAGCCCGCAAATAGGGGAAGCCCGTAGGGTAGGCAGAGGGAACCTACTACGTCGTTCCAATTAAGACACTTCTGTTCTCTATTTTTTGCCGAATTCTCGAAGCATTGCGTATTGAGTTGTTGCGTCGTTACCAAAACGATGATTATAGTAATCATTATTTCATTTCCTCGAGCAGGAATCCAACCCACAAATCGTATTTACGGTCACACGCTTGTGCCCCTGCGTAACGACAGTCTCAATTTTTATCGTGATAAATTATTATCATTTAAGTTCTTTTAAAGGTCTAGGAAATATATTTTGTATTTATAGTCTATCGTCATTAAAAATGACTTGCATTAAACCAAAGTTTTTGGGGAGATCTATAGGAGGATTTTTGGGAACTTATTTGATTTCTTCGTCTAATGGCAAGAGAACGCGGAGGTTGTAAATTTGACTTTTGCTCTGTTGAATATTTCCAATCAATATCTACAGGTTGCTTAAGGTTATAACTTGTATTATATATTCCAAAACGGCGAAGAAGGAGAACACAGAAACTTAAAACAATAATTTAATTGATTTTATTTAATTATTAAATTAATTCATTAAGATTATTTTTCATTGCAGAAAAAAGAATTAGAAAGCCTAGAACAGGAATTACAAGGTCGAGTGGCGAGCGTGGCTGCGCACCGCGTCAAAATAGAGAAGTTGCAACAGGAGCTTGCCCTCCTCGCCGCGAGAGAGAGAGGACTCACTAGGGCTCTCGCGGATGGGGGTACGTTACATAATCTTGTTTTGAGAAGTGGAATTTAACGCAGCGCTGCCTTTTATCAGAGAGGGGTATTTTTTCCTCTGTGTATCTGTATCCATATGACATTCTTTTAAAAATAATATAATATCAATAAAGTTTTGGTAACAAGATAAATAAAAAAATATTATACATAAGAATGTATATTCGTTTATATTCTATTTTTAATAAATTTATTTAGCTCAACTCCTTTCACTTTGTGCTTATATGAATTCTTCAATATTAAAATTAGGGTATATTCATATTTTTAAAAAATATATCTTATTATGAACCTGCTGAAATAGTTTAAATATGTTTTCTCTTTATCGGACATAATGGATGTGGTCATTACAATTTGATTTAGCAAGTTTGGGCGCCCCACCCAACACTCAATTTATGTCTTTTTAAGCCAAGACGGGCACTACTTCCTTACCTACACCGTTTGAAAGTAATAAAGCCATAAAGATATCTCCACTCTCCCACCAGAAGCAGAAAGCGACATGTCTCCCCTAGAAGGCGTTAAACGCAGCAAGTCGGAGCTAGTGTTACGCGCACGAAGAGAAGTCCCCGAACCGTTATCAGCCGATGAAAGAGAACACTTTAGGAATAAACGGCTTAGGTATTATTTTTAATATATGTTTTATCTTCACACTGTGTGTATGTGTTCCACACATAGCAGTATAGGCAGAGGGCACCTAGAAACCTTTTGTTAAGACACCCATTAAGACACTTCCGTTCCCCTTTTGCCGCGGAATTCTCGAGTCATTGCGTGTTTAGTTGCAAAACTCAATGCCGAATTATTTAAATGAACTTTAGAATAGTTTAATATAACTAGAAATGATACGGCATTTGTACCACGATTTTCTTTACATATATAAATAATAAAATTGACATCCACAGCCTAAGCCTCAGCCTGGACCCGCTCCCCTCAACCCTAACTTCTCCCGACACATTTCACACAGCCGGGTCCTCTCCCCCGGAACCTCCCACTCCCAGAACACCCCAAACACCTCCCACCCCCAACACTCCATCGACCACGGATGTGTCGGGGCTCGTGAGCGAGGAGCCTCCGGTGCCGAGGTTCAAATTGGGACCAACTGCGTACGATAGTGATGATATGTCTAGCACTGAGGATTATCATAAGGTAGGGTTTTTTTTAGATTCTTTCTTTTCCCAATTATACATATTGTTAAGTAAAATTAAATATTTTGTTTACATTTTATAAAGCCGTATTCTCCATTCAGTTTGTTTAGATTTAAATGTCACTTGTGACAATATGTATATTTATATATCTTTTATAATTTTTTCGCAGATCTGTTTAGA
The DNA here is from genome assembly GCA_000313835.2 of Heliconius melpomene melpomene. NCBI lineage: Eukaryota > Metazoa > Arthropoda > Insecta > Lepidoptera > Nymphalidae > Heliconius > Heliconius melpomene. The sequence goes on along the minus strand of HE670742.1, from coordinate 458,591 downwards.
GTTTAGACCAATGGTTCAAACTTGTGATCTAATGACTTTAAATTTTGCGAATATAATTTTTATTTTTCTGGGAACCTTGGGTTAAAACAGTCTGTTCCGTTCAGTTCCGTTTCCCACTTTCCGTCGATTCCTGGAGGCATGGCGTGTTGAGTTGCGGAACTCAACGCCGCGCTTTGTCTACCTTTTGCCTTTAAATAAGATAATATATTACAGAAAAAAATGAAAAAATATCTACATTCTTTCTGCATTTTACAACTACATGTAATTTATAAGGAAAATGTATAATTATGTTTTATATATAACCATTTAACAATACATAGTTTTTTTTTCTTCGTTGGGACTATATAATAAAATAATAGGTATTTATTAATTTATCGAGGTCATTTTGGTCAACGTCATGGTTGTGGGTTCGATTCTAACCTAGTGTCCCCAATTAGTGCGGAAAGTGAAGAACAGAGCGTCTTGGCACTAAGTCTGTTTGTCTCTGTCTATCCTATGCAGAATACAACGTGAAGCTAAAAAATATGTTTACAGAAATGTGATTTATGTAAAAATGGTATTTTTTCTGCTTCACTGTTGTATGTCGTACGTTGCAGAGGGAACTGGTGAGCCTAGCGCTACGACACTCCGTTTCCTATTGAGACATTTACGTTCTTCTCCTTCCACCGAATTATTGAGCCATTGTGTGTTGAGTGGTGGAACTTAACGCCGCGCTTTTTCTGGTTATCAAAGCGAAGAAATGAAAATATGAAATATTTCAATCTCCCGAAGGGGAATCGAACCCATGCGGCCTCTAAATTGTACATTTATTTTCAATACTCAATAATAACTCCGATCGAAACATGAACTCGCTACCACTACATTGATCTATATGAAATATACAATATAAGATATTATATTACTTAGTACTAATAATACCTATTCATTTTATAACCATCAGCCGCGAATAGTCGAAGGGCAGTCGTCCAGTTCGGTGGAGAGGACCCCTGAGGAAAGACACCCGAGGGCCAAATATAGAAGACGTATTAGTAAGTTGATTTTGTTTTAATTTTAGTGATATTTTATTTATTCGCTTAATAATAATGTTACGTATAATACGTGTTATGCAATTTAAATTTGTTTTGTTGCGTAGTAGAGTGAGATTAAATAGTGGGGTATATCTCTTCTTTGAATTACATCTTTTTGTGGATTTTTATTTTAAAATTTGTAATTTTTTTCTCTTTCTACAATATAAATCATCATTGCACGTTTTTCTGTAATATTAAAATAATTTTAAAAAATCAAAACAAAGGAAATTCTCTATTTAATTTGAATTTTCAAAATACAAATTCATATTAAAAAAAATGTTCTTACTATGCAAAAGAAAAACCAAATGTTTTTGATAGTATAAACTACTTCCTCCCGCATAAAAATAATCATTAATTAATCATTGAATTTTAATATTAGCCGATGGTAAATCTCGTCGTCAAGTAACGGAAGCTGAAGCGTTACGCGCGATGCAAAGGCTGTGCTCGAGGATAGCCTCCCAGAAGATGCTTGTTATATCCTCTTTAGAAAACGATTGTTCAAAAGAAGAACTCAATAGGCAAATTGCAGTAAGTGTTAAATTTAAATACATATATCGGTTGACTAGTAGTGGTCACCCTGGAGTTAGCAGTTCTTCTGAATTTTTGCGTAACTCGGGAAGAAAATAATGAAAAGTAAAATGGAAACATAGAATGAAAACCGCGTCGCGCCCATCTGCAGCCAGCTTTAGGATGGCCACGACTCGTTTAGCATTGACCGTACTGTATCTTGATTTTGAATCCATCCTGAGATGTTTTATGCGTTTCATGCTGTTTAAATGCGCGTTAGAATGTGACAGTCTGTAATCATGTCTTTAATAAAATCTGACAAGAGAACAATAGATTTGAAATTATTATATATACAAAAATCAGCTTTATGCTATTTTTGTTTAAAGCAGGGTAGACAGAAACAACCTGCTGTAAACATGAACACTATTAACATGTGTTGAGTTTCTAGAACTAAACGCCACGCTTTTTAATCATATTTATTAATTTATTATTTTAATAATCCTATTTCCATTTAACAGTTTAACCTTATTTTTATTTAAAGGTGCTACAGGAACTCCAAAAGAAATACGTTCGTCTAGAAATGGCGCTCCAGTACTCGTTCTTCGACAACCAGCCACACAAGCGCACCATCATGGTGACCCCCATACAGGAAACACCCTCGCTGACGCTCAGCGAGAGCGACATGCAAGTATCCACCGAACATGCACATGTTAAGGAAGAAAACTGCTTTGAAGATCCACTGATCAGCAGGTAATTATATTAACGGGGTAGTTAGTGGGAATCTAGTGATAATACACTTCGTTCCACAAGCATCGTGGTGACTCCCATATAGAAGACGCTCTTGCTGATACTCAGCGAGAGCGATATGCAAGTGTCCACCGAACATGCACATGTTAAAAAGTGTAGCTTGGTAGACCCGATGGCTCGCAGTTTTTAATTTTAAGATGATTTCTGTTAGCAGGCTAGGTAGAGGGAACCGACCTACAACCGTTGCGTTTACAATCACACCCTTGTGCCCCTGCGTCACGACGGCCTTAATATAGTTATATGTAACTATATAACTGTAATATCAATTTTTAAGATACACTACAATTTTTATTGAAGGTTAAAAGAAACCGAGGTGGAAGCATCTGACAATGTATCCACTTCCAACGACGAGTTACCCACGGAACAATCGTGGCGTGATCCCTTACGGGACCCATTGAGAAACTCTCTGGACCCCATGGACCCCCTGAGGAACTCTTTTGACCAACTGGAGCCCCGCACTGACCATGACCCGCCACGTATACATGCCGTGCACCCCTCGGCCTTAGCTATTTCGGTATGTAGAAAAAGGTCGTCCTTTTGTTAACTTTTTCTTAACTATTAGGTATATTTGTTTATTATTAAATGGTTTCCAATAAGCGCAGGTTTAAGGTATCGCAACTTTTAAATTTTTATACATTTTTTAAATTTGTTATATTATATTGTTCTTTCGCTCATAGATACAAATATATATAAAAAAATATATATCTACCTCAATAGGCTAACTCATGTATTGGACTAACATAAAAAGTGTCTAAAGGAACTGGATGGGAAAATATGGTTCATTCGTCCTCAATGGTTTTTATTTAAAGCTATTGGCCACTTCATCCTTGCCCTGAGAAGACAAAGAGCGGCGTTGAGTTTCATTATTCAACACGCAATGCCCCAAGAAGGCAGGAAGTAGGGATCGGAAGTACCTTAAAACTAAGTTCCTAGATTCCCTCTATCTTTCCTGGTATCTATCCCATTTAGGAAAAAGGAGAGCAAAGTGACTTGACACTAAGACTTGCGTAATAATATGTGAAGTTAAATAAAATAAAATTTTATTAATGTTATTTTCTAGGACTATGGTGTAGAAGGCCTAATGCATCCTGTGGACTTTGGTGAGTCGAATATTATAAATTAAATATTTTAGGCTTATTTGCATTTTGTTGAATATATAATATTTTCATTTATTATTCATATATCAAGAACTATAAATAACTTGAATACAGAAAAATATTTAGAAACGTGTAAAAAAAGGAACAACGCCGAACTCGAACCCGCTCGACGCGGTAGTCCATCCCTTTCACTCCACCATAATATACTAATAGTTATGTCTCCCTCTAACTCACGTACATTGTCGTTTCTCAGCACAAGTAGTATGCGTGCCGGGGTGGGTAACGCGCGGTGCGGGCGCGCGCACGCATCACGAGTACGAGGTGCGCGTGCGGCTGCCGGGGGCGGCGTGGGCGCTGTTGCGCAGGTACAGGCGGTTCCGAGACCTGTATCTGGCTGCGAGGGCCTTGTATGGGGATAAGGTGAGATTTTGGGTTTATGGATTTAAATTTGGTAACTCTAATTGTGACCCTTGAACATTTGGGTAAAATGAATGAAAGCGCTGGCGCTTAGCCACCTCCTTGATTTGCTATTCTCCAAACAATTTCTTCTCTGTGCTTTAAATGTAGATAGAAATAATAAGGTAAAAAGTCTTTATTGCACATTTACAAGGATTACAACGATTTTTTTATCGCCGTGACTGTCCACTTGTATGATATATGCGGGATACAGCATGATGTCTTTGTATCATGGTGCCTTTTTTATTTTGCTCGATCTTGTATTGGTGTTTGGTTCAGTTTGTAATGTTACAAACTTGAACAGGGTGAAGCAAACTAAGTGTTTTAAATTTTAAATGTTGATAGTAAGTTAATCTTGTTAATTTTCTGCATGTTACATTCAAATCCCAATAATTAAAACAAAAAAATAACCACTTCCATTATGTGTTACACGTAGATAGCGGCGATTCCTTTTCCTGCCCGAGCGTTGTGGTCGTCGGAGGCTTTAGCGCGTAACCGCCGGCCGCAGCTAGAGGCGTTCTTGCGGCGGTTATTAACCGTCTGCGCGGCGGATAGACGCTGTCCACTGCACGCCGCGCCGCTCACCAGGGAATCTCTGGTCGCTTTCTCGCCTTTCTTTAGGAAGGTTAGTGAACGTTTTATATCAATTCACTCCTTTATTCCATTCCATGAAGAAATATTATTTAAATTTATATTTCCAATATTCGCTCTACTGTCGAGGAATAGCGCAGCGTTGAGTTCTACCACTCAACACATATGCCTCCATAATTCAGCAGAAAGTGGGAAACGGAGTGTCTTAACACTAGGTTCCCTCTGCCTAACCTACTGTGCGCGGGATACAGCGTGAATCTGATTTATGATTTTATTTATTCTATTCATTAACTCATTTTAATCATTCTATTTGATGGGAGATGTCTATATGTATAAATATATAATTCCAAAACACTACGTAAGAGGAGGAGGATCTTATAAATGTAAAGTAGTGTGACTAAGACCGGAGAGGGGTCAAATCATGAAATTTTTGCGACGTAATTTATACATGTTTTTTATGTGATAAATATACGTATTTTAAACACAGGGCGTATTCGAAAGCGGCAAGTGCGGCACGGGATGATGGCGCGCGGAGCTAGTGGCGGCCGCCCTCCGCCGCGATACGCGACGATTGGCTCGCGCGGTCACCCGCGCCGCCGAGCTGCTGCTGCGGGTCGCTGCGCTGCTGCTGCTGCTGCTCGTGCTGCTGCTGCTGCGTGCGAGGCGGAGGCGGTGAGTGTACTGCTGCTGCTGCATAATACACGTTACAACTGGTCGCAGTTGATAGCAATTGTGACGTTGCGGCTGCTGCTGCTCGGGAGGTTAAGGCGGCGAGTGAGGGCACAATACACATCAATACTGGTTAACACTGGTCTTGCTCGTGCTGCTGCTGCTACCTCAATAGATTGAATCGCATTTGTACTGAATAGTATGTATGTTAGGAAAAGATATAGTTATTCTTTATTTTCTTAATAAAAATAACTACATTATATGAATTATATGAATTGCTGCTCTGTTGATTTTGATTTAAATAATTTCTTTGTAGTATTTTAACTGCAAGCGATAGTTTTTACCGCGGAAAAGTCTTAACTGAACTTAATCGAAATAGTTCCTTTCTTTACAAAAATATTTGTGGTGTATTTGTAATATATTTCCTTACACAAGTAATTGTAGTTCATCTGTATTTTCAATAAAATCAACATAAGTACTTATCTAGATTAATAATAGACAGTTTTGCAAACAACATAATACCATGTTACCTTTACTGCCACTCATTGTGGTGTTTAAAAATATAATACAATAGTACAAAAGAAAAATTTCGTAATAAAATATATATACTTATATTATAGTGTAATTTATATTAATTTGTTTTTCATTTGAAAAGTTCTAAATTCTCTAAGTCTAAAAACCCATGCAGATGCACTATGATAATGGACTTAAATTTCCCCAGCAAAAAAAATTGTCAGAGCACTTCCCCCAAGCTAAACAATTTTTTTTTTTTTTTTAAATCCTTTTGGAATTGTGTTAGTTCAAAATCATAGACAATATAAAATCATTATATTCAAATACATATGTAACAAGTACTTAGTTCTATAAAGATCATTTCTTTAAACTAAATACATATACAATATCCAGATTTTATTAATATTCTCCATAAAGACTTAAAACGAGTAGAAGCCTTACATAAAAAAGGGAAAAAAATATATTTACAAATGACAGTATATATAACTGGTAGAAATCAATATTAGTATGGTTAATCGAATTACCTTATTAGTCCCCTGTGCCTTTGAATACAATTAAAATACATCCTATATATATTTTCAATCAATAAAAAAATAATAATCAATTAATCAAAAATATTTTATTATATATTGAAAAGTTATGTAGGTTTAGCAGCAGCTCGAGTTAATTAGAGAGTTAATTCTTAGTAAATTTTTCAAAATTAAAAAATCTTACACTCATTCATTAACATTATTATAAAACAACTTGAACAATTGAATGATTGTTTTTTTATCTGTCAAAACATCGTTAGTAAATGAATGACCGAGGGATGTCCTTGACTGCTTTATTCTTTGACAATTCCTAGAGATATATTGATTTGCTGGAAGTTTCGATTTCATTGCGTATAAAGTTAATTTGACAATAATAAGTTCTTTTGTTTATTTTGATTAAATGTACTTGTACGACTGTAACATATTTTTTACAGATTTTATAATCTGTGTTAATCTTAGTCGTATCGAAATATTGAGATACAATTCCTTACGTTAAAATGAAATGAAAAGACATTTATGTTAAGATTTTTTAATCTAAGGTACATACGAGCGATATGTATATTTTTTTATGTCTTACATTATTTTCTTTATTATATTTCAATCAATTGAGCCCTTCATATGGAGCCGAGATAAAAAATACCGAAAACTATATCGATTTTTTTAATGATATTTTCCTGAAGCAGTACATACATACGCGCCACTAGCTCCCAAAATTACCTCTAATCGAGGAAAACTTAATTGTATTAAAGTAACTAACAATAATAAGATATGTTCCCTCTAATAACATTTAAATAATATTTTTATATAAAAATTTTAAAAATCGACTTAATATTCGATCTTGTCGACTGAAAATCGATAAAAATAAACTTGAGACATATTTAATATTTATACATGTAACGAGAATAGTTTTATATTTTTGTGCAATAAATGGTTTTCAAAACTAACATTTTTTAAGTTTTTGTTATTTTTTTTCTATATGTACGATCTTATATTTATATTGGAAGTTTTCTAAAAAGGCACATTTATAACAAGAAAAAGAGGAACACTACAAAAGTATACGTTCAAATATAATATTTTAAATAGTCATTTATACAACTTACTTAGTTCGCTACTAATTTCGATACATATTTCTCACGAGGTTTTTATTTATATTTTCTATAACACTATAGAGCGCAAACATGTATGAAATAAGACGTAGAAAATGACAATACATCCGCTGTGTACATTAATTTATAGAGCCCGATTTAATAAATGAATTGAGTTAGTCACAGGCTTAAAAATGAAATAATAACATATTTAAAAAAAATGGCAAATTTATTTTATCTGTCGATATTTTATAAACTTATAGTAACACATAGTCTAAAATATCTAGCTTTGCTTTGCTTTTTTTTTTAATTTACAATAAGTTTACGAAATTCTTCTGTATTTACATTTTTTTACAAAAGAAACAAAATTAAATAAGCATTATATCGTTACATAAACTTTATCATAAACTATTAGGCCTATTAATTAAAAATTCACGTTTGAACGAATTTAGTAAATATAAGACGGGGCGATCTGCATATCTGGCACGTTGAGTGTTGCCATAAACTTAATATTTTGAATGATGTGCAATAATTATTGCAATTTAACCCCTCATTTTAACTATTATGTGACAATAGCCTCGAGTTATGTATAATGTAGATAGTATAACGAATATTTATAAGAAACGTGATAGATTATTTTAGTACAAATATCGCACATTCTCAATTTATTTTTAATCTATAACATTTCGATATATAAACTAATTAATGCATTATTTACATCACTACAGCGTAATATAGTATATTTTTTTCTATTGTGTAATTTATGTTATCTGTGGAATTAGTTTATTCATTTTAATAATATTTTCCTGTATCACATTGAAATTGTTTTTAACATTAGTTATTAGGAAATAAAGGTTTTCTCATTGCCTTCTTTTAATTCTGTTATTTGAAATTTCACAATTTTTCTTTCTATAAATACATATACTGAAATAAATAATATTAAGTTATTAATTGATAATTGTTACTTATTTTAGCTTATATATTATTTAGTGTAATTTATGAGATGTCCAGTTATTATATGGCCTTTATATTGTAAAAGTATTTTCTACTTATTGTATGTGTTCTAAAAATAGTAAAAATACATTTTAAGATTATATTATAAGTCTATTAGCGAAATAAACTTAATATTTTTTCAATGTTGGTAACACTAGTGGGTAAAGGCCTTTAAATAATTGAATAGATGTGTGATTTGTATCAGAATATATAATGTATCATTAACTTACTCTCCAATAAAATATTTTTTCTTATTCCATATATAAAGCCTAACCTGAGCTTGGGCTGTATACTATTTTCATAACTAAATATATATTTTTTATGCTGTCGCAGCATAGCGATACAGCTTCTGATTGTAAACGTGACAGTTGTGGGTGCGATTCCCATTCGGGAGAATGAATTATTTTTATTTCCTCGCTCTGGTAACAACGTGCTAAAGTGCAGTTTCCTGTTTCGCCACTCTTCTCGTAGTGTCTCGAAAATTTGGCGATGCTCAGGGAATAGAGTGTCTTAGCACTAACCTCTGATCTATGTGAGTTACAGAGTAAGGCTAAAAAAAAATATTGTTAAGATATTCAATTAGTTTGATGGTGTTTGTAAATACTGTTATTTCAACTGTTTCTAAAATATATTTTTATTATAAACTGTATTTGTAGTATCATTAGTAGGATCTGGGATGGGCATAAAGGTATCATATCTGTATAATTAAATTTTATTATTTTGTTTTTAAATAACCTAAAATAATAAAAAAGGTTATTTAATTTAAAATATTAAAACAGATTTCAATGTGTCCATCTCTGAAATAAACTATATACTTAATATGAGGCCTTTCTGAATTAAACATGTTTACAACAATTACTCATTTATTGGAAGTAAGTTTGATTGTCTAGAATTGTTGCTATGGAGGTTTTAAAGTTAGATTATTCATATTTAAAATGTTAACCTGCATAATGAAAGACAAAGGAATAATTTTGTTAAGAATAAAATGCAAAATGTTTTTGAGAAAAGAGTTTTATTTCACTTTCCCTTATATAATAAATAAAATATGTTCATCTATTTGTAACACATTAAATAAAATTCAAGTACTTCTTGAAACTTCCTTCTCAAGAGCTTGCTCGCCTAATTAACCAATAAGTTCATATGGAAACATATTGAAATAATACAAATGTATTATATATTCGGCATAGATTGAAAAGGACATATGGAGAAGATCATTTGGATGATTTCCAAAAGTAGCTGGTTGAAATCTTGGTGCATTTTTATATCAAAATATGTTATTAGAAAAAAAGTAGGCATTTTTAAATTTAAAAAAGTGTTATTGAATTGCATACATTCCATTAACAAACAACTCAACAACTATTGTCAAAAGGAATGGCATTATAGTTAATTTATTTTCTCATTTATCATCTCAAAACCTCATCCAAATTGAAATTAGAGTAACAAGAGAACTCATTTGCCAAATTATTCCGATGTTGAGGTTGGAATTCACATTGATTTACACTTAATATTTTTTCCACATGTTCCTTCATAATGGCCCCGGTACAAACTATTATTTTATCTTTAGCTAACAGTTTTATTGTTTTTGATGTCTTTGTAATACATTCTTCTGCGAGGAATGGAGGATCAGCGACAACTATGTTAAAGGAGTGTGCAAGTTCTGGTGGTAATTTTTCTGGAGTGTTATAGTCGTAAAATATAAAATCAGTGCCATGTACTTCGAAGCGTCTGTCATATTCTAATAGGATCACTGTAACAAGAAAACAATTTCATGGTCAATTGGGGCCGTCATGGATGAGGGTCACAAGTCTGTGACTAATGTGAGGTTGTGGGTTCGACTTCCACATGGTGCAAAGAACTGTTATTTATTAATATTTTAATTTCTTCACTCTGGTGCAAGGCAAAAGTGTGGAGTTCTGCCACTCAACACACAATGCCTCGGTCGAACATGGAGTGTCTTAATGCTAGGTTCCTTCTGCTTACCCTGGTATATGGGTTATACGGCATGAATTTGAGAAAAAACCAGTTTCAAGTTTATGTTACTTAGCAGGGTAAGTGAACTAAGTTTCAAAACATTTCGCCATCCACCTTCTGGTTAAATTCAAAACATTGTGTGTCGAACAATCATTTAAAGTATATAGAAAGTTTCAGTTTTTTTATTACATACCATTAGCTCTATTTCCAACTTGTCTCTTCACTGGAACAAAAAGAGTAGGACAGGATATAAGTGCAACTTTTCCTTTATCTGGTAGGCATTTGTCAATTACTTTCACTAAAGCCTGCACTGTTGCTTCATTATACCAAAATTGGCTTAATTGCTGCAAAAGGATTAAATACTATAAATTATTTTTAAAAAATGATTAAAATTACTCACTAAATTAGAAGCTGCATGCTTTTTCTTACATGGCAGGCAGCAAACAAGACAGTGATTTGTCTACCAGTGCAGACATATTAAGATATTTAAATATGTGGAAATCAAAACTACAACCACCACACTTACAATCAAACACTGTACTTTACTTATTTAATTTACATTAATAAAAGTAGACTAACCCAGTTCTCTTCAAATAATATATTTTCATTTAATTGTTGTTTTGATTCTAATTTTTCTAAAATTTCCTGCCTTTTCTGTTGTTCTATATAAAACTCCTGTAAAGCTGCAAATGTTTCTGCTGACAGTGTTGGTACATCATCATCTTCATCCATTGGAATACTTCAAACATAAAAAATATATATTTATATTATATATTATATATTTTAAATTCCTTTTTATTCTTGTAATCCACCTTTTCTAGGCATTTCTAGATTTTAACATTATTCTTTCACCAGGACATAAAAAAATATAAATAATCAGTAGTTTTTAGTTCCTAAATTTTATTGTGTGATATGATGACAATATAAAATGTTTCGTTTTTAAACTACACTACGTAAAAAACAACTGTTTGGTTTACTCTGTACCTAAGGCAATTAAGTCTTCTAGTTTCTAGTTATCTGTGAAATTGTTAGTACCTAATTTAAAAATTAAAGAAATTCAAAAACATTTCTCACAGTGATTCGAATAATCGGTAAAATTTAGGACATCTGGCAACGATGATTTAGCTGGTGCTAATGAATTTCGTGGGAAATGCATTTGAAGTGGCATGTGCAAAAAAACTAAATTTATAATAAGTAATGTACATATACAAACAAACAAACAAGTTTCTCTAGATTAAGCACTTGAAATAAACTTGAACTTACTTTGAAACTTTAGCTTAAAATTATTTTGTAATTTGAGACTATAGAAAATGTGACAGCCGAATGAAAAATAGGTTAGTTTTCTTTTAGTCACCATGTAAGTGAATACACCGCTCCTTTTATAAAAAAATAATGTAATTACCAATTTCCTGACACATGATTATCGTACCTGAGTTTTCTCTAGACAAAATAGGTAAGGAAATAAAATAATTTGTTAAATGTTTATAAAATATGGTGTGAAAATGTAAAATAAAAATTAAATAACAAATTTAGGATATAATATGACAATTATATATTAGCTGTCAACTTGACATTGACAGTGACATTGTGCTTATTTTTTCCGACTTCGTTTAATAGAGCTATTTATATAGTTTTGTCGACTAATAAAATTAAATTTAAAAAATCAAACGTTTTTTATAAACTATTATGTAACACTAATAAACTATAACATACTAATTCCTATTAACACTTATATCCTATAATACAAAATTTATTGTAAAGATTGTTCTGAAATATCACATTTGTTTTACAGAACAAAAATGGAATACAATAACTTACAACTATTAAAACTACACGAACACCCACATTATTTAAAACCTTGCTGTGAACTAATAAATGACGAATGGCCTCGCAGTATAACTGCCCGGATGATGTCACTTGTTGCTTCTTGTGACAAATTACCAACAAGTTTAATATTAGTAAATGATCAAAAATCGATTCTGGGTCACGTTAAGCTCACACCTATACCAAGTATGCCGAATAGCTGTTTCATTGAAACAGTAGTTATTTTAAAATCTATGAGAGGAAAGAAATTAGGAACTCATTTAATGAAGGAAGTTGAAAAATATTGTAAAAATGTATTAAAATTGGAGATGGTGCATTTATCTACGAAAGGCCAGGAGAATTTTTATGCTAAGTTGGGATATGAAATATGTGCACCCGTGTCTATTTATGGCAGTAGTGTTACTAATGACAATACATTGTATTCTATGATTAATTCCTTTATAAGAACTAATATAACTACAATTAATTCAATCTCTCCACCACCCCCACCACCGATGCCAGAACCCCAAGCTGTTAATAATAGTAATATTAAAACAAGCAAAACATTTATGTTTAAGTATTTAAGTGAATAAAAAATTATTACTGTGTGTATATCTTTTAATTATTTTTGAAATAGTTAATTTTGTACCTGACTGTACCCGCCGTTTTCGAAACATAAGGTTGCCTCACCCTAGCCCATAATAAAATAAATTAAATAAAGAAAATTCCCATAGAAAAAAAATGAAATTATGAACGCGTTCTAGTAATACGTATTTGTTTTGACGCTCTAAGCGTTATGTAGCACTCAAGTGATATTTTTACTAAATAAAGTTAGTAAAAAAACCATGTAGAAAAGAATAGTTTACTCGAAAAAGAGCATTCGTAATCTTTAGTTTTCAATTACATAGATAAAATCTTATGCAATGCGTTATTAAACACCCCAATACCTATATTCTTTTCAATATAAAAAGAAACATCAAGATAATAATTAAAATAATTTATTTATTATTTAAAATTGTGCTTTATCTATAAATTCAAGCGCACGTTGTCGTATCGTCTCAGCTTGTTCCTGGTCCCCTATTTTCTCCTCTGCTTCGATCCATTTCTTGTATAAAATCTTCATTTTCCTCGCTGGTAACTTCTGTGACGTCATACGTTCCATTACTTGTCTGGAAATAAAAAAATATATTTAAAAGATATTTTTGATGCCGCTTTGTTTGTAGGTAGGCATTAAATTTCTAGCAAGTAAGTATTACTTTTAACGCGGCTACAATTTTTTTTATTAATATAAGAAAGTTGCATATTAAAAAATCATATTTATTGTACTTAAACCTCAAAAAAGATATAATTTTTTCCTACGTGAATTCCTATGTTTCTGAATTATAAAAAAAAACTTGATTAGAATTTAAATTCACATCCATCCCGTAGCCGATCGCACTCGGCGTACTTTTTTCAAATATTATTTTTATGAATACTTAATAAGCCTTTTATATTTATTTCCGAATTGTAATATTACCAAAATATTACAATTAATCGTTAAATAGTGGCA
>HE670742.1:261863-444853 GCA_000313835.2 Heliconius melpomene melpomene | reverse complement strand
AATAGAATCTCAACTTGCCACTATTTAACGATTAATTGTTCAAATAACCCTCTAGCTAGACCTTTCGACGTCTATCCCACTAAGCAACATCCACCCGCTGCAAGACTATGGTCCCCAAGCGACGCCAAATCCATATAGCCCTCGAAACTTTACAACCCCCTACACCCAACTAACGCCCAAAATCCCCTACACTCTCTACTCTACTCACCTAACCCTCTCTACGTCTCTCCCGCTGAGCAACATGTCCACATAGGCGCAACACACGTCCACCCGTTGTGGGTAAATAGCGATCACTTGTTCAAATAGCGCTTCAGCCCGTTCACGGTCGCCATGAGATCGCTCGAGTTGAGCGAAACGGACTAGGAGAGTTACATCTGGAATGTATATTTAGAAATAATGTTATATGAAATAATAGTAGTACACAATAATATTGCGGCGTTGAGTTCCGCCAGTCGAGATGCAGTATCCCAAAAATAGGGCGGTGCGTGGAGGTTCCAGGTTCCAGGGTTCCAGGCGATACAGCATGAAGTTAAAATAACGTTTATATTTTATTTATTACGAAATCTCTATGCGGAAGGTAAAGTATTAAGTTTTATAGCCACTCGGATGATAAATATATAACTTAGATGATACCAATTTAAAGAACAATATGAAATTAAAAAAAATCATAACATAAAACACGTGTTTGAGGCCGGTATGGCGTGGTATGGGTTTCCCTCCCACTCACGAAAACGAAATATTTAATATTTTCATTTTTTCGCTCTGGTAACCTAAGCTCTCTGTGCCTGCTATATGCAGATTACAGCGTTAAGTTTTAAAAAAATAAGAAAATACTCACGTTCTTTCTTCTCCAAGACCCCAATACCCTTCTGCATCACATATCTCGCTTTGTCGACTAATTCTGCCTTGTAGCACATTTCTCCACATCTGATGTACATCTGCATACATATAAACTATTAACATAATGTAAAAAAATTGACATAAATACTTTTAGTCCTTAAAATTAATACACATGTATTCTAGGGGGACAAGGCCTACCGGGCCATGAAACCCACAACCGTCGCGTTTAAGTTTAAGAACAATAAAGCATATATATATATATAAATGTAATTACTAATAAGAAAAACAGCTATACCTCCAGCTGCCTCCTGTACTTTCTCATCATTAGGTCAACGAGGGTCACCAGCTCCTGGTGCTGGCTGGTGTCCAACAGTATATCCAGGAGTTTGGAGTGGATCTGGTATGTATCGTTCATTTGGAGTGCGTCTTCTAAGGTTTTTTGTTGGGTTTCCTGTTGAAAATGTGTATTTACTTACTTGTTTCATTTTCAATGAAAAATTATGTGCAAAACAACAGATTAATTAATTAAATATTTGGACGTACAAATGTTTTTATGACTTAATAAACAATTAATTACTTCATAAATAGTATAGCGTATTTATACATATATTAATATTTTTAACGCATAAAAATATTAAAAAATGAATCGAACCTTGGTACCAAATCTATGTTCCAAGTTGAGTAGCGCGAGCCAAACGTTCAGTTTCTCAGCTTCCTCCCTAAAGTTTATTGTGTTTAGAGCTTTGCGCCCTACAGCTCTTGCTTTTTCTATTTCAGTTGCCTATTAGATAAAAAATCATTTATTAATTCATTCATATATTTTTTGTATAGCCATAAAAAATAATTAATGCTTCTGATGCAAATATGTGTTAGACAAAGTAAAAATTCTACAAAATATATATCTAAATTCCAATTGAAAACCCTTTGGTATATAATTAAAATACTTCATAGAGTGAATTAGTTCAAACAATATTTCTTTTTCAATATTACAAAAGAAACTATTATTATATAAAGATAATAAATCGATAATTCTTAAAAGCAAATAAAAGAACTCACTTGCAAATAAAAAGCCATATACGCGATCCACAATTCACTACAATTTGGCTCTGAGAGCAATGCCCTCTCGAACTGATCGGTGGAGCGAGGGGCGCTCTCGCTCTCAATCGCCCTCTTCTCTAAGGCCCTTATTCTCTCTTCTTCTTCTCTCGCTTTCGCTGCTTTCTCTGCTACGGTTAGCTTTTTTCGCTTCTTTTTTGGTTTTTCTTCAGCCTGTATATAGTAAATTTTTAAGTCAATAAATAATAATTAAACAATGTAAATCTATGCCTGCCTTAAAATACAGATATTTAACACTTCAGGATTAATTTCTGTATTATTTTAAAAAATATATAATTTTCTAAAAAAGAACCGTGAATAGAAGTAGAAATAACTACTTATATCTACTTAATAGAATATAATCAAATAAAATTAATTTAACTAAAATAAAATTCGTTTTCATGAAGATAAATTTGCAACATTAATGGATAAAAATTTGTATGCAGTATTGTTTGTTACAAAATTGATGCTATAACTATTTTTCGATCGGATAAATGGCGATCAACATTAATATAAATAGTAAAATCTTATGGTACCCGTTCTCCAGCCATTGGTAGTCGACTACCAGAGGAGCACCAATAAAACCGGAGGCCTGGTTATTAATTTCAAAAAGGCAATGGAGGTTGGATTTAATATTGAAAAAAATATTTTGTTGCAAAAATTACCTCCTCCTCACTACTGCTTGATTCCTCATCCTTCGTATTACTATCCAAAGTTTCTTCATTTAAGCTCCAAAAGTCCTTAACACTTGGTATTTCGATAACTGGCTTCGAAATATCCACAATTTTCACATTCTTTATTTTTTGTAGTTCTTCCATTTTTTCTTTATTGTCATCTTCATTGATGATTTTTTTATTTTTATCTTTCTTTTTACTTTTTTCTTTTTGTTTCGTACTTGGATCCAATTTTTCAATAATGCTCTTGGATACTACTAAATCTTTTTTCGTTTTCGCATCTTTGCTTGATTCTACATCAAATTCTTTTATTTTATTTTGTACAATTGTTAGCGTCTCCATTAGTTTCTTTATTCTTTCTTCAATTAGTAACTTCTCCATATTCATAGCTGTGTGATATTTCTTATTTTTCGCATCCAATCCTTTTTTTTCTATCACTTCTATTTTATTCTCTATTCGTTTTATTCTGCTTGCCTTTGCTTTGATAGCTTTGAGCAGTGACACAACTCTCTTTTTATAATTTTTTGCTGTGATACAATCACGTAAGTCAATTAAATTTAAATCTTGAGGTGTTAATATTTGGTCACTGTCTTCGTAAATATCGGTTTCGATGGCGTCACTATCTTCTGACATTTCCTTTATTTTCTGTTCTTCACTTTGGTTTAATATATTTTTCTTTTTATTTACCTTCAAATCATTTGGTTCATCATCATCTTCAATATCACCTTCAATTGAATTGTTTTGTTTCTTTTTCTTATCTTTTTTCTTTTTTTGCTTTTTACTAGATTCTTCTACAACTTCAGTGTCTACATTTTTAAATAAATTCTCCTTATTTTTCTTTTGTTTTTTGTTATTTTCAATAAGTTTTGATTTATCAATATCCATTTCAGTTTGATCATTTGCATTTTTCTTTTTCTTTTTTAGCTTTTGAGGATGCGCTTCCTCTATATTTTCTTTAGCTTCGCTGTCTTTCTCTACTTCGATCTCTTCGTTTTCAGATGTTTTCCTTTTGTTTTTCTTTTGTTTCTTGTTATCTTTGCTTGGTTCTGGTTCATCTACGTCCATTTTAGTTTCTTTATCTGTCTTATTATCTTTGTTATTCTTTTTCTCTACTTTTTCTTGTTTTCTTTGTTTCTTCGGAGGAGGTTCTAATTCTTTTTCTTTGCCGTTTCTTTTAATAGGTTGTTTCTTTTTATCCTGTAACAGTGTTATATCTTATTATCTTCTTATCTTTAAAATTTATTACAAAATCAAATATGTATTTGTTGAAACTTACGTTTGGAATGAATGGCTTATTAGTGAGACTGCCGGACATCTTTTTGGTTTCAACGTTTACTGACATTACAGTACATTTGACCTGCATAATAAGAGTTATATGTAAAGTAACAAATTCATAAAATTTAGACGTGCCCTTTTCACACAATATAATAATAACATCGGTAGATATTGATATTAACTATTTTATTAATTAAAAGTATTTGTTTTAACATACAGCTTCACGCTGTATCACGCACACAGCTGGGTAGGCAGAGGGAACCTCGAATAAATATTTCCTTTCCTCGAGTGGGAATCGAACCCACAATCAGTCTATTTTGCAGCACGCTATGTGCCCCTGTGTCACGACTGGCCTCTATAAGTGAACGAGATAGACGAGGTAGAACGAGACTTACATACAGCTTTACGCTGTATGTAAGTCTCGCTAAAAATACTTACTATTTGTCCTTGGTGGAAGGCATGAGTGAGTGTCTCTAATGGCTCATTGGTAACGAACTTGCGAGGCACGAACGCGGTTACATTGTTGAAGAATGATACTATGAGATAGTCGCGAATGTGCTGTAAATAAAAAAGTATAAATTACACAAATGATGTTTAAATTTACAAACGTTGTTTATTAAGGATATATACATCGCAGCTAGGGATAAATAGGGCGTCGTAGCACATTGATACATGTGACGACAATAAATGCGACAAGTTATGGGTTCGATTACTACTCGAGGAAATAAAATATATCATATTTTCATGTCTACGTTCTGGTAAGGAGGCAAAGCGCGGTGTTCAGTTTCACCACTCAACACGCAATGCCTCCAAAATTCCAAAATCGACGCTTGAATGCTCGTATCTTTTAATTGCGTTGACTAGCTTGTTTTTCGTGCTTCAAATATCGTAAACCTGAATATTTAATATTAATTTCAGTTTGATACCTCCACGTGATCTCGAAATAAATGGTCTTGAGAGACGGACAACAAAATGACCCTTATAAGGGTTCTATTTTTACCTTTTGAGGTAAGGAATGCTTAAAAAGGTGAAACTATTCATTTTTAATACATTTTTTTAATTAATACACCTACTGCTACAACCCCCGTATAGACTTTTCCGACTTCAGCTTCATCATAACTCTTGAGCGGTTCAACCTTCTCATCCAGGAGAGTGGGTTTCAAAGTCAGGGTCAACTGCTGCTTAGTGAGGTCCACGGCTAGAACACGCGATTTTACTTCTTGTCCTATCTAAAAAAATGGATTTGGGGTTAGATTTGTATTTTTCTTTCTTTTTTTAATTTCACGCTGTCCCGCACACAGCAGGATAAGCAAAGGGAATCTTTCCTAGATTTTTTTTCCTCTTTCCCAGGGTTATTATACTCTATTTCCATTAAGATTACTATTTTTGTAAAAAAATATTTAAAAAAATGTAGTGTCCTTACACTAGGTTCCTTTTGCCTGTTACTGTATACCACAGCAGGGTCTGTGCGATGTATACAGCGTGAAACTGATTCTAAATTTAATATTTTTTGTATAAATTTTTCGTAAATAGCACTTCTAAATTCAATTCATCAGTTGTTGAATTGAATATTTACTAGCTTACATTTTTTTATATTACATTTTATTACCTTAAATTTCTTCTTAGGTAATTTAAAATTGCTCGCTTTTTTGGGGTCAATGAATACTCCTGTATCAGTCATATGAGACTGTGGTACGTAACCTGAAAAACAATAAAACAAAATTTATTAATATTAATGTTTTCAGTCATTTATTAGAGTAACTCGAGGGAGCCTAGTCATCGTAACATTTTGTAATCCTCGCTAAATAAAGAAAAATATTTTAGAAAACATATTAATAATTTACAGTATGATGCGAACCTCCACCTCTCGGAGACCACCCAAGAGCCCATTACAAGTCACTGCATTCTAAGTCTTATTCAAAAGGAATATGGCATTAATGCAATAGACTCACTCGATCACTCTCTTTTTATGTTGAATCCCAGTAAGGCCCGTATTTATAAATAACTAGATAGATAAATACCCTATGGATGAAAACAGCATCTCAAGATTGCTCTCAAGATCGGTCTTAGTGTTAAAAACGATTTATAAATATGGGCATAAGTTAAAACGCATTATAGGTAAATTAAATATAAACATATTTTTTGCTGGGCAATTGAATCTATAACATATTAAACAGATAGAATAGAGATTTCTGATCTTTAGATATATCTTTCAGTAATTTAGTAAAAAAATATTTTTCGTATCAAACCCACTTACCGCTAACTCTTCCCACACTAACTCTCAAGTAGTTATCAGCGACCACACTGATTGTTCCTTCCACTATGTCCCCTACGCACAGTTGTGATAAGTTAAAGTATTTTTCATTGAGGGTAGCAGGATCATCACTCACTGAGTATATGTAGTCGCTTAGATTGTAACACAATATTCGTACTTTATGTGTACTGCCTGTAATTTTATCAGATATATTTAATATTATTGTTAATGATTTAAATATTTGCTTAGTATCACGGTTTTTTTCAGGAATGTGAGTGTATTGAAAATATGGCAAATTGTGCAGTGTTTAACACCAGGTTCGAGGGAACAGAAAGAGGTGTCTACCTTGCTACGTGAAGCAAAAAAAACTCTGTATATCTGATATTTTTTAATAAATATGTTTATAAGACCATATGACGTAATATCATAGCAGATGCTGTTTGTGTTGTGTTCACAAATTTCAAGTACAGACTAAAAGTATAAATTAAGAAAGTCACATTTTTGATAGTTTATTCATAACCTATCTCAATTGTACATTTTTATATTTTTCCGCGGATAAGGTAAAATAGACAATTCTTATATTAATATAAAGATCAATTTATACTTGCCCAGAGGATAGGATTTTGCCAATACTTGTTCATCAGAGAGCTCTTCATGAATTGCTACCCTTCGGAGACTTAATATACCTATACTGCCTTCACCTAGTTTCAAATGTACTGACCTTCCTGTTATTTTTAGCACCTATAAATGGAATTAATAATAAATTTATAAATATTTGAAAATTTAATAAAAAATCTAGTCAATTTAGAGTTTATTAAAAATTTTGAAATAAAATTAAATTAAATATTTCATATAACAAATTTAATTCCAATAATTACTTATAACTGATTATTCTTATTATATTATTTAAGAGTTATAAAGTACATATTTCAATTTACCTTAGCATCATCAATAATATCGCCATCTTTAAACTTCTGCTCAATATTTAAATCTGGATAAGTGGACTGGAAAATATCTTTCATAGTTAAATATGGTGTATTTTTTGGTGGTACTACATACAATAATCTTGCTCTTATCTGAAAAATAAAAAGTAATATTAAAATTTGTAATAGACACATGCTTTTACACGTGCGATACGACAAGCCTTTATAGGCTTGTCGTATCGCAATGGCACAGCCTATGACTGTAGACGTGACGGTTGCGCAGAATCAAACCTACAACTGTAGAACTTGGGAGAGTGAAATAATTTCATGACCGCTTAGGATATAGCGTGAAGCAGAAAAAAAAATTAAGAATAGAGTCTTCACAATCAAATGTGGAGGGAATCTCTTTTTTTAAGTTTATCTCTACATAACAAACGTCTGTAATATACTATAGTATACGTCAAACCTACCCTTTGTCCAAGTGTTGGTTTCTTTCCCTTCACAGTGTCAGCTTGATGCCTCTGTATGTACGCTGTCGAGTTGTCCAATATGTATCCTTCGATACCATTGTCTAAAGGCTAAACAAAAAATAAAAATATAAACAAACAAACTAATATTATCATTTTTAATTGATATTAATTAATAAATAAGAGAATTAAAAAAGAAGAAGAAGAAAAAAAAAGAACAGAATTGGAAAAAGTTACAAATAATAATTATTTGGTAAGAGGATGTTTTTTACTTTTATATTTTTTCTTCCTGATTTTGAGTAACCAAATCAATGCTTAAATTATACATAAAAATAACCTCACAAAGATTACCTTGTCTACAGTAAAATCCAAGGAAGTGCCTGGAAACATAATGTTAGTTTTACGGTTTTGTATGCCACTCCGTAAATCTGTTAATGTAGTACTGAGCTTTATAACACTTGTGTCGATTGAAGGATTTGATTTTATAGTAGCCCATGTTAACATGCCGACATCTAAAAAGTAATAAAAAACTATATAAATGTATGTATATATACATAAAAATTATGTGTTGTGTAGATTTTTAGGTAATTTTAACCTAATTGTGTGGATATAATAACATAAAATATTAAACACATTTAAATTCATTATAAAACATTTTCAATGCAGATTTTAAGTCACACATCACATACATAAGAAGCCATGTAATATGTTTTTTATTTTTACTTACTATTAATTATTAGTGTTTGAGTAAATAAAAAAATAACATAAAATAACAAAAAATCAAATCATTTTAAACGCTTACGTAATTCAATATCAGGATTGGCAGCTCCTTTAGGCAAGAAGGCCCTAGTGTTTGGTATACCAATATCCATTACATAGCCATGATCTTCAACTGATGATACTGCAGCTTGAAGAAGAGCTCCTATTGATAATATAAAATTTTGTTAGAAATACTCCGGAAATTGTCGGAAATGTGTCATTAGCATAGTTCGTGCAGAGAATTACGAAATGAAATTAATTAAAATATAATCTTATCCCGGAGGAAAAGAGAATTTTTTTGTAAAATATTCATATCATATTTTTTTTTCTTTAAAGCAATACCAGAGTATTGCGGCTTATTAGAGTATGATCAGATGTACTGAATATATTGATAGTGGGTTTAATTACACGCTTACTCAGAAAGGGCATTTATTGGGTCCCAAAATGTGTCCCTGAAGGCACTAGGACAAAAGTATAACTATTTTTTTTCAACTTAGAGCAAATATACTTTATTCATTCCTTTCATCCCAAAATTCCAGATATTGTTTTTTTAGTGGTGGAATTAAACTTTTTCTTGCCAGGGCATATAAATGAAAAATAATATTTGACTCCAAGTGATTATATAGAAATGTCCAAGTGAAAAATTATAATTATTGATAATTTTATATATTATACTAACCTTTATGTAAGTCGCTAAGCATTCTACTTCCATTTATGTGTTGTGGCATCATAGTCAACATTAGATTTTTTTCTGCCACTTCTAGCACTTTAACAGCCACATATTGTCCAGGTCTGAACATCTGTGGTAGCTCACGGACTTCATCTATCTGTAAAAGGCGACATACTCAGATATTAATGGGTCAGTTTATGTAAATTAAATATATTAAACATTAAGGAAATGTTTCTTTAAATAGTATATGAAATTAAAAGATACATGCACTGCATATTTGATAGTTGAGAAAAGAATTGTATAAAGCCTAATATCATGTGAAACATAAATAAAAAAGACTTATAATATTACCTGGTCATTCACATATGCTTCTAGTGTTTTATTATAAGCTTCACTTATATGACAAGCCATAACTGCACCACTCATTCTACACGGTAGTGCTATGTATATCTTAGTTTCCGTTACTTGTCTAACCCTTCCTAACAGTAGAAGGCCTTCTTTTACTACCTAAAATTTTTGAAACATTTAATGAATTAACAAAACAAACGAATGTGAAAATACGATTATTCACAACTATTTATTAAGTTAACCTTATAGTTCAACCAAATAGAACAATTTTTATATGATTGGTCAACTTCTGTTTGGACATCATCAGATAAATATCCATCATCATTTTCAGATTTCTTCTTCAAATTCTTTTTCTTTTTTTCTCCTTTCTCAGCGGCGCCTAAGAACTAAGAAAAATAAGGATTAATTTAAATTTTATTAATAATAAACATTATGGTATTTGTATAGTTACTTACATTTCCACTCTGTTTAAAATATGTTGTGGTAGGTTTTTTACCTCCTCTCGGAAAATATTCTTCGTTATCTGCCATTTTTGTTAAAAATTATAGTTAATAATTCTAGTTAAATAATAAATTATAGTTTATATTTAAATTTTGAGATAATCATAACAAACACACAACGAGCATGAAATTTTGAGGTTACAAAACGTTTCTTTTCACATTCTGTCTGACAACTGTCAATCTGTCAAAATATATTACTACTATAATAAAAAAAGGATACCATTTCAGAAATCAATAATTATTAATAATATCATTTATGCCTTATTTTATTAACTAAATCTTATTATTAATAATAATTAAATTCAAATCTCATATGACAATAATTATTTGCTATGACCACACTATTAAACGACCATTACAATCGCCATATTGGACATTGACATTACATGTTTTGTCTCCTTCTAACTCGATATAAGCAACTGAGACAAAATGCATATGATAACTTTAATTGCCATAATACGAACATTTTAAATTCCTTACATAATAGCATGTGTCAAATAAAACTATAAAGTATACGCTACAATCATTTTATTGAGATAATTTATTCAGCGGTCGTGATTGAGCGGCAAATAAACCTTGAATTAAAATTAATTTATATCAATTTCTTCGAATAACGTTTAAGTTTTAATCTAAGGTACTATACTTTAAATGTTTTCGTAGAATGCCGGTCTCGGTACTCGATAGGCACTGATAATATTAATCTAATCTTTTTGAAGTGTATTAGATCGTATTTCAAATTGATTTGTGTTGCAAAGTGTAATTTTTAACTTCAGTTCAAATTTAACAGATATGAAGAAAGTCGTGGTATTCGGTTCCACCGGTAATACCGGTCTTTGCGCTGTGGAAGCCGCTATTAATAAAGGTAATATAGTTAATTACTATAGTCTGGCAAATATGTTATTGATAATGGGAAGCACGCGCGGCAAATTGCGCAGTATACGTATGCGCAGAGAACGTTCGATCAGTGTTACCCTGTTATGTTGTTTTACCTCACGCTTAGCAAATCACATTTACCTATACGTTAATTAAAATATCTGATCATGTTTATGTTGTAGTAAATTATACAAAACGAAAATTTTATGAGGATATCTAAATGTTCCATACATTGTTGTCGAGAATAAAATCAAGACTAACCCGAAAAGTATAATAACATTTTTGAGTCAATAAATAATTAATCAATTCTAAGCTTCTACTTATATAAATAATGGCACATAATATTTACGTATACGTGTATATACTATATACACACTTATGTACAACATAAACATTCAGTATGCATAATACAAGCTTATATACTATGCAATATGAATATAGAAATATCTGGCAATATTTAAACATCTTAAAGATTATATAAAAAATTATAATATTGGGTAAATTATTTCAATAAATTTTGAGGTACAAAAAATGAGAGTGCGGTATCCTTTTGCCATAGTTTGCCATTTGCGTCAGTGTGAGCGCTACGTCCTTACAGGAAATTCGCACCCACACATCTTTATAGGTACAATCGAGCTCACTATATTGTTCAAACAAGAATATAATTAATTGTATACAAAAATACCTTTTACCGTTTTGATTATTTGCTTTATTGTTTGTCAATTTTTATTTTTTACTTTCATGCATGCATTAATTAACGTTTTAAATAAAACGGTAATAAAGTTTTGATTGAATTGGAGATATAATTTATTAACATAATTTATTTGTTAAGACCTATATTTCCATTAATAAAAAAAAATAAAAACTTACCTATAAGTTGATTTTGCATGTTGCCTAACGCCAAAATCTTGTATTTGTTTGCATGTTTTATATATTAAATTTACTTTTTAAATTTTACTTTTTTTATTGAATCTGGATTGAGAAGATTTGTATTTGGCCTCATTATAATAATTTAATTCAGTTTTTTATTTAATTTTTCAATTTTCAAATATCCATTTCTCCATTTTGTATGTTGCTTTGGTGTTTTTTACTAATTATTATAATATTACTAGATAAATATGCTCTACTACGCCATTCCGTATATATGATGCTATCATATATTATATTCATATTTCATAGTAATGAACTGATAGCGTTGCACTCGACTGTACCGTAGCCCGGTCACACCCCGCACCGATTCCCCGCGAGCCCTTACGGGGAATCGGTCCGGCGTGAGCGGGTGTCTATGTGCAGACATCAAAATACGCTTTCTGCGCAATTTGCCGCGCGTGCTTCCCATTATCAATAACATATTTGCCAGACTATACACGTACCGCCGTCAGTTAATTTCCTTATTGGATGCGTACGCGCATCTTACTCACTATTAAATATATAAATAAAATGCAATTAATTAAATTTCACATTTTATTTTATTTATAGTAACGTGTTTTTTTATGCTTTTCTAAAACGTTTGAAATTTATATATAGCCTGATACTTATACATACATTTGGTCGTTTTCTGTTTTTGACTTTAAAGTATAAAATTTCAAAATATACAAATATTTTAGTTTTCTTAGTGTTAATTAGGACGACATTTTTTATATTATAAAATATTTTATTTTTCATATGATAAAACGAAGTTTAATTTAAAATTATATTATGAAATTATCCACGTAATATATTGCGACATTATTTCATATAACTTACATGCAAATATATGCTTGTTAATTTGTAAAATTTTTTTCTTGTGTAATATATATTTTACAAGTATCATTAATTTAGAAATAATTAATAACTACTAAGTACTGAGATAATTATAATCACAAAAATAATGCACATAAAGAAAGAAAAATGCTGTGTTACATACTTTGAAGTCTAATTTATGTTATCAACAAACTTATTTTTTAGTTATTTTATATTATTAAATTTTTAAAAAAGGTAAAAGTTTATTAAAGATTTAACTTTATTTTACATACAATTTTTTAAATTAATATTTAATTATGACAAGCTCTAATTATTTCATAAAAAAATGTACAATAATAGAGGTAAAACAAAATTAACAGTATGTGAAAATTTTATAAAGTGTATGAAACTAATTACTTATGAAAAGTGAAAATAATATTCAAATTTTTTATATAGCTGCAGAGATGATGAAGATTTTTATCAATTATTATTTTTCTTGAAATTTCATTTTTATGAGTAAATAAAAATAAATTTATGTTCCTTTTTTTGATAAGTATTCTTTTATATCAATTGTATGTGCATTGGCACACATGTGCAACTGTAAAAGTGACAGTTTTTGGGTTCAATTCCCAATCAAGGAAATAAAAGATTTAATTTATTCAGCATTGAGTTTCACAATTCAAGATAATCCCTCCAGAACTCAGCGGAAAGTGGTCTTGGAACAGTCTTAATGAACACTAGTTTCCCAGATTCCCTCTGCCAAAAAAAAATATGAGGTCAGGATTGCTGAATGGGACAATGTTTGACTGTATGCTATAATTGTGGGTGAGATACTGACTTGGAGCAATGAATTATTTTCAATTGTTCTCTCTCTAAGCACAGACCACAGTATGACAGTTAGGAACAGAATGTTATGACACTAGGCTTCGTTCTGCCTACTCATAGTATGTACGTAAGAATGTGAAGCTGCTGCTCTGTGCCGCAAAAATATGTATAATTTTTTGCCTGTTTCAATTTGATTTACAAAAAATAAATAACCCTAAATAGGTAAGAATACGAGGTTAGTCACGTATTACGTCCGTAGTATAATAATTAATAGCGTTACATCTATATCTTTAACGGATATTACAATTAAATCGTAAAGGCCGCTAAACCGGCAGTAAACAAGTTTAAGATTTCCTTTATGTTACGTTAGGCTGATTATTTATATAAAAAAAAGTAATTGCAAAAACAACTTATACAGCGTGTTGCAAGAATGAATAAGACTACTTTGAAGTGAATATCTTCACGGAAGTAATATTTTCCCACGGGAATGTGAACCTGAAACAGATAAGAAAAAATTGTGCCAAATTTGGCGATAGCAAAATGCCTTTTATTAGGTCTTGTCTGTGTAGGTCTTATCTTTTGTACATTGTGGAGTATTCTCCGATTATGTCATGGCGCAAGGTACAAAGCTTGACCGAGCCTGTAAACGCGTCTGTTGTAGGTTTGATTCCGACATGGGGGGAATGAATTATTTTCCTTTCCTTTTGATAACAAGGGAAATTACAGCGTTGAGTCCTGCTGCTCAGCACACAATTCAAAGGAGTGTTTTATCACTAGGTTTCTTCTACTTACCCGAAACTGACTAAAACCCAAAATAGTGTTTTATATACTAATCATTATTATAATCAATGGACCTGTAGAAATAAAAATATTGGAAATTATACAAGATAATTACAATTAAATATTTTAAAATAATCATAATGATCATATTTAACATTTTGTCCTCTAGGCATAGCAGTACGTGCCTTCCTCCGTGACCCAACCAAGTTGCCCGAAGAGCTGAAATCCAAGGTCGAAGTAATTAAAGGAGATGTTCTAGAGCCTGACTCCGTATCCAATGCCATCGAAGGCACAGATGGTGTAGTCATAGCCTTAGGTACGAGGGAAAGCTTGGAACCCACATCAGATCTTTCTGAAGGCACCAAGAATATTATCGAGGCTATGAGGGCTAAGAATGTTAATAAAGTTTCAGCTTGCCTATCTGCCTTTTTGTTCTACGAAGCGGATAAAGTGCCGCCAAGGTTTATCCCGCTAACCAAAGATCATAGGAGGATGTATGATGAATTGAAGTCCTGTGGCCTGAATTGGGTGGCTGTCTTCCCACCGCACATATCTAGTAAGTTCTTTTTTATCATTATATCTCGTTTTCTTTTTTAATACAAACTGCAGAGGTAAATTCCGCCGCGTTAGTGAAAGGAATTGTCGTTTTTTAAGGTCTAAGAACCTTTCTCCCTTTTTGTGATATTTACTCATCGTTAAATTTGTATATTATCAGAACTACATATCGCACTGTATCTAATTTCATCTATAAATATTGATAGGGAGGAATTTAAAGTTCTTTTTAGTTCATTAGAACTAAAAAGTGAATTATCAAATGGCTTTAATATTTATTTTTATTATAAATAACGTCACTTTTGATATAAAAATGGTTACAAATATTAATATCCTTACACAATATAAGAAAAACACTTTCAACGGATGTACAATTAGAATATACAACGGAATGGAATGCCGTTATTTATGCATAGGTACTATTTTAGTGTGGTCCAAACGAGCGAAATCGAGAGAGAAATACTGGTTTTAATTAATAAATTTAGAACCCATTCTAGTATTAGTTAACTTTATACCGGAAAATAATTCGCATCTGTACATTGGTCAATATTTATGTAATAAAAATGTTATATCAACGCCTTATCGGTTGTTGAACCCGATTTATGCGTTTCTCCAATAGCAATAGCAAGTTTAATTCAATAAAACGATAACAATATTCTTTGCTGATAACCCTTGAAAGTAATTGCTTTTTCCATGCTAAGACCTGAGTAAAATCGGACTTTTTGATCAGGTTAACGCTTTTCCGGCATACCAGGGTAGGTAGAGGGAACCTACTGTTAAGTACTCCATTTCTGACGCACGTCTCAATTTTCGACAAGACTGTGTTTTACAATTTTGTAATCAGCTGAAAAACCAAAAGCTCTTTATTCGACGCCTATGATTTCTAGATTTCCTTATCAAAAGGGAACCCTGTTTGTCTGTCTGTCCATGTTTCACTATGTAAGGTAAATGTACGGGAGTTCGGCAGTTTAAGGCTCTCATAACTTTAAACTATTGTAAATACATTATTAAAGGTTATATGAATTTGCAAATTTTAGTGTGATCAAAGTGGGTCTTTTGGCAGTAATTTGATGTGAGAATTATGCGGTTTAACTTAACCTTAATTTTTTTATTAATTTATTTGTGGACCTCTAATTTGAACCCTACTTCGTGATAAAATTTAGGTCTGTTTCTAACTTCGTGAGTTTGTGTCCCCTATTTCGGGTCACAAGTTTATACCTCGCGAGTGAGGTTTTATAATAAAAAAAATGAACATTTTTATTGGTTTTGATTGTAAAGAATTTGTAAATAAAAAAAAATAGGTAGATCAGCTTAACGACATTAAAACTTTTATAAAAAAAATCTAATCAAATTAAATCATCTTCACGCTGTATCCCGCACACAGCTGGATAGGCCTAGGTAGGTAGGTAGGTAGGTAGATAGATAGATAGGTAGGTAGGTAGATAGGTAGGTAGGAACCTAGTGTTTTTAAAACACTCCGTTCCCCACTTTCTGCGGAATTCCGGAGTCACAGCATGTTAAGTGGCACAACTCAACGCCGCGCTTTGCCTGAAATATAAATTTAAATAAATATTTTCTATTTTCTATACTATTCCTATTTTCATCTCCTGGAGTGGGGATCGAACACACAACCAGTCGGTTTTACAGTCACACTTTGTACTCCTGCGCCACGAGTAGCCTCAACTTTTATAATTTACAAATTATAAAAGCTCAGGTTTAAAAAACTTTTTTGAACTTTTTTTATAAAAAATATATAAAAAAACTCAAAATTCAAGTTAAATTTTTTGAAGCTAGGTATGCCAGTTTATAGAACTATATATTTTCGCAACCAGTTTGTACGGCGTTTTGTGTTTAGTAGGTATATATTATATTCTTGAAAAATTCTTGAAAAAATAAAAAGATCTTTATTTAGACTTATAACAAGACTAAGAACACTATTAAAACACTATTAACAAAGACAAAGAAGTCAATGTGCTGATTTTACGTAGATTTATTTGTCACGAAGTTAGAGAAAATAATGAAATGTAGGGGATCTTATTTCGTGTTACTGATTTTAGTAACTTCCGCAGTTTTGTTTATTCAGTATTTTTTACATTATGTAAAGTAATCATTAACTACCACGTATATTCGATAAAATACACAAAAATAAATTATAAAGGTTTATTAAAAAATAAAATTACATTGGCAGTACCAATACGAATTTAGCTTAAAATTACCAATTCAGGTTACCTTTAAAATAGTAATATAGAAATTTAAGTGGACAAAATATATACCGAATTTCGATCACGAGAAACTTTAATAAATACAGTAACTGATTTTAAGCTTTAAATTTAAATTATCTTAGTTATAACATAAATACAAATTTATTAAAAAGTATCTAAGATTCCCCTAATTCGGTAGTAACACGAAATAGCGGACACTTGATAAATAAAATGTCTGCTATTTCGTGAATCGATTTATTGCAATTTTAAAAGAATTTTATGCTTCCATCTATTTTTTTTTTCAATAAAATGTTTTTTTATAGAATACAAAAAAGCATATATTCAATGTTTTATTCGAATAACTTACCTTTGTCTTTCTACAACCTTAAGAAATTCTTACGCTAGTCTTACGGTCGCAAGCATCGCAGACACGTTACAATGCAGTTTGTAGCCAACTCTGCGTTTAAAATGTCGCTATACGCTCAATTTTATCATTAAAATATTGTTACTTAGTTTTTAGACAGTTGAAAGTATAAAGATTATATACCAATATATAGTTTCCGTAAATAATACTTAAATTGCTTATTATTTTTGCCACAAGTAAAACTCACGAAACCACGTACTATCACGAAGTTACCGTCACTTACCTTAGTCCATTTAATTGTTAGGTATTTTGAACGCTTCGTCACTTTAGGGAAAATACCATTTAAAGGTGTGGCTGGTCTAGAAGATAAGAAAAGATAGTTGTTATCTTGAGTTTTTGCCATTTCTGTGGTGTGTAAATACCCATTTTTAAGTTAAGCAGAATTGTAGAGGATTCTTATAATGGAGATTTTGTTTTTATGTTGAGGGACTATCCAGACATATTTTTAAATAGAAGATATCTGATATAAAAATATATGATTAGGCGCTCCTCATGTTCTCTAACGTAGTTGTTAAATATTCTTTAAATTTAAGCCTTAATACAGTAGTTTACCTTCATTTTTTTGTATTTAAATTTTGTTATTATTAGTTCCGTATTTTTATTAAGTAACTGTTTAATAAAACAATTAATAAAAAGTGAAATCCAACAAAAAATCATCAATAATCATAATTAAATAAATTATACCGCATAAAGCTAATTATGCATTTAAGTGTTAAAAAGAAAGATAAGACGAATTAGTGATAACAGAGTTCGTTTTTTGTATGTTGGGGATTGAAGTGGTTTTTGTTCCAAACGATAAGAATGATTGATGTAATCTTAAGTTCCGTATTTAAGTTTATTTACGCACTTGCTATATATGCAGTATCGTCCGCGTGATAAAAATGAAGTAACTTAAGAAGTGTGTAATGTATGACACATTCTAAGTACCTAAGGTAAATCTCCAAACTACCTCTGCAGCTAAATATTATTTGTATAGATAGGAACAATAAAAGAGAGCTTTAATTTAAGAAATAAACGGTTTTGGAACAATAATTAGTAAAGTACCAAAATAATGACTCAAATTCTGGTGGAAAGTGGAGAATGAAATGTTTCGACTGTAAGTTTTTATAAGGTTATTTTGCTGTTTATTATATACTAGTGGACCCGGACGCGGCTACGCCTGCTTCAACTATAAGAATATTTATTAAATATATTCATGAAATTATTTTCAATTCTCAATAGAATTAGTAAGAAAATATAAGCTCAAATAATCAAAAAGAATAATAAGTAGATACACATTATTAGAAAAAAATATCTGAGTTATTGAAAAGAACTAACAAAAGGATTAAAAGTAACTAAAGGATAGGTATTCTTAATATTAGAAAAAGTACCTAAAGTTTTCCGTACGTGCGTGCATAGATATCGACTCTACGAAATAACTAAACATTTCTCTCTATTAAGTAGGATAATTTTAGCGGGCAATATCAAATAAAATAAGAAGAGAATCAAAGTGTATTTTAAATTAATTATAAACAACAAATAAAATTCGAAAATGTATGAAAATTTATAAAACCGTCAACGTCATCTGCCCGTTCGCGTCGGTCATACTGTGCCGCCCGCTAGGTGGCTAGATCATTTGGAATCAGTGACATCTCCTTAATTATTTATTAGTATACTATAATTAATATTATTAATATATATATATAATTATATACTATAATACTATAATTAATATTACTATAATTAATATTAATACAGTAAACTATAATTTCAATCTAGATAAAATGCTAAAAGTGACTATTATATTTATTTTCATAAGGATGAATATCAAAACGTCGCGGTAGCGGTCGCGTAGCAACGACGGTTGTTATTAACATGGCAGAATAAATTGCATGTCAAATTAGAATGTACTTTAAAATATATTAGTATATATGTGTAATGTAATGTTATATAGCTTATAGCACTTCTGAAGAATGCGCTTTCATACAAAACAAAAACAATGAAAATCGGACCAGTAGATCCAGAGATCTTAGCGTTCAAACAAACAAACAAACAAACAAACAAACAAACAAACTCTTCCGCTTTATTATATTAGTATAGATATTAGTTTATTATATTAGTTTATGTTGCGGTATAAGCCGTATAAGACTTGAAACTACTACCAAATTTAATCTTAGGTTCTTACGATTATTTTCTCTTTCTGAGTAAAATAAAAATGTCTTGAGTATATGACTATGCAATGCCAAGAGGAGGATGGGATAATCAATTTTTAAAATATGAAAATAAAAGTTAAGAATTAGTAACACATTTAAAACCAAGGATCAGCAAAATTTTTTTTATTATAAATTAAATGTATATTTATTTAACGATTTGAATTCGAAAATAATTTGCTTTAGATATTTCCTCATAAAATTATATTTAAATTTTTAAGGAAAGTGACAGACAACCAGACAAACATTTATAGCTATGAGTAAATTTCTTAGGAAGTCACCTTTAAATACAACGAATGTATGACGTCACGATGCGGTACGGTATCTGTTGTTTTTGGCTCTGCCATTTTAAAAGAGATTGTCTTGTTAAAGTTATTTATATATTTGATATAGTTAGTATATCAATATAAGATCAAAAATTTATTTAAAAAGTTGGCATGTATAAGTACTTGTATAAACTGTAAAGGAACTAGCTACTATTAGGTTACTTGTGGAGGAAAGCTAAAGGCTACACGGTTTCGATGAAAACCATAAGACAGACCTATCTGCGGTCAGATTTCCCTTCGGCTTTAAGCGATCTTGAGATGCCGTTTTACACACAGTATCTCAAGATCGATCGAAGATCATAGAGTTTAGAGCGGTTTATAAATACAAAGCCAGGTAGCAAAAGCTAGTTTTACTAATCTTATCTTAGTAATAAATATGAAAGTTTGTTCCATTTTCACGCAAAAATTACTGAACGGATTTAGATGAAACTTTACATTGATAACTGCCATAATTTCATAATTAGTTTAAGCGCGCGAAGCCGCGTTTGAGTCGCTAGTATAAGATAAATGTTTGCCAAATAATTGAATTTAATCAACTATTTATAAAGACTACAGTATGGAGGGTCCGATCCATTTCGTGACTAACGTAACTCGATAAGTGGTAAATTGATCTAGAGTACAATTTAGCAATATTAGCTTTCCTGTCAGACATGACATGGCATGAGTCATATGTTACTTGTTAACTGGCAATGTACCATTTATTTATTGGTCTTATTTAATACTAGCGACCCGCTCGCGGCTTCGCCCGCTCAAAATTATTGTTATATTATAGACAAAAGTGTACGGAAAAAACAAGGCAAACGAGCGTATGTTAAGTTCTACAAGTTAAATCGTAATGTCTAGAGTTTGGGTGGAAAGTGAAAACGGAGTGTGTTGACACTAGATTCTCTCTACTTACTCTGCTATACTGAGTAAAACGTGCAGCGGTGGAAAAGTATATTATAAATAAAATTAATGTATCTTAACTATAAGTTATTTAAAATATACTGTAGAACTAAATTTACGAGATACCTATATGAATTAACTTTAAATAAACATATAATAAATTAACTTTAATAAAATAAAAGTAATTTATCGGGCATCAAGGCAATTATGTTTTAAATTTACATATTACATTGCAATATTAATATTAGGTATACTTGTATCGTTCTATTAGAATAAAATAGCTAGTGGACTTTTAAATATAATATACTATATAGAACTAGAGGCTTCAACTTATTTTTAACTATAGATACGCCAATGGATATTTTTATTAAAGAATATTTTTTTAACTTTAAATAAAAAGTGATGTCTTTTCTAATATCTCTAAGAATATGTTTACAAAGTTTTACATGATTAGTATGATATATATATGGTATTAAAGTAACCAACGATTTTGATATTGAGGCCGTTGTGAGGTATTAATATTATTTTGGTGGCTCCGACAGACAAATTGCGACGTTAAGCTCCACCACTCAACAGATCTCGAAAATTGGTTTAAAAGTGACAAAAAGCGTAAATCTGCTTTTTTATATAAAGTCCTTTACCAACTTGTACCTAATTTTATTAAACAAAAACCAATATTTATTTATTTACTTTGTATTTTATCAAACGCTCGCTCGCTTTGGTCCTTGACTACTTTTTATAGGTGTATAGCTGTAATTAATAATCGATCTTTGGACGTCAGAAATTGTTAATGGAAAAAACAACATTTATAAATATTATTATGGTAATATGAAACTAAATAAAAAAGATACTCTGATATGGCTCTAGTAAATATTCGTGACTGTAAAATTTTACAGCTTAAATTGCATTTATTACTAAAAATTAGTATAGAAAATTGAATAACCTTAGATAAAACAAAAATCACTTTTTAACTTCAAATTATGATTACACAGTTAAAGTTGTGATTATACGTAATCACTAGTAGAGGAACGTATTGACGAAATTTTCTGTTATAAAAGTACGTCTTGTTTTGAGTAATTAATATTTCTTTTCTTTTGCTTCACGCTGTATTCTGCAAGTAGCAGTATAGGCATAGGGAACCTGGGAACCAAATGCGTATATTTGCGTTCTCCACTTTTCGCCGAATACCGGAGGCATCGCGTGTTGAGTGGCGGAGCCGCGCTTTGCTTCGTTATCAGAGCGAGGAATAAAATAGCGAGGAATAATAATATATTCTATTTCCTCAAGTGGGAATCGAATCCACAACCTATTACGTTAATAGTCGCACGATTGCGCCTTGTAATATTTTACTGAGAAGAAATAAATTTGATCTTATTAGCTACCCACGAAAAAAACGCAGAGAGAACCTCCCTTTTCCGCTCTCCGCCTGAATTATAGATATTCTCTTATGGGACAAGGAAAATAATTAATTCTGCCAAATGGAGACCGAAATGGTTATGGGGACCGTAGCGTCCAAGTAACTGGATATATTAATTTTATGCAGTCAAGTTTTTTTTGTTTGTTTATAATTAACTTTTGAATGTTATTTTACCATATATATTTTTTTCAACAGATGATCCAAGTCGGGAGGTTATTATTGAAGTTAATCCGGAGAAGTCCCCCGGCCGTAGCGTTTCTAAGCACGATTTAGGTAAACTCCTGGTTGACGCCCTCGACGAAGAGAAGTACTGCCAATCTGTCATTGGCTTATGCAACGTCCCGCAACAGTAAAGTGAGAGCCAGGATTTAATAGCACAAATATATTTTATATTACTGTAAAGAGATCTAACTCTAACATAAGTAAATATAGATTTGGTTGTTTAATAATTATGATTTTTTTTTTCAAATTTGGACACTTGCTGGTATAATAGATGATATTATTGAAAGTGAAATGTTAAAGCTCTCTTGAATTAACCTTCTTTTTGTTATTTCACCAGTCTTTTCAAGACTTTTTATATAACAGATATAGTTTCTCAGTATTTTATATTATTATATTTTCTTTTTATTTACATTTGATTGTTTCTCCTAATATCGATTAACATGTCGTAGTACCTATATTTATTTTTTATGCTTAGTTTGTATTGTAAAGATATTTCAAGAGTATAATGTAAAACAAGTTGTATTAAACATTTGAAATTGTAATTTTCATATATGTTAAAATATAATTAAACGAGGGTTGTGTAAAAATTTTGTTTTCATTGAAAAATCCAGTTCTCTTCATTAACTTAAATTCCTCGTAGGACCTACCAGGTCACTATTGATTATATTCCTAAACCTGATAGCTTTCTACAAATATTATTCTAATAGGGGAATTGTGCTTAAGATGACATACTTTTTGTTTGAAGACAAATATTTCAAATAAATAAAATGATCTGAGAACAGCATATTGCGTATACTATTATATATTTCATAATCAACGAAATTATTTTAGTTTCAGAACAATCATCTTTCAAACATCATAAAAATAAACAAAAATCGCACTTATGTCGACTAGTGTAAGACGAAATATCTACAGGGTAAAATGACATACTTAGTATGTGGCATAAAAATGCCATCATTATTTGTCGAGCATAGTTCACAAATAAATAGTTTCTTCTTTGCTGGGGGGCTTTAAGGCCAGATTCATACATGTTGCAAATTTTATGAGGTTGGATTCCGTTATCAGTCACTTCCTTTTCCAAAAGGGAATAAGCTTTGCCACATGCGGCTATTGAATGCCCTTGCTCTAGCAGCCTTATCCACGTCTTCTTGTGACCAATATATATTCTTTTGTAATTGCCAGGTATTTTGTCGGTAAAGCAAAAAAAATACATCGATTCTATTTATAAGGGTAAGACAGTATGCCATCTTATACTCACGTTTTGTATGTCATCTTACCCAATAGATATATGAATTTAATTTTAACCGTTGTGACAAAAGGTTATAGGCTAGGATGCGCTTTTAGCGTTAGTTGTGTCATATAATAATCCTATTTTACATTTATAATTAGTTCAAATAGAAAATCTTTATCTTACATGCTTTTCGCCATCAAGCAAAAGCGAAAGAAAAATTTGTTGCAATTGAAAATAACGAAAACATGAATTACTTGCCCATCTGCATTAATTTGCACCCATACTGAATTTAAGCACTAGCTGCATCTACAGACACTCTCTAAAACGTCACAAGATCGAACTTAGCGCTATTAGTTTCATCAATATTGGTAGTGTGTCATCTTATCATAGTATGCCATCTTGAGCACAATTCCCCTAATTAGTACCTATCTTATAATATTATTCTATGAGTGCTAAATATTTGAGTCATTAATTAAAAAAAACATTAAGGTTCACGCTGAATGCGGGATACAAATGAGTAAAATTGTTTTTTTTTTTTAGAACAAATTTTGTAATCGAATTGTACCTAAATACATATATGTATGTATGTGACAAATTACTACATGCCTTGTGTATTTATTACTATAATTTAAAGTATTTATGCAATTTTTCAATGTTCGATCACCTCGTAACATTGGTGACCTATGACGCTTGAAGACGCACTTAAATATTGTAACGTTCACAATCAATTTAATGCCGTGGAATTTAATATAATTAGAGGCCTGGGCACGGCACAGAGGCAGACTGTAAAAGCGACAGGTTGTGGATTCGATTCCCGCTCGAGGAAATGAAATGTTTAATATTTTCATATCTTCGCTTGGTAACGAGGTAAAGAGCGGCGTTGAGTTTCGCTACTGTGACTGTAAACGCGACGGTATGGGTTAGATTCGAAGTTCGGGTCGAAGAAATGAAATGTTTAGTATTTTATTTCTTCGCTGTGTTGACGAGGTAAGTAAATCGCGGCGTTGAGTTCCTCTGGAGGCATTCTGGATATCGGAGTGGCTTCTTCTACCTACCTACCTACGTGCGGGATACAGCTTGAAGCTGAAAAAAACAGTATGCAAACTAATACCAATGACATTTAAGGTTAATAGGTGAAAGCACAAAGAATTTAGAATTGGTAATTGAAAGAAAAAAACGTCGTACCATACGATACGTAAATTAAAATGACTACATATATATTTATTTAGATTTATTACTACAGTCTACAGTGACGTAGTCTATGTCTGTGACATCAGAAAAATATCCATAATAATAAAAATACAGAACATTATTCGTGTTTTATTTCTTCCTGGATATACCTAGGTATTATAAACAGGTGATAAGTAACTCTTGGCCATTTTAACTTCAAAGTCTAATTTTCCTCAAAATTCGATAGTAGGTACCTATGAGGCCGTCGTAGCGCAGCGGCACAAGGGTGTGACTGTAACGGGACGGTTGTGGGTTCGATCCCCACTCGAGGAAGTGAAATATTTACTTAAAAGTGGAAACACTGAAAAAATGTCAAAAAAATAATTCATGCAAATATCTTATTTTAATATTACTAAGTAAAATAAACAAATTGTACTAAATATATAAATATTATATGCTGTCGAGGGCCACAGAGGGTACGCGGCTTAGTTTGGTAGCTATAGACGTACGCAAGGAACTTGGGTAGGATATGTCAGTAGCACTAATGAAGCTGCATGGACTCCACGGGTAACTGACTTCAACCAGTAAGGTATGAGAATAGTCTACGGGGCTGGTAAAAGTCTCCAGGCTCCAAGAACTGAGCGTGTTCGATTGTGATTGAAAATCCAAAAGAGGTACTATCCTTATGCTGGATTCAGAAAAAGAATTTGAATTTAATATTGTTTTCACCATTCTGCTGTCTGAGCTTATATCTGATGTGATATCACCATTAGATGATGATATAGGAGTTAATGATACAGAAGTAAATATAGTTTGCGTGGTGCAAGGTGTCACGGAAGTCCAAGATTCTGTGGTCCACGGTGTACTGATCATGCCCAACGTGTCGTCAGAGAAGTTGCTTCCAGAAGTTTCGCTGGATGACGTCGAATAACTAGTTTCTTCGGTTTCTTCTTCAGAGCTTTCTATATCTTCTAAAGAAAGGATGCTGTAAGAATTGATAGGGGAAACTAAAGGATGTCTGTTATACGTATCTACTACGGTTGCTTGATGATCATTTATAAGAACTAATGGAGCCATAATATTAGGCAGTGTGTATTCGTGACATTGCTATGATAGGATAGCGCGCCGTCGCCTCTTCCACGATCCATCTGTACTCCTGCAGATTTTCTAGAACAATCTCAATATATTCCAAAAGGTTCATTTTTTTATGAACAGTTCTTTCAAGTTGTTATGATTATTATACTTGCATTATATATATTTTTTTGTATTTTTTCAATTTTGTTTGGTGCTGATGGCTCGCGGCGCACTGAATGTCATTGTTTTGTCAAACAGACATTGTTCGACGTATTTGGAAAACAAAGAGTAAATATTAGTTTGAGCCGTCCTGTATTAAGGTTTTATTGGCGTTTAAATGAATTGAGGCCTGTCGTAAATGAAATGAAATTAATAATTTAATTTCTTCGCTCTGATAACGAGGCAAAGCGGTGTTGAGTTCGGCTACTTAGTATTGCAACGCTTCCAGTGGAAAGAGGGGAACAAAAGTGCATTGATGGGAACGGTCTTAATACTAGGTTCCTACCTACCCTGCTATATACAGCGTGAACCTGATTTATTTGTATATTTTTATTAATTTCTGCGCTCTGGTGTTTAGGCAAATCGCGGCGTTGAATACCTTTCGACGTAAAGTGATAAAAAACTTTAGTCTAGTCAGAAACCGAT
Organism: Heliconius melpomene melpomene; assembly: GCA_000313835.2. Taxonomy (NCBI): domain Eukaryota; kingdom Metazoa; phylum Arthropoda; class Insecta; order Lepidoptera; family Nymphalidae; genus Heliconius; species Heliconius melpomene. The sequence goes on along the minus strand of HE670742.1, from coordinate 418,512 downwards.
AACCGACTGAACAGATTTAGATTACTATTAAATCTTATGATAATTTTTCATCCAATAATAAATTTCAATATATAAATAATATCCATTATCAATAAATGTAAATCGGTTCATCGTACCTACCTATTCTTTGACTGATAAGAGAGAATTGAACCAGCCAGTGCCACAGCCATGGTTCGTTGTCTTTCCTATCTTAGTCTGTTGTATTATAAGAATATTTCTGATAGAATAATATAAAATTATGCCAATAGTAGCGCAGGGGCAGTGTGTAAGCCGACTGGTTATGGGTTCGATACCCACTCGAGGAAATAAAATAATTAATATCTATATGATTTAAGTTTTGAATTTTACATTTAATTAAAATTATAAATGGCAGCACTGATATCGGTGACTTTTTGCGATAGAAATAAGGTAACATTGTAATATCGTACGTTCGTCGTAAATATTGATAAGGGAAACATGACTAACACTAGGTACTTAGTATATTAGTATCCTAATATAAGTATTAGAAAACTAATTTATTAATATGCTTCTTTGATTTGGGTAAAGTATTACTGTTACTTTTTAATTTTTAATAAAAACGAAAACAATTTAAAACTTTTGATACCAACATACATAATTTTAAACAAAATGACACCACTAAGGTTTTTTCAATAAATTAGCACCTTTTGACGTCATTCACATCTATCATTTTATTAAGGTAATATTTATATACACCATAAAGATTAAATTTTTCATCCAGTATATCTTTAGTCACATCACGCCATATCTTTCTCTTTTTCCTTATTTCTACTTTTTAACAATTCTATATCTAACAAAGTTTTGCCCAGTTCGCCGGTTCTAAAGGCCTTTATCATCAACTTGGCCACCTCTGTAATGTCGGGGACTTCCCGCATTTGATTGTCGTAGTCCCGAGTTCGTCTCACACGGTTGAATTTTAAAGCACCTGATATAAGTACCTGGAAAATAAGAAATGGCTTAAACGTTTAATATAATATAAAAAAATAAATAACAAAGCCAGTCGTGGCGCGCAAACGCTACAGGTTGTGGGTTCGATTCCCATACCCCTGACGTCGGGGCAAAGTCGGCGTTGAGTTCTGTCACTCAACAAGCAATTCCTCCAGAACCCGGCAGAAAATGGGGAGTGGAGTGTATCAACATTAAGTTTCCTATGCCTACTCTGCAATATGGGGGATACAGCGAGAAGCTGAAAAAAATAAAAGTTTATTGATACAAGTAATCCTTCCTTATGACTTATTTGCCTACCTTCGAAAAATTCCACAAGGCTATGTTTATATAAATATACAAAAAAATACCAGAAATATTTATTGTACTATTTTTGTTTAATTTTAATTTCTTATACAACATCGTAATTAAAAAAAAGATTAAAGGTATTTAAAATATTATCATTATGAATATAAAGTTTTTTTTTCACATGTTAAAAACTACATTATTATTAAGTGGCCAGCGAAGCGTAGATATTTTTTGTAAAAAAAAATCGTACAAATACAGTACGGTACGCTCTGAATATGTATGATTTATGTGCTACATTTGCATATTTAATAGAAAAAAATAAATAACGAATAATTAACGGATATATTAACTAGTATAACACTTTAACCTGTATAACGTTACATCTACAATTTTGAATATTTACCGGGTTTTAGGGTTCCGTATCTTTTTAGGAAAAGGGAACCCTTATTAGATCACTTTGGTATACGTCCGTCTGTCTGTCTGTCAAGAGCCTTTATCTCAGGAAAGCTTGAAGATATCGAGTTAAAATTCAAATCATATACTCAGATCAACGATCCCTTGATTTCCTGAAAAATCGTATTTCTCATCGCAATCGTACATTTACTTAAAAAGTGATCGTTTATATCGAAAAAAAGCGTATAAATATAAATGTAAAGCGTATAGCGACAGTATAAAGGGAATCAAAATTAATAGGGTAAATCTGGTGGCCCTAGAATTATGAAATTTGGTAGTTAGCTTCTAGAGGTGGTACTAGTTCAGGAAAAATCTGAAAAAAATTAATTAATTATTAAATTAAATTAAAAATGGTTAAATTCTAGAAAAAAATAGTTTTAAAAAGAGGAAAAATTTGGTATTAAAGACGCTAGTTCAAGTGAAGTATCAGACGAAAGGGCTCTGGCTAAGCTAGAATTTCAGAAAAAGCTCGCGAGATCTTCAATTTTTGAACGAAACCCTCAGAGGGCGAGCCCGACTCGCGCTTGTCAGGTATTTCTTTTGTTGGTAGCAGTAGTGAAATCAAGGGCAAGTAAAAAAAGCCATACTTAAATATAAATGGTCAGAAACTTATGTTAAAGTCTGCCTAAATAGATTATAAATTACTTCAAATTTACTTATAAATTACTTCGTTGTTTGGATAAGTCTAATACGACAGTTGTGGATTCACATTCTATTTCAGAATAACCCTACATACAGTACGGTCGACGAGTTGTGGCCGCTCTACATCTAACATTAGATTTCATTATAAATTATTTTCTTACTTTTGAAAATTTTAGAAACTGAGAAAGTGTAACTTTAGGGCAGTCCTGCGACTGCGACTGCACGACTCTTCGACCATGCTATAATACGGTAAATAGATAAAGAGAAGAATCTATCTAGATCGTATTATAGTACGGTCGCCTACAGGCTTTCGGTTTCCTCAGAAAAAAAAAAATTACACGTTTCTCCAAATCGAAGGGGAGTGGAACAAAGTAATATATTACAAGGTTATTTTTGCTTCCTCAATAAAATAATACAATATATTACAATATATTTTTAAGCCAGAGAAGTTCAAACTTGAATTTCTTGTTTTAATGCAGATACGGAGCTATAAATAAAATTGCATCATGTGAATAACCTCAATATTGGTATATTGACCTAAGGCCTGGTATCATCAAAACACATTTTTTTACCTTCACGATGTATCCCGCACATAGCAGAGTAGACAATTTGGGAACCTAGTGTTAACATACTACGTCCCATTAAGATACTATCCTTTCCACTAACTCTGAGCGGCGGAAATGCACGAACCCACAACCATCGCGCTTGTTAAAATTAAATAAGCTTTATGCTGTATCCCGATTCCTGCATATAGCAGGATAGGCAGAAGGAACCTAGTGTTAAGACATTCCATTACCCACTGTCCGCCGAATTTTTCGAGGCATTGCGTTGAGTGGCGGAACTCAACGCCGGGCTTTTGTCTTGGTACTAGAGCAAAAAAATAAAAATATTTCGAAATAATAATTCATTCCCTCGAGTGGGGGTCGAACTCACAACCGTTGTGTCAGTCACACCCTTGTGCCCCTGCGCCACGACGTTAAAAGTTACGATGTTAGTATTAAAACAAGTTAAAAAATTCTACAAAAATTCTTAACAATTGATTTTTGTATCATCTATACTAATATAATAAAGCGGAAGAGTTTGTTTGTTTGTTTGTTTGAACGCTAAGATATCTAGATCTACTGGTCCGATTTACTTTGTTTTTGATTTGTATGAAAGCTGCATTCTTCAGAAGTGCTATAGGCTATATAATATTACATTACACATATATACTAATATATTAAAATACTTTCTAATTTGACATGCAATTTATTCTGCCATGTTAATAACAACCGTCGTCGCTACGCGACCGCGTTCGTTACCGCGTCATTTTGATATTCATCCTTATGAAAATAAATATACTAGTATATTTCTATAGAAATTATATTCTTATATTTCAAGCAGGCGTAGCCGCGTCCGGGTCCGCTAGTCTATATATATATATAGAATCGAAAAGCCACTCACTCATCACGAAATTTCAGAAACTACATGTGCTAGGAATCTGAAATTTTGCATAGGAGTTATTTATAGGATGTAGGTACTCGCTAAGACGGGAATTTGCAATATTCGACTTCTAAGGGTTGTTTTTGGGGTTGAAACTTCGTTACTACAAATGCTAGGAGTCTCAAATTTTGCATGGACGTCACTTATAGGAAATAGGTACTGATGAAGACAGAAATTAATAATAACGTAGTTAAGTTAAGTCGCGGGCGGGCCGCTAGTACTATATAAAAACTAAAATACCTTATTAATATCATCGCATGGCTCCAGCATTCCCATATAATCAACATATTTAAAATTCCTATGTTTATTTAACCAGTAAAGTAAATAATCAGCTATGATCTCTTCACCCACCAAGTGGTCTTGGAGGGATGCGCAGAGTGCCAGTTTGAGTCCCATTTCTATATCAGTCACTGATGGTTCTAGGATACCTAGGATTGTAATTTAGATTATGATATATAAAAATAATATTCATATTATTGATAATTTCAATATGACTTTAAATCAGAGTTAGGCCATAATAATGCACAGGCATAAGAGTACAACTGTAAACGAAAAAGATTGTGGGTACAATTCAAACTTTTCAAAATATTTTCATTCTCTGTCTCTGGTATCAAGGCAAAGTGCGGCGTTGAATTCCGCAATTCAGTATGTAATGGCTTGAAAATTCCGGAGTAGGAAGTGTCTTAATGGAAGTGTATTAATACTGGGTTACTTCTGCCTATCTTGCTATGTGCATTATTCAGTGTGAAGCTATAAAAAAAACTTTTAAAACAGTTTGGTCTTGTGGCACACCTGACATCTTTGTGTAACTGTAAATGACAGTTTTGAGTCTCTCTCTGGTAGCAAAGACATGTGGCATTAAGTTTTGCCATTCAACACATAATGTTCCACAAAAATGGGCAGTGTATGGTTACCCAGAATGTCTAAAAATTGGATTCCTTATGGTTATCTTGCTATATTTTACAATTTACCATAAGTTCACTAAAGTTCTACTTACAACTACAGCAGGTTTAAGTCCTGCTACAATGCAATTTTTATATTTCTATATAAATTTATATCTTAGATAACAATTTAAAGATCTCACCAGGTGTATCAAACATAAATATTTTAGGATCATTATTTATTCTGATCTTGGTCATAACACTCCTTGTGATTCCAGCTACGGCACCAACTGGTAATGCATGTCTGATATTCATATGATTACTTCTTAGCATGTTGATAAGAGATGATTTACCAACATTGGGCACTCCTATAATCATTATATTGTAGTCTAATTCTTCACTTCTGTTATACCTGTAGGAAAAAATAAAAATTGCCCATATTAATTTATAATAATATTATAAAGCTGAAGATTTTTTTAGGTGAACACTCTAATATCAAAAAATACATGTGAATTAAAAAATACATTTTTGTGTTGTATAATCTATTATATTTCATCACATTAATTGTGTCAATGTAACCCTCCGTACCTGCCATCAGAGTAACCTTGGACAATTACAATGTCTCAATGAATAACTTTTACTTATTTCCTTTTAAATATAGAGGTATTGCCTCCATAAGTTCCATATCTTTTGTTAATAAAAAAAAATGTTTTATTTACATGAATATAATAAGTTGAAACTATTTCTATACTAGAGTAATACAAATTATTGATAGATACTAAATGAAATGAACAAATTAAACAAACCTAGTTGAGCCTTTAATAAGATCTACCATAAGCGGTCGTAAGGTTTTTAAACCTCGACAATGTTCATCTTTTGAATTTGTAAACACAACATTTTGAATATTTTCTTCTGTGGCTAGTTGATCTTTAATTCTAGGTATAAGGGACTTTATTGTTAAGTCTTTTTTATTGAAAACTAAGATATGAGGCTTAGCCCCTGTTATAGTACTAGTAAATATAGGATTTCGGCCTGTAAATGGTATTCTAGCATCATGAACTTCAATAACACAGTCCACAGATTTGAGTTTTCTCTGCATTTGCTTCAACCCCTTATTCATATGGCCAGGAAACCAGCGGAGAAGATCTTTGCTGACATAAGGACATTTCTTACGAAAACTGTAAAGAGCTGCGTCAAATTTTGTAGCCATTGTTTTGTATGTTTATATTGTGGTATTTTGAGGTTATACCTTACAAATATTTAGTTGACATTCAAATTATTACCAACGCATTATGTTATACTTTTTATTTATGAATAGTATTATTTTTGAGAACTCTAAGCTAATATCACCAATTATTCAATAACACCTAGTATTTACGTAATAGTAAAATGTTTACAACTTTTTTATTTTTGGCATATATCATAACACAGAACATGACATATGACATTTAAGTTGAGAAATTAGAAAACTTACGTTCATAAATCACTTATCTATTATATATATTAAAAGTATTTTAGAAAAAATATCAGTTGCAGACTATTTTGCTATGTTTTCATGCACCTTATGCTCTGAAACTACTACATAGAATTAAAATAACTAAGTACACTGTAGTCCGCTGTGTAACAGCTGTAATAAATGACAAGAAATAACTGATTTGAAGAAAGGAGACACTTGATGTTAAAACTACAATAGTCCCATTAATCTATACGAAATAAATAAATGGAGATTCATAAATATATTCATCGCGATATTCTTTTGTTTAATTTGTTTTTAGTTACCGCAGCCAGAAATATTTTCATTCCCTCAAGTGGGAATCGAACCGATAGGACGCTTTTATACTTAGCCCCTTATTTTATAATTCATATTATAAAATAAGAGGAAGATATATAGATTGCATGTTGTTGTTGTACGGTAGGTAATACATGAAAATATTTATAACAACAAGGGAAAAGAACGGCAATTAGGTACAGGTTTTACATAAATAAAAAAATAAATTAAATTTGATTGACATTATTGTCAGTTAAATTGTTATTACAGAAGTACATTCTAATATACTATTTAACTACTCAATACATATAGCTGTAGAATAATTATAAAAACTATCAAAAATGTCTCAAACATTCATGTTAGAACCGGATATCATAGCAGCAGCTGAAAATGTTATGCCGGAATTGAATACAGATTTAGTTTTAGCGAAAAATTTCTTAAAACAACAAAGTGCTGCTACTGGCGACACATTGTGAGATTCATTCTTATTTACACATATTCTATAGTTTCCTCTTAGCGTCATTCTGTAGGTATCCCGCATTTACCAAGGTACGTCGAGAGAATCTCCGGTTTTCAATTCCCACGCGTTCGAGGCATTGCGTGTGGAGTGGCGGAACTATATACATACCTACTTACCATTCTATAGGATTTTATAGGATGGACTAGGTCTTTAATTTTTTGAACTTTAAATTAATTGAATTCATACTTTGTCTACAAAGATTTAAAAATTAGTTATGCATCTTATGTGTATGTGTAATGTTATAAATTTCCCATGAAAATATGTTCCACTCTATACACGGTACCTCTACGAGACGATTTTTTTAAAAAATTTTAAAATCTGTAGAACTTGTAGCCAACTTTTTTAGTTATGGGTAATATTATTTAGTGTAATGTGTTATTTATTCTTAAAGATATGATCATCTCGTCGACGTTGTACATAAAATACTAACACAGAGACCGCCAGATGTAGTAGACAATTTTGAACAATACTCGTGGCAAGTGAAGCAAGAGAAGTTCCGGCCTAACTTCGACCTCCTAAATGATATATACATATCACCCCCGCAGCTCACGCTGGTCAGGAGAATGGACGAAATGTTTCGGGTTAATGATATTTTGTCATAATAAACATTGTTCACTCAGAATCAGCTTCACGCTGCATCCTATATCCAGCAGGGTAGGTAGAGAGAACCTAGAGACACTCCGTTTCCAACTTTCCGCTGAATTTTTCGAGGTATTGCGTGTTGAGTGATGGAACTTAACCAGCGACTTTTACCAGAGAGAGAGCCTTAGAGCAGCACTCTACATTACAAGAGTTAAAACTCGTTGGTCTTGTTTAATTTGGGTAATACTAATAATATCCATATTATAAGTTCAAACATTTCCATAAATAAAAACATAATTTGAACCGACGACAATGACGAGTTGGTGAGTAATTAGTATCCAGTGCAATATTCAGACACGACAGTTAACATTTAACTGACATTAAATTTTTGTACAATTTTCTGATCTGGTGGTAAGAAATTACAATTATAACAAGATCATTTCAGTTGGTTGCGAGCAAAGCACAAAAATTTGAAGATATTGGAGAAGAAGAACAAGAACTTGATCTGGAAGAAGAGTTTGTGAAACCGAGGATCGCTGATATTGTAGATCATAATTATTATTTTCGAGAGGTATGAATATAAAATATGCATAGCTAACATATCAACATGAAAGTTTAAAGTAATGAATGAATTAATTTATCCTTTATATATATATATATATATTTTACTTTAATATGTTTATATATATTTTGTATAATAATTGATATATTTTATAGTTTTTTTTCTAGGCTGGTTACGGCTTGCCAGAGAGTGAATGCTATGCACTCTACATAGCTCTTAACATGTTGGGCATCAAAGAACCTGTAGCTACTATTAGGTAAATATTTTTTTTATTAGCTTCCCGCTGTATACCGTACATAGCAGGGTAGAAAAAGGGAACCTAGTGTTAAGATACTCCGTTCTCCACTTTCCGCCGAATTATGGAGGCATTGCTTGTTGAGCAGTAGGACTCAACGCTACGCTTTGGCACTACACCAGTGCAGAAATGAAAATATAAATTTAAATAAATATATCGAGTAGGGATTGAATCCACAACAAGTCGCGTTTACAGTCGCACTTTGTGGTGCTTCGTCACGATTGGCCTCAGCTCGTTTTCACAAGTCCCTTTTTATGAAACAAGTGCTTTAAGTATTTCTCAATCTGCCAAAATTTTGTGAAGAAATGAATACCATTTAACTTAATAGAACAGTAAATAAAAATAAAACTGTTGCCTCGAGTGGGAATCGAATCTAAATATCGAAATAAAATTAATTTTATTTTTGTTATAAATAGATTTTTTGGTAAAATATACGGTACGAAGGCCAATTATTATGTTGCTGAAACAGATCTGACTATAGAGGAACTGGACAGGCGGATTAGGGTAAGATTTTCTTCTATAATAATTATTACTTTGGTTCAGAAAGACTTTATATAAAAAACTCTTTATAAATAAAATAAAACTTTCTTCTTTTTTTTAAATTAACAGGAATTTGAATTAAAAGATATGCCTGGAGAAGGAGAAGATATGGAAGAAGGTCGTGGTCAGGAGTTAGAAGAAAATAAGGAGCTGTGTAAGTTGAAAACGATAAAAAGAAATTAACATTAATTACTTACCTAATATATTCAGTCGTAGCTTTATTATATTATATTTATGTTAAAATTTAAATAATAGGAGATCAACGAAACTCTTACATATTTGCGAAAAGAAATAATAAAGGTGTACATTTTTGGTTATCTCGAAATACACTTTTATCTTTCATAAAGTGGGTGAAGGTGAGGCAGTTGAAGAAAAACCGAAGGAGCCAGTTCCACCAAAGTTGCCCCCGATTCCTGAATCTACGTGGCAAGCACCACCTCCTATACCGGTGGAGAGACCTGGCCAAGGTGTTAATAAAAAGGTTATATGCATCTGTATATCTTTACCTAAGATTTAACAATTGTACCTAGTTAAAATAAAAACGTTTTTGTTTAGACTTAGAGGCAGTTAGAGAAGAGTACGGAGCATAGTAGCAAGGAGGTCTCATTCTGCGCTTGTTGGTAGATTCGAATAATAATTGAAATAAATTGTATATTTTTATCATTTAATAGTAGTTTAGTTTTCTTGGTTAGATCAAAATGGAGAATCGAGTGATAAGCTACTAGGTTATGTCTTTAACATTATTTTAATAACAAAACAAATTCAACCACTATATAAATACAGGTTTACTACGTATGCAACGACCTTGGCGACCCCTGGATCTGTCTGCCGGACGTCACCCCCGACCAGATCAGAGTGGCGCGCCTCTACGTCAGATGCATGACCGGGGACTTGGATGCTGAGGTGAGGTTTCATTTGTCACAGAAATATATTAAAGTGATAATTTACATTTGTTATTTGATTTACGCTATATCCCCCACATGGGTAGAGGGAACGTAGTGTTAAGGCACTTTTTAAATTCTTTTAGTTTGACAAGTTGAATCCTACTAGGAAGCCAGCTTATATTCTTTTTTTTTTATTTTAAAAGCGCTCCGCGGTAGGTACCGTTAGTTAACGCAATCTGTATCAGAAACGTACTTTCCATAATTCCACACACCCACCTACTTACCTATATGTAACCTATTCCACATAATAAACGTCCATGAACAACAGTATTTATTTATTAGGTGGCTCTTTAACTCAATTAGCTCCATTATTAAATAGGAAATAGATTTAATCAAAGTTAGCCATTTCTTATTTCGACTTTTAGGTAATAACATTTCCACCATTCGAAGGCACAGAGCGTAATTTTCTTCGCGCGCAAATAGCAAGGATTCAAGCAGCGACATCTGTTTCTCCGCAAGGTTTCTACACGTTCGGCTCCGGGGAGGAAGAGGAAGATATTGACTTGGAGGAAGGAGGAGGTAGGATTTGAGTGAATATAGTTTCATTGTGTTTCTCTAAAGATTTTTCGTGAAATTGTAACTTTCATGTTAAGTAGTAGCTAAGAATTAATTTAGGTATTTTATATATTTTTCATTAAAAAATATTTATTTAGTCTCTGGTACGACACTACGTATGCCGTCAGCCTTCGGCATCTAACAAACAGTTTTTTTGATTAAAATAAGCACCCAAACATAGATATTAGGTACAGGAGAAACTGTATTTAGAAGACAAAGTTCGTTAATTATTTTGTAAATAGAATCAATGATTTTTATTTTAGTAGACGAAAATGAAAACAATAACAATGATAAATACTAATATTATTTATATCTTCCAGGAGACCTAGTCTTTAATCCCAACCCGTTCTACCAGGGTCATACTCTGAAAGACTTACTTGACCCCAACTTGACGTACTGGGTGCACCATGGCAGGCACATCCTGAACCAAGGCAGGACAATATGGTGGAATCCTTATGCTGGGATGGTTATTATCCTCTATCCGTGTTAATTTTTAGTGTACTCATATATATGTCATTACAAAATAACATATATTATTATGCTCAAACCGATATTAGGATGAAGCTCTTGAAGAGGAAGAGGATGAAGCTCCGCCACGTCCAGAGCCAGAAACTGGACCAAATCTCTTTAGTACCTTATCCGAGGATGACAGGATGGAAGGTCAAAATGCTTGGACGGCCAGGATCAGTTCTATGCTGACGACGGATAGAGCTGTAGTTTTACTTAGAAGTAATATATGGATCGGAGCAGTAGCCTATGCTAATAGTGGGAAGTGAGTGTAAAATTAAATTTCTTATGTTAAGTAACATGACCTTCGTAGATATAAAAATATCTTTCATCAATACATGTGATTTCACATCCATACATGTGTTCTCAGATCTACACATATGATACAACAATTGAGAAACTTAACTGCTAAAATACTTGTTCACTAGAAAATCAGAATGTATGTACATGGGGTGGGCGCTAAAGAACCAGCCGCCCAACTTCTCGCCCTTACAGCTGGCGAGACCTCAGTACGAATATATCATAGGTCCTGAGGTCATGGAGATGGCTGATCCCACGTTTGCTGATGAGGAGGTTAGTGGCCAAACTTATTTGTTAAATAAGGGTATATTAGGAAGTATAAAGTTAATTGTTATTTTTTAACATACTTTGCTTGATTGAACCTCATGTAGTCTGGACTGGAAGGTTCAATCAATTTCAATTTTATATATTTTAGTTAAGTATTTAGTATAATCGGACCTACAACTGTTTTCATTTGTATTTTGTCATTGCAGGCCTATCGTATAGCACACTTGCCACCTCCACCTCCACCAGAACTACCCGGGGAAGGGGAGGGATTCGCCGAGGAAGAAGAGGAAGAAGATGAAGAATAAATTTGTTTTATTATGAGAATTTAATTTGTTAGTATAGAATGTAATAAATATTTTTAAAAAATCCTGCTTTTTTGTCATTAGTTAGTAAGCATATATCTGTGTGCAGATGTCACCGTCCGTCGTGGCGCAAGGGCACAACTGTGACTGTTAACGTGACGGTTGTGGGTTCGATTCCCACTCGAGTGAATGAATTATTTAATATTTTAATTTCTTCGCTCTGGCCCACACGCAGCGTTGAGTTCAACGCTTGCATTACACAAGATTCAACAACATTAGAAATTGTAATACATGAATAAATATACGTTAAAAAATAAAAAAGGACAATGTAGATAACAAATTATTTATTATTTCACCTTAAAACAAATAATTATCAACATTATTAAAGTGTTATTTCACACTTCTAAATAAGTAAATAATTATCACTCAAAAATCTGTTTTAAAGAAAAGATATTATATAGAAAAAATCATAATCATGAAAATATTAAATTTAATATCATTTTCAAGAACAGAGGTTAGGAATTTTCTTTGAAGTACATAACAACAATTAATACATAATACAGTGTTTGTTGTTACTTTAATTACTGTGAATTGACTATTTATTAGAAGATTGTATATGTCAGAGCAAATAATCTTAAATACAGTAGAAACCGATAAACCGGACCAATTGTTGTCATTCGATATTCGGATAATCGAAAATCCGAATAAACAAATGTATTAAAAAAAACAAAAAGCTCGTTTGTTTTGTCTTTTTCCATAAAAAGCAGGTTTTGTGGATATAATACAACGAAAAAATATTAAGAAATCCATTTTCTAATATACAAAATTTACTTAGGTATTTCATATTACGGGTATTCACGGGGTTTTTCTGGCCACTTACACAAATGCAAAGCTTAGATTAAGCCACGTGGACTTTACATAAAAACTTATTTCTTCCGCTTATGCAACTGAGGTGCAGACAATTTGACTTTGCCAGGGAAATTTCTCGCAATATTCTCCTCTTTGACCGCCTTTAGTAGATCCTTCTCTCTATTGGAACAGTTCTTGTCTTTTAGGAACACTTGTACTGCTGTTTTAGCTGCTTTACCCCTTTTATTGCTGCCTGGGGTTAGCTTTACTTTGAATCTGGAAACATTGGGAAAAAAGAAATAGAATAAACAAATATATACCAAAGACAGAATCTAACGTTAAGACATCGCATTCCCAAAGTCACACACAATTTGATGAAAATGCACGTTAAGTAGCGGAACTCAACTTCGCGATTTTCCTGGTTACCAGAGCGAAGAAATGGAAATAATACATTCCCGCCTGTGGGCATTCCACCTACAACTCTTGCGCTTACAGTCAGACACTGTGCCGGCACGCTACCACGGCCTTAACTTTGCCTTTTTTAAATATTTTTCTAATATTAATGAGGAATAGACTTTAAATATGTTACAATATTAAAGAAATAGCATTCTCTCTTTCCAAATGATAATTATTAGTAATATTTTTTGTGCAACGGAGGTTTGTAAAAATCTCACTCCAGACTTGGCAATAACATAAATAACATGTAACAAGCGTATTGCATGTAATATTTTTGCAATATTAAAACAATAAAGTATAACTCACTTATAGTTCAAAACAGCGGAATATGGCGCCACAACTGGCACTGCGAACAAAAGTTCATCCTCCGGGAAGGGAACCCCCGACAACTGGCATAACATCTCTGTATCCGCGTCTTGAGCTGATGGGTCCGCCTAAAAATTATAATATATATTTTTTACTTTTTTCTTTTTTCTATAATATATTACTTATAATTATAAAATTATTTTGATTTTATTTTTGTTAGATTGAGATTATGGATTTTTGTCCCTGAATTGGAATATATCTCATTTAAATCAAAGAGGGTTGTCTCAACATGAACATCAACACTTACAAAATTTAGTACACAAATTATTTTGGTATTTCAACAATATCACATATTTACGTATGCACAATGCAAATGCAATACGTCAAATTGATAACCTCGTTTTTTTAAGTCGGTTAAAAATTTACATACCTCCTGTCCAGGTTCTGCTTCTTCATCAGTTTCGGCCTCCAGAATCATGGGAGCTGGTTGAGGAATCTTTGGTGTCTTTGGCCCAGATTTGGTTTTAGCTTTGACCGCTTGTTTTTGTGCTTTCTTTGATTCTTTGGCACTTTTGTTTGGCTACAAAAAGAATATTATTAATTTATAGGTATATTCAATTATTTCAAAATTTAGGCCAAAAGTCTGGAACGAACTAAACTACTACTACTACTTTTGTCTTAACACTAGGTTCCCTCTCTCTAACGTAGTATATGCGGCATATAGCGTGAAATTGAAAAAAAAATACCTGTAATAACTCCATAATTAATGCCCTATCCTCGTCATCCTGGTCCTTGTACTTCTCTTTTATCTTCTTTAACTTGCTTTTCTGTCCTCTTTTTAAACCTTGCTTCTCTTTTTCTTCTTTTTTGTTCTCTTTCTTTTGCTGTTCTTTTTTATTTTGGTCCTTTTGCGGTTTTTTGTTACCTTTTTTGGGTAATGTAGGGAATGATGGGAGTTTGTCGTCACCTGTAATATTGTTTTCAATTATATTAATTATGATTTTTATTAACATTTATTAGGTTCACGATGTACCTCGCAAATATTCATTAAGTAGGAAGAATATTGAGTATTGGGAAGTAGGAATGGGTCCCATGAATGTTGAGTTTACAGTGAAAGAATTAGACAGAGCTTGGGGAACGGAGTGTTTGTGAGCATCAGGTTCCCTTTGCCTATCCCGCTATATGCAGGATACAGCGTGAAGTTGAAAATAATTAAATTTAACTCACTCTTGTCCGACATTTCTGAAATGGTTCTAGTTTTTGATTCAATAAAAACTTTGCCAGTCCCGTGATCCACCTGAAATATAAAACAAAAGTCTTTAATGTATTTTAAAATAATAATTAATAATAAGTGTAATAATGAATGATAATTAATAATAACTGTAAAGCATTACCATGTCGAATATTTTCAAATATCTTGTAATTTTTTTCTCTTTATATACAGCGTGACTTTATTACTAAATTAATATTAATAGTACTAATAAACAACAACTTTTTAAAATAAAATACAACTTTTTTAAACAAACATGGCATTCAGCAACCAAAAAAAAAGAATACCTTTATATGAGTATTAAGCACTCCATCATCAGAACTGTCACTGTCTGAATCATCATCTTCTTTCCTTTTTTCTTCTTCTTTTTCATCTTCTCTATCCTTTGTGTCTTCTAAAGGTTCTTCTTTAATTTCTATATGCTGTACTTCTTTTTGGATATTTTCTATGTTCTTATTATCTATTTTAATGGAATCGTTTTTAGTACTTTCTTCAGTGATTGGATCTAGTGGAGCTTTTTGTTTGGATTCTTCTTTATCTGATGTTTCGTCTGTAAATCATTTATTTATTTTAAAACGTGTTGATTTGTGATATAGGTGAAATAGTTGTGGGTACAAATCTTATGGCAGGATATGTTCATAATTTAAATATAAATAAATTGGTTAAGAATTTTGATTCATTTTTAATCTCAAAATGATAGTCATAGTGAAATATCGAGTTGTATTTATTTAGGACTTGCGAGACAGACATCTATCGTGCAGTTGGCCTAACTGAGGCCGATATAGTGTTTTTTTTCTGGGGAACGATTAAAATATTTATTACACCAAATTTAATATGTGGGAGATGGCGATAAGAATGATCGATGATTGTATTATCTGTGCATAGCTGCATATCTGTCATAAAATGTGAAAAAAATTAAAAAAGTATTACCATCATCAGACACAACGATCTCTTGATCCTCCTCCGTATCTTGAGTAGAAGTGATTTCAGAATTGGTGTCATCAGGTACTACAGCTTTCCTTTCATCTCTATGTTTTTCTATACAGCTGTCTTCGAGCTATAATGAATAACCATTTTATACTAATATAAATAAAATAGTGTTATAAAACTAAAGAATTAGTTTGATAAATACTAATTCTATACAAAATAATCAAACTCACCCGAAACATAAAACTGAAACCAAACTGCAAGTGCTCTGGCAACAAATAATTTTTCTTCCCCCTTATCATGAAAGACCCTGTGCTGAGGTATTCCCCGGTGGGAGCAGATTTTGACACTTGGTGACCATAGACCCACCAGGCCCGGGTTAAGACTTTGGCTTCCCATGCTATACTATAAAAAAATATTATTGGTCCAGTCAGAGAAAATGCGGAGTTGAATTCCATTAACCGACAAAGAGTATCTCTAAATTCAGATGAATGGGGAGAATAGATTGTTTAGGACATTAGGATCTTTGCTTTAGAAGTTTGAGGCCTTCGTGGCGCAGCGGTACAAGCGTGTGACTGTAATTGCGCGGGTGTATGGTCGATCCTCACTTGGGGGAATGAATAATTATTTATTATTATTTTCATTTTTTCGCTCTGGTAATAAGGCAAGCGCGGCGTTGAGTGTCCTAACACTAGTTTCTACCGAATACCCTGCTATAGGCGAGATACAGCATGCTGAAAGAAAAACTTTGGTTTAGGAGCCTGACTTTCAGAATTAAATTCCTGGATTGGTTTGGCAGGACAGTGCCTCAACGGAATAGAATTCTTTAATAACTGTGAGTGGGTATAAGTTAAGATGCCACTTAGGTTTTTGACTGCTTAAGTGAATATTGATCTTTCTTGTTTGCACATAACTAAAGTTTTTAGGTTAATGTTATATCACGCACATAGCAGGGTAGGCAGAGGGAACCTGGGGACCTAGTGTTAAGACACTTAAACTTTCCGCCGAATTCTGAATGCATTGTGTGTTGAGTTTGTGGAACTTAACGCCGGGTTTAGCCTCGTTACTAGAGCGACTGGAAATCAAAAGACCTAGGCATTTAGGTCTTATGATTTCCAGTCGCCTAAAAGTCAAGAAAAAAATCCTAGGTCACTACCTATAAGCCACAGCGGCTTGGCCTGCTTCACTTAGTGTCCTCGGCGGTGGGAAGCTGGGACATTTAATTATAACGGAGGAAGCGCCAGTCACTTCGGCGTGTACGTAGAGATCTGTAGAACGCATATAGCGTTTCACTAATAATTCGTTTTGTTGTTGATCTCTTCCTCCTATTACCTAAAAGAAATGATTTTTTGAAAGTAAAAGAAAAATATTAAATAACAGAAAGATTTTTTGTGTATTTTTTGCAATTTGCCCCCATATTGATGGATTGACGAATAGACTTAGTGGCTTAGTGACTTAGTGACTTAGACTGGTTGCTAGTATTTTATACTTACCAAAAAGTTATCAGACGATATAAACCAATAAAACTTCTCGAACCAATATGTCTTCCTCGCTTTAGTGATACTACTTATCGCGTGAGCTTCTTTAAGCGTTTGCTTAGTTTTCCGCTCAGCGCTTTTAAGCGCTTTATCCGCCGATTCAAGCGTTTTTTGCTGTTTTTTGGCGGCATTTCGCTTTTGGTCGTAGTATCTGAATAACAAATAAGTAAGAAATATTATAATTGATAGAATGTACGTTATGGTTGTCGGTGGGTGATTATTTATGGAACTTTTTATAATGGATTTTTATATAGTTTTTTGCTAAGCATCTTTTAGTCGGTATTCGCGTAGTATTTGCATAATTTAATATAGTAGTAGTAAGTATTACCTTTAGGATATGCTACTCAAAAAACAATATAACACTAACTAGCCTTACCTAATTAGGTAAGCCAAATATTGTTAGATCTAGAATAAACAAATAATAAAACTAACCTTCTAGCATTAGCAAAAGCAGTCAACGACAGATCAATGTCCACCATCATTGGTTTCAATGTATCGTCACGTTTATCACTAACATTTTCACTACCATCGTCGTTTTCACTATCATTATCACTATCATGATCATACGGATTCTTAAGCAACAGTGTGATGTGATTAGTGTTTAATTTTAGTTGTTTAATAGATGATGCTATAGGATCATTGTTGTCTTGCGCAGTTTTAACAAGTAGCTTTATATCGTCCCATGACATCTATAAGGTAGGTATAGGTTTCGTAAATAGATTTAATAATTAAATGTAATGTTTGTTACAACATATTAATACATGACAGCGTGGCGTAACAGTTTCGTGTTTAATATCACGAGACGAGAGCCACTAAAAACACAACGTCTCTAAACATGGGGGAATGAGTGTTTTAATTAGATTCCCTCGGCCATATTTGCTATAAATACTTAAATAATAAGAGGATTCTATGCAGACTACTAAGATATTACATATACATTGTGCGTGTAAACGCGACTGGTTGTGGCTTCGATCCCCATTCGAGGAAATGAAATATTAATATTAATATATATTTTCATATCTTCGCTCTGCGTTCCAGGCAAAGCGCGGCGTTGAATTCCTACACTCAACATGCAATGTTTCCAGAATTTAAAAGCAGAGTAGGGGGAACGGAGAACTCCGCCTTCCCTGCTTTGTGCGGGACACAGTGTGAAGCTGAGTAAATTTTTTGGTCTCTTAAATTTTGTATATATTTATCTGTTAAAAGCGAAACTCAAAAATAGTTTTGAAGATTTCATTGAATATCTATTTTGAGTTTGAAAACTTGCTACCAGTCTATAGTATTTCTCATATCAAAACGCTGAATACAAATTCTAGTGACGTTATTATTATATTTTTCATAACGATAACGATAACCAATTGCAGAGTTTCATCGTAATTTTTTCTCCACAAAACCTACAAAGGAACAGGAAACATAACTAAACACAAATACTTTATTAAATTATACCTGATTGGCCAAAGCAGCCTGTATAGCCATTCGAGCCTGTTCCACCAGCTGTTCGTTTCTGGATATCAGCTCAGCCGCCTTCCTATCCTCGAGCTGTACTTTCTCCAGTTCTGTTATACGTTTGTCGTGATCTTTTCGAACATTCTGCAGCTTTTTCATTGCTTCTCTTTCCACATGGATTGCCTATTAAATTAATATTAAAAGTACATTTTTTATGTTGTAATGTTGGTCTTTGTATTATATGTATAAAGATTCTTTTACAAGTAGTTATTTAATTATTATTTCTAGTATTGAAATTTTTTTTAGTTTCATGTTATATCCCACACATAGCAGTGTAAGCAGAAGGAACCTGGAAACCCAGTGTTAAAACTCTATGTTCCCATATAGACCATTTTTTTCAATACATTTCGCCGAATTCTCCAGGCCCCAAGTGTTGAGTTGCGAAAATGAAATATTTTATATTCTAATTTCATCACTCTGGTAATATAGCAAAGCCTGGCATTCGACATGCATTGGTTCCCAGGTTCCTTCTGCCTACCCTACTATGTGCGGGTACAGCGTTAAGCTAAAAAATCCTCAGGTTATCCTCAGGTCATATTCGTAAGAAGAAGCTGATCGGTTTTCTATCAGGTTTTGCTTAAAAATAAATAAAAGGAAGGCCCAATTGAACCAAGTGTCAAGTAAAAATTGAATTTGGAAGCAAATGCTTAGGTAGCTTGTGAATTTTCAAGTTTGTTACCTTTAAATCAATCTTTTGTCCTTCCAAAGCGGAATAAAATTCATCCACTGCTCTGTCAAAACTATCATATTCAGCAACAGGTAAATTTTTACACTGATTATATAACATTGGGTGAAAGTCTTGGTTCGTTAAAAAGAAAGTGGGCCCACCGCCTTCTGGGTTCGGTCGTTCTTCTTTTTTCTGAATTATGTAGCCCTGGGGGAGGAAGGAAGGTGATCAGAGAAGAAGAAAAAAGAATAAGAAGCAGAATTAGATAACTATATTTTTTATAGGAAATGTCATGATATTTTGATGAAACATTTATGAATATAATAAAATAACGATAATACTAATAGACATAGAACAATGACAATGATTCATTCGACTTTAACAAATAAACTTTCAAAATTTCAATCTGTTTTCATTTCTTAATCACGAAATACATACTTTGTTTTGAAATTGATATTTTTATTGTCAATTGATTTCTTTAGAAATTTCATATATAAAAAGTTGCAAACCACCAAAACAAAACACACGCAAAAAAGGTCCCACCTTAGTCACTCCACTCTTCCCTTTTTCAATCAACATTTCACCTTGTTTCAATGCTGTAGCCAATATGTCCAAATCTCTTTCAATAAAGAAACCCTTGCTCGGATCTTGAGAAATTTTTAAGTTGCCTGTTAGACCATTATCTAATAGGACATGATCTATTACTGCTGCACCATATTCTGTAATAATAGTCGTTTAGTATAAAAAAACACTAGCAGACACACACAGCAGAGTAGGCAGAGGGAACATAGTGTTAAGATACTCCGTTCCCCACTATCCACCGAATTCTAGAGGCCTTGCGTTAAGTGGCGGAACTCCATGCCGCGCTTTTGCTTCGACAACAGAGGATAGAAATGGAAATATAAATATAAATAAATATTTCATTTTCTTGAGTGGGGATTGAACCCTCAACTAGTCGTTTCTACAGTCACACCTATAGTCTTACCTAAGTTTGGATTTAGGATCTTCTTCAGATTGTCACCAGGTTTACTTTTAGAGAGAATATCTTTCAAGATATCAGCATTGGGCGCTTCATAGCTTGTTTTAACTCTGTCTAAGGGATATTTTTCTTTCACTGCAAATCTAAAAAATAAATAGATTTTCTTTTACCACTAACCTAAAATAAATACCGATTTATAAAATGAAAATCATTTCTAAGGTAATATATGAATGCATCAGATATAAATATATAAGTTTCAAACTTAATATCTTGCATAAAGATTCAAATATAAAAAAGATCTATTTAGATTTCTTTATATTATGTCATACTATACTGTTAGGATTATTAATTACGCTAGCTTTTTTTACCTTTACGCTGTATCCTATGTAGAGCAGGATTGGGGGAGGGAACCTAGTGTATAGAGATTCTATACCAACAGGTTTAACCTGTTAAAAAATATTAATATTTTTGTATAAATATTTGAAAAGATTTATAAATAAATCTTACCTAATCTTATCACCCTCGACATGAGGACGTAGAACATTTAGAATGGTCCATTCATAATCAGTCAATACAATGTTACCCCTGTCATATAGCTCCAATATAACATGATAAGCTGCTTCCCCACTACCAAATTGTAAATCTACTACTCTGTCTATCCCAAGCTGGGTAAGACTCTCAAGACGTTTGTTTTTAAGATGTTTACGTAGCTAGAAAGACAGAAATTGAATATTACTTGAAAATTTACTAAGAATAATTTAGAAGAAACAGAATATATCATGTAAATGATTTGCTATTCGATATTGATGTCATAAAATATCCTTTAAATACAAAAAAAAACAGTTTTTTCTTATATGTACAAGAAGAAAGGAGAAAATAAAGAGCATACTTTCATAGTAAATCCTGATGGTGCAACATTTTTTGGCCATTCAAACTGAGTTGTGTGAAATCTGTTACCAGATTCCAATAATAAAACTGATTTCTCTTCGGACCTCTGCAGTCGAATCACATAGGTTTTGTTATCTATATCATACACTTGGTTTACTCTCATGCCCACCAATCTAGAAAAGTAAACTATGTTTTTATATGGTGCAATAAAAAAATATAAAATACTTAAGAAAAACATAAAACCTATTTTTTTAAATTGTGATATGATTTATATATTTTTTATTATTATTTATTTACAATTATTATCAAAATAGTTTTGGAATTAAGTGGTATTATTTACATTTTAACCTATAAAAACTAAAAATCCTACTACAACTTAGTTATTTTTTAAAACAATTTTTCTAGAAGTTATATAGGAAAAAAAGAATAGAGAACTTAAGATAAGCTTACCTTTGCAATTCCGCCACCATGCATACAATATCGTAAGTATTAAATCGCGTCTTCATTTTGATTTCTATTAGCAATAGCACTTCAATTATTTAACAATGTAATAACTTTATTTAAGTTTTAGGCTAATTGCATACACGAACCGCAGGAACATATGAATGAAAACGTATTGCTTGTCAATGTCATTGTCAAATGTAAAGTCAACTCGACAAAACTTTAATGTTGCCACTTTGTTCCTTTTAATATTTTAAATATTCGGTTTTTTATGTTCTCCCACAAGAATTATATTCTATAAAAATACATAAAAATATGTATAAAAGCTGTAGAGTAATAAATGATTCATTATAAATTCCGTTTTACTTGACTATATTTTAAATTTAATTTACATACTGGCAATTCTTGTCATGTTTTGATTCTGATTTTTTAGGTTATTTCATGTTTAACTAATTCTTTAAAATTTAACATAAATACATACTAGTAATTATAATGGGGCTCGAAGAAGTTCAAGACTTTAAAATTAGACCTATGAAATGTGAGCTTAATTTTCTTAGTAAATCGGACGGGTCAGCGATTTTATCACAAGGTACATTTCCTAAACTATTATTTATCTAAAAATTTGCTTTATTCAAATTATATTTATAATTATGTATTTATTTCTCTAAATACTTAACTCAAAGCTTAAGTAATTCAAGGTAAAATGTGTATTATAGATATAAAGATTCATAATTAATATTTTAATCCTACACAGGAGAAACAGTAGTATTAGCAAGTGTAAATGGACCTTTGGATATTAAGACAACTAGTCAAAATATAGAGAAAGCAACTCTAGAAGTACTTTTTTGTACTAAAGGAGGCAAGCCGTCAGTTGCTGATAGGTAAGAGATTTAAAAAAATGTTTTTATACTAACTGTTTTTCTTTAAGCTTTTTTCTATATACAGCAGGCATGGCAAAGAAAATCTGGGGTTACTATGGCTTCTATTTCTTTTTTTAAATTGAATAATCTAACATTGAGTAGCAAATTCAATACTTGCAGTAAATTAAAAATAATGTGAGCCCCCAAGTGGGAATTGAACCCCAAAACCTTTTTCAGTATAATGCAGTCACACTGTGCTATATACAGCAAAGTCAAGTCAAAGTCAAGTCAAAGTCAAAATATCATTATTCCATAAAAATGCTTAACATTCACTTGGACATGTCATAAAAGATAAAAAAAAAATGGAAAACAAAATAACCAAAAAAACTGTGCAATTTTGACTTGAAAAAAGCCCGTTCAAATGGTTGAGCTCATGAGAAGATACAGGCAAAGAAACTCATGGCCACTCTTTAAATGCCAACATTTGTTATAAATCACAATTAACAATTTTAACTTAGAAATAGAGCAACTCATTTCCAAACATCTTTATCGCGAACATAATCTTTAACAGAGTAATAAGCTTTTTGGCAGAGCCTGTGCTTTACCACTTTTTTAAATTTGTTCAGTGATAAATTAACCACGTCGTTTGGAAGTTTGTTATAAAAGTGTATACTTTGACCTACGAATGAGTGAGACACTTTATGGAGCCTAGAGAAGGGCACAGCAAGCTTATTTTTATTTCTTAAATTATATTGATGGAGGTCACTGTTTTTATTAAATTTATTAATATTCTTATGCACATATACTAAGTTGTCGTAAATATATTGGGAGTGTAGTGTGAGGATGTTAAAGTCTTTGAATTTATTCCTTAGTGACTCCCGTGGACCCATTTTATAGACTGCTCGGACAGCCCGTTTTTGGAGCACAAGAATGGTATCTATGTCAGCGGCACTACCCCAAAGTAATAGGCCGTAAGACATAATGCTATGAAAATAGCTGAAGTATACTAAACGCGCGGTGTCAACATCGGTCAGTTGACGAATCTTGCGGACTGCATACGCTGCCGAACTAAGTCTACCAGATAAAGTTTCTATATGCGGACCCCATTGTAACTTAGCATCTAATGTTATACCTAAGAAAACAGTTTCATTAACTACTTTAAGTTCCTTATTGTTCATCAAAACCCTGGTTTCTACTTGTTGAACATTCTTAGTAAAGAACCTGATACATTTAGTTTTACTACTATTTAAAAGCAAGTTATTGGCACTAAACCAGTGTAATATCCTAGAAAGAGCATTGTTTACATCGTCAATTTCCAATAGCCGTCTATTAACCTTAAAAACTAAAGATGTATCATCTGCAAACAACACCATTTCACAGATATCTCTCATAAGGTGAGGTAAGTCATTAATGTACAAAAGGAACAAAAACGGACCCAGAATAGAGCCTTGTGGCACCCCCAATGCTACAGGTGACCCGTGTGATAGTTTCCCGTTGACATTTACCTTTTGAATCCTATCACTTAAATAAGAAGTGAGAAGATCCAAAGCAATGCCTCTTATACCATAGTGGCCAGCCTATACTAAGTTTTCTTATTGTGTTTGTCTTCAACAGGCACACAGCACTCTGAACTGTAAACATATGGCTTAGTGCTCAAAGTGCTTTAACAATTTATAGAAATTTCTATTGCACACGATTTTTTTATTAAATTTCTAAAAAAATATTTTTCCATTAAAAATTCTTTAAGAGTGTGTACTAATCAAGCAAGAAAAAATAAATAATGTTATTATATATATATGTATATATATCTTCTTCATATAAATTATTATATGTATATTTCAGGTTTAAAGAAAATGTAATCAGACAGACATGTGAGACAGCTCTCTTGGGTTGTTTATATCCTAGGACTGGCATAACACTTACTATTCAAGAATTAGAAGATTACGGAGGGGTGAATAATTTAATTTAATTACTAAACATGTACAAACACATTACATATATCATATAGAAGCAAAAACTTTGTACCTATTTTTACGAAAATTATGTGGACAAATTTGAACCTACATACCTTCCAATAGAATGAATTAATTTTATTAAATTATATAATGATAATAAAACAAATAGTCTGGTTAGCTAATTTCATTATCTATGAATACTATTTTTTTTCAGCTCAATGCTGTATCCCAGCACATTGCAGGGTAGGCAGTGGAAAATTAGGAATCTCGTATTAAGACACTCTGTCCCTATTAAAACTTTTCTCATTTTCCTCAAATTCTGGAGGCATATGCATATCAAGTGATGGAACTCATTGCTGCGCTTTGCCTTGTTAAATTAATATTTATTATGACTAATATACAAATAAAAAAAAGAAAGCCTATGTTTATACTCTACATATAATTTTCAGCTTCTAACCTGTGCAGTGAATAGTGCATGTTTAGCACTCATCAATTCCGGTGTAGCTATGCGTCATGTTGTAGCGGGGTTAGGTTGCGCGGTGGATGAACTAGGAAACTTAGTACTGGAGCCATCTCACATGCAAATGCAGAATGCTAAAGCGTTGATGTATTTCGTGTTTGACAGTCGAGACAAGAATTTGGTTACAGGTAAACTTTATTACATAATTATATACAAAGAGTTTCAAGATACTGTTATGCTTCCAAATTCGAGACGTTAGTATTGAATGGTGAAACTCAACAGCGCACTTTATATTACCAGAGTAAAATGAAAATAATAAAGTCAAAGTTCAAATGACAATCTAACCCATATCAATCTCTGTGTCACAATGACTTAAAAATAAACCATTATTTTATTTCCAGGATTCACCCAAGGTAGTTTTAGTGAGGACACATATGAAGAAGCCCTAGTTAGATGCCGTCTCGCCAGCGACCTCATATTCCAATTCTATAGAGACATAGTCAAACAATACTCTACTGTTATTTGACATTAACTTTATATTTATATTCAACTTTAATAGTTAGTATAAATAATACCTTAGTTTTTTATAATAATACTTTAGTTTTTTTTTATGATAAAATAAAATATCATTTTCTCTGAAATTTGTCGTACTGTACCGTAGTGTACCGTACTCTCTCCGTCTCTCAGTATTCGTAATGATTTAGTGAATTAAAAAATAGAGGTACGAAAAAAATTGTTCCCTTTCAATGCCTCCAGAAAGTGCCTCGGCGGAAAGTGAAACGATGTCTCTTAATGGGAACAAGATGACCTAAGACTAGGTTCCCGGGTATCCTCTGCCTATCATGCTATGTGCGGGATACAGTGTTAAGCTAATATAAAAAACAAACAAAACTTAAAATTACTTGTTGGGGACTGCTGAGAGATGACGTATTGCATTCTTATTTAAATGAAAAAAAAAAAAAATACAAATGTATACATTTTTGAAATCCTTGTTGTACAATATTATAGTTATGAGTAAAGATAATTTATTTTCAAATTTAATTATTGTCTTTTCATTTACATAGTTTTTGTTTTCCAAAGAGACACGTATTTAAACGTGTTAAGTAAGCATCGAATAGTCATAAAAGCGACAGGTTGTGAATTCTATTCACACTCGAATAAATGAAATATTTAATATTTCCATTTTCTTCGCTTTGGTTTTGAGGCAAAGCGCGACGTCGAGAAGAATTCATTGGAAATGGGGAACGGAGTATAGACAAAAAATGTCCTTTTTTATTTTCGGGTATGTTGTTCTTACATTTATTCATGCACAAAGTTTTGTTTTTGTTATAATACTTACCAGATTATTATAAAAAATATGATTTGATTAAGAAACATCTGAATCTGAATCAAATAATTTTGTAAATAAGAAGAAGCAAACAAGATTTTAGATATCACGTTATAATTTGGATATGTCAAAAACTAAAAATAATTAAGATAGATTTACTTACAGCTTCACGCTGTTTTCTGCATCGCAGTAATAGGCAGAGGGTACCGGGTGTTAATCCACTTTCTTCACCACCTGCCGCCTAACTTTGAGAGATAAAAATATTGTTTTGAATTGTTTGTTTGGTTATTTTCATAAACCAGCTCTGGTAGAACAAGTACGTATATGAAAATAATTCATTCCCCTGAATAGGAATCGAATCCACAACTGTCGCGTTTACAGTCATACTCTGTGCCTCGAAGGCCTCAATAAAGTCACTTACTTTTAGATATACGACTGCATAGAAAGAAATAGCTAGTTTTAAATAAATATACCTAATATGCTGAATAATCGACCTTTGTGATGCCGCTGCCGAATATAAATACGCGGCAAAACGTATTATAAATTGTTTTCCTTTTGAGTTTGCGGCACACATGGCAAAGGAGATAAAAGTTAGGGCTTTTTTTATGCTATGGTATTACGTTTTTACTATTGAAATTATGCTAGGAAGGAAACAATGGATAATGTCATAATAAATTTTTCTGTTTATTAAATTTTTACTTTGTTGATTAGAATAGAAGAAATAAATTCCTGCACCTAGTGAATGAAATTTGATCCTGTACCTAATGACCGATTAAAAAGTGGCATCTTAAGTACTGCTATTTTGTTCCTATTAGTTTAAATTAATTTTGAGTTAAATTAAGTTTTTGATGCTAAAAAATATTTTAAATCTTTGTATTTAATTGTATATCAGAATAAATGATTATTTTTTATAATTTTCACGCATCTTTTAATACACTAGTGTGTTCCACACTTTATAGCAGCAACGCATTGGCGAAAAAAAAACAAGATGGCCGATCGACGCGATCTCAGATGCAAATGGCGGAGGTAAAAGAGCCGCCGCATTTAAACGTCGCCGCTGATGGCCGTGCCGCGACGTCATTTTTGCTCTATTTAACAACAGAGGGCAAGAATCAACTTTAAAATGGCTGGTATTTAAATGTATGATTCTGTAAATGTTGCTTTTAATGAATGTGGGTACTTTTTTCTTACGTCAGTCAATGTAGGGTCTATACCACTATTCGAATGTTTTCCAGTTTTTAAATATTATATTCTAAATGTTTTGGGTTAAGTATATAAAAAAATATTACCGTCACGTTACGTTCATAATTTTTTTAAAAGGGAATCTGAAATTTCAATAGTATATTTTATTTGAGTACTAGGTACCTAAAATATAAATTGCATACATGTTACTAGGATCTTCTGAGTGGTGATCAAGCCCCGTTGTGGATTCCATCTCCACATGATCACGTCGTGTCAAGTGAGATAGTTCCCCTAACCCTTTTTCCATTTTAAAAATTTACACGATTATGTTCATATGTCCAAAACCGTCTAGTTGTAGGCTGCCACAGAAATGGTCATACATTCATACATAGACATAAAAAACATTATCCTTCTTCAGACGCAGTCGTGTAAAAACATTCAAATATTTTCTTAGCTACACGCTGTATATATAGTACTAGCGGACGCGCGCAGCTTCACTTGCGTATTTAAGGATGAATTATTAGAATTGAACCCATGAAACATGTGTTCAATGAAATATTTTTAAGAGTCTAAATTTCAAATTTTATGAAAATCGGTGGCGATTTAAAGATTTTTCCATACAAACTTTCAGCCCCTTATTTGCACCCTTAGGGGGTGAATTCTAGAAAACCATGAAACATACGTTCAATTAAATATTTTTAAGAGTCTAAATATCAAATTTTATAAAAACCGGTGGCGATTTAAGAATTTTCCCATACAAACTTTCAACCCCTTATTTGCACCCTTAGGAGGTGAATTCTAGAAAACCATGAAACATGTGTTTAATTATATACGTCTAAGAGTCTGAATTTCAAATTTTATAAAAATTGGTGACAATTTAAAAAAAAGCTATACAAACTTTTGAACCCCTTATTTGCACCCTTAGGGGGAGAATTCTAGAAAACGATGAAATACGTGTTCAATTAAATACTTTTAAAAATCTAAATTTCAAATTTGATAAAAATCGGTGCCGATTTAAAATTTTTTCCATACAAACTTTGAACCCTTTAGGGTTAAAATTTTTCAAAATCCCTTCTTAGTGGATGTCCAGATTACGAAAGTAAACATTTGTCCAAATTCCACGTTTCTACGCACAGCGGTTACGGCTGTGCATGCGTCTTACCTCAGTCAGTGAGGACAAGTACTTTTATATATATAGATTAAGCAACTCCTTTTAATCTTCGAGATACTCCGTGATAGAACTCAACGCAGCGCTTTCTTTGTTATTTTACCATAATGAGTCGAATTTCACTTCCTCCAGTGGGGATCGAACCCAAAACCGTCGCGTTAACAGTCAGATTGTCTACCACTCCTCCATGACAGTCTCAAATAATTTAAACAGAAAGAAAACAACAACAGCGTGCAATTATTTATAGTCAAACGTAGATATGTAAATTAGATCTGTTGTAGATAACAGTAATTGAATACGGTGTACTATACACTACACTATACAGTCCAAGTGACCGTTTTGCCGCCAATTAAAACGTCGACGGGAACCTTTACGCCTTTCGAATGCTCACCTTGTATCTCACCCAGTGTGGGGACCCTAGATGGTGTGATAACTTATTTAATGTGAACAATTTTGATGAATAAATATATTTTTTAGCTTCAAGGTGAGTCCTGAAAAAAAAGACACTCCGCCATCATCGAGACACTTCCATTCTCCTTATGAATTCAGCGAAAAGTGGAGAATGCCAGTGTCTTAGTTAGTAACGGAGTATCTTGCCAGATTCCTTCTGCGTTTGCGGGATTCAGAGTGAAGCTAAAAACAAATCTTACCTTCGCTAGTGTTGCTACTCGCAGCGGTGCTCCTAAAGAGCTTACAGCCTTTGGTCTTGCTGCCCATAGAACAGCCTAAAATTTGGTAAAAATGTATGGAATTGATATTATTTGAATTAAATAATAAAATTGTAATCTTTACATTGTAAATAAAAGAAAGCTTCTTGCCGACGTTTTTCAGCAGGACTGCCTTTCGAGACCGATTTGATGAGTTAAAAGTGCTTACAATAGTCTATTTTACCAGTATATTTGACTAATATTTATCTAATATTTTCATTTCCTCGTAAGCTATGCAAATTGCGGCGTTAAGTATTGCCACTGAGCACGCAATGCCTTCAAAATTCGGCGGAAAATTGGTAAGGAAGTGTCTTAATGGGAACAGAGTATCTTAACACTCGGTTGCTAGGTTACCTCTGTCTCTGTTAAGTACGGGATGCACTATGAATCTAAAAACACCTTTAGTACGGAATGTTTGTTTTATATGAGCAAGGTATAGTAGGTACCATGTGACTCTTTCATTGTATACCTACAAACGGTCTTTCTGCCTACCACGTACCTACCAAACTGCAGGAGATGCCCAAAGATAAAGAAAGAATAATTATTTCACCTTTTAAAGCGATGTTTTTAAAATTAAACGTCACATTTTTTGGCGAGAAACGATAAAAAGCTAAGATAAAAACAAAAATATCAATACAAGTTATTTTCTTTACATGCCATAAAAATTGATCTTCATTGCCTCTTAGCTTATTATAAAACAACAAAATAAGCACTAAGTCGGATAAGGATGCGTACCAGAATAATTAATTAGTACCTACAATAACATTTAGGTTATCATGGCGCAGTCGGATGATGATGATGATGATGGTTATGGGTTCAATCTATCGCGGGAATAAATTATTTTCATTTCCACGCCCTGGAAGAATATTTTATTGTTCCATAAAGGAAGGGTTAACGGCCACCACCATGTGTGTCGGTCCGTCCGTCAGACTGTTTCTAACGAACCGCGCCATATAATTGAAATTTTCACGGATGACGTATTTCTGTTACCGCTATTAAAACACAAATACTAAGAAACATAATAAAATAATTACTTAAGAGAGCCTCCATATAACAAACATGCTTTTTTGCTACTTTTATATATAATGGAAGATGGAAGATATAAATATTAAATATCAACGAACAAATCCTATTAAACCAAGAACTAAGTAATTTGTATAAAGCGACACTATTGCAGTAAGTATGTTTGTACTGTACGTGTACCTATTTCTTAACTGTGACTAACTGTATCCATTAGCAAGATTAATTTTAAACACGCATTACTAAATATTCTATTAAATTGAACAAATCCTTGAGGCTGTCGTGGTGCAGGGGTACAAAGGTTCTGGGTTTATTCTCCGAGGGAATGAATTATTATTTATTAACATTTTCATTTCTTCGCTCTGAACCTGCAAACGCCCGGCGTCGAGTTCCGTCCCTCAACACGAAATGTCTCGAAAAATTTGGAGATTTCAGAGTGTCTTAACACTATTTTCCCTCTGCCTCCCAGCTATATGCGGAATACAGCGTGAAGTTAATTTATTTTTAAACAATTCCTTTTCACTTTCAAGAGTACATACTGTCAATTCTTTACTAAATTACGCCATGTTGAAAGATCACAGCTAAAGGTTAGATGGGTAATAAACGCAAACATCAGTTGTAACGAGAGTTATCTATGTAGGCCAGAGCCAGTCACCTGCGCGTCCAATAAAGTTACTAGTTTAGACCTAGCGTGGGAATGTTAGGTGTCCTAAGCAGAGGTGGAGAACCTATGGCACCTAAAAAACACCTGTGAGAACCGTGTTTATTTGGCCTGTTGTGGCGCAGCAGTACAAGCGTGCGACTGTAAACGGAACAGGTGAGTTCGATTACCATTCGGAAGAATGAATATTGAATATTTAATATTCTTCGCTCATTTCTTTTAATTATTTTGCTCTGGTCGCTTCGCTCAACACGCAATGCCTCCAAAATTTGGTGGAAAGTAAGAAAATAGAAGTGTCAGGAGAATGCTTAGAGATTCTTCATTTACTAGTAAATCATCCAATTTTAGGTTCATAGAATTTGGTAGTGAAAAGCGTGTTTTTATGTTATATATTTTTGTAAGTTTTTTATATCTATAATATGATTGAGTAATATAAAGAAAATAGTGCATAGTAAAAGAACAGGAACCTCGAACTGTTAGTGGTCGCCAAATGTTTAGTACCGCTGATTTAAATTATGCGGATTGCGTTGAGGCTCGGATGAATGTCCGATCAAAGTTTTAGGGCCTGTTCTCACGTACGAGGCTGCAGAGCTGCGTAGTGCATACACTCAATGGCGGTTAAAAATAGATGGATTCATATTTACTGTGAACTATTATTAAATAATTAAATTATATTTTAATATTAATATAATTATGTTCAAAGGACAAAAATATGATGCCATATTTTTCTTTAAGAACTTATTACTTACTTACTTTTTATCGCTAGCCAAGATAAAAAAAATGCTATAGTAGACAAGAGTGAACATCCCAATTCCCATTTTCCACCTAATTTTCGAGACATTCCGTGTTGAATGGCGGACCTTAACACTGCGTTTTGTCTTATTACCAGAGCGAGGAAATGAATATAACTTATTTCCTTAAATGAGAATTGAACCCTCAAAAGTCGTGCTTAACAGTCGTACTGTCGCTTTGCCACGACGCCATCTTTTCCCTTATATAAAAACATCACATAATGCCATTATTGAACTTATATAATATTATAACACCCTTATAATATATGTTCATTATAAAATATGGCCGCTACAAATGTCCACCATAATTTGTCCACACGATCGACAGCTTTTTACTTCTAAATTAAAACTGCAGTTAATGTCGCTTCCTCCAGTACCAGCCAGATATTACAGGTTAACGAAAAATATTGGTATAATAGCTGGGCGTGGCCATCTCCTACTGGTTCTCCTGTTGCCCATAAATCTACCAACTCATTTCGTTTTTAAATTATGTGCTTAAAAATGTATGAAATTATGAATGATGGCGGTTGGAGTTGTGTGTTGAATGCAAATATGTAATCTTTTGATTGTTACATTCGTTTTCAGATAGCGATCTAATTTCGATGTTCGTTCGCGCTATTATGAAAAAAAAATGTAATTTATGTAGCAATAGTGATGTGAAACGTTGATTGGTTTTGTAATTTCTTAAATTATTGGCTCATATTTAAAAAATCAGCTTCACGCTGTATCCCGCACAGAGCAGGGTAGGCAGAGGGAACCTAATGTTAAGATAATAATAAATAGTACAGATATATGAAATCAATACCTAATTATTAAAAACTGGCAACTAGTAGTTAGTAACTATGAAATAATAACGATTTTATAATGTAAATAAGTATCATATTTTTCAATATGTAAGTATTTGATAGTTATGAAAAAGCAACATGGTGCCGACCACCTTGGGCACTAGCCGGGTCTGTAACTACAATGTCTACAATAATTATTACAATGTCTATAGAAAATTTGAAATTTCTCATTTCTTCGAATGGAAATCGAACCTACAACTGTGCGAATACAAACTTGATAATATTTGCTTCTGCCACTATTATTATTTCAGCAAATTAATAATTTGAAATTAATTATTAAAATAAAAAAGTGCCTAACACTTTTAAAAGTTTAGTCAGTGTATATAGTAATGCTCACAATACTTAAAAATTTAAAAAAAATACCACAGATAATAAAAAATACAATAAAAAAAAATAGAAATATACTCATATCCTATCACTTTTTTGTCATAGGAATCCTATTACAAAAATAAGTGAATTGCTTTTCATACTAACTAAAATAAATTAAACTAATAATTACTTAAAGTACTTAACATTTCATTAGAGAAAATATCGTTAATAGTTAAGTATAAAATTAAACAATTACTTAAAATATTCTCAATTTGCAAAATTCACATAAAACGAGAATATAACAAAACAAATTCCGAACTATAGCCATAAAGTATACATTTTACAAGTTGAATTAAAGCAAGAAGGGAACCCCATGGCGCTGACCACCATGTTACACCGCACGGGCAATCAATGAGCTACGGCAGGTATTTAGTTTATTTGTTCAATAAAAATTATGTTTTATTGAATCCTGAGTACCTACGCTACTTTATAATTATAAATTAATTTTAGTCAATAATGTAATGTGTTCTTTAATATATAGATGTGAACATTGTAGGTTCGATTCTCACTCGGGGAAAAAACTGTGGAACAAGACAAAGCACAGGGTTGTCTAGCAAGCTAAAAATAAATCCCATATATCACATGTCACATACTTCGATTCCTATTTGAGAGAATGAAATATTTAATGCCGCAGTGGTGCAGGGGTGTAAGTGTGCGAATATAAACATGAAAGGTTGTGGTTTCGATTGCCACTTGAGAGAATGAAATATTTAATATTTTCTTTTCCTCGCTCTGGTAACGAGACAAAAGACGTTAAGTTTCGCCTCTCAACACGCAATGTATCCAGAAAGTTGGAAACGGAAATGTTTTTAATGGGAACGGTCTCGGTGAGTGTTAACACTAGGTTCCTATGTTCCCTGCTACCTTTATATGTGCGGTATAGAGCGTGAAGTTATATTATAATAAGAATGGTTCTCTTAAAACAGCGAGCATATGAATATATTTAAAAATAACTCTTATCGATATCAATTTCATGCAATCAAAACGTTCGATCATTTAAAAGCACCTGGAGTTTAAAAGGATCAAAAATCATCCAATTCGACCAATTAATTTCTCACCATAATTATAAAATTAAATGTTTGAATCGCTATCTCCATTCTGTTGGTCTGTGGGTCTGTTATTTCTTTATAATTATAAAAGTTTGACCGCCAAGCTAATGATAGCATACGCGCTTTTAATTGCAACCCCGCCGCGCCGCGCCGCGCCGTCTTAAAGGATATTGCTATGCTTTTTAAATTATCTACAATTGTAACTTGTGGTAAATTTTCTTTTTGTTTCGAGTTTTTTGGGTTCGGGCTTCGGGGTTGTTTAATCACGTTTCGATTTAAAAGGGTTTAATTTGATAATATATATTAAATTTAATTGCAATTATGCTTTTCTTTGTAATTTACTAACAATTTATTAACTGTGGTTTCGTTCCTGTGAAATGGAAATAATTAAGAATTATGTTTATATTATAGACACACTTTATGGTAATTCTGATCCAGTGTTGCCAGACATCCCACGTCCGGGACGTCCCGATATTTAGCTCTAAAATTTAAAAAAATAATCGTGGATAATTTTTAATAAGTTTTAACAATTTCCACAGATATAGATACTGTTATTTAATTTTTTCTATGTCCCGCTTTTGGCAAAAGTATCTTTAAGACTCTTTAGCTTAAAACATTTAAAAATTTCGCTTTGTCCCAAGAAAGACTCTGTGAAAGCTGCTCTAACACCAGGTACAGTGGTTTTTATTGGAACTATTGGCCTTATGTAATAAAGTCTTTAGCCTACCTTCTAATCGAAATATTAATACCACAAACCGTAATATGCATTTCTTTAGTTTCACCTAAAGTTTGACTAGAGTTCTTATACAGGGTGGAAGAGGCAGCGCTTCTTTTATTGAAACTGCATATAGGGTAATATATTTCAAACCCACACCTAAGAAATTAATCAAGGTACCTCAACAGTTTGGACGTAGGATTTTTTTTTCATTTCGCGATTTTTATCCATACCTGTATTTCGTGTGACGCACACATACGTGTGCGACGTTTCCGGTTTGACAGGTAAGTGTGTGCGTACCTATGTTATACTTTACAAATGGCGTTTTATTTTAAAACGATAATTTTATTATTTATTTTGTTTGAAAAAATAACTTTTTCATTTTTGGGAATTATTTTTTTTCCGAATTATATTAGGCTTCTATAGAGTAGTTAAAACTGTGGTTTCATTTAAAGTGGTGCTGACAATTCCATCCTGTATAGATGTTTAATTCTTGGATGTATAAACACTCTATTTAATAATCTATATATATAAAAGGACTTGTCTTCGTGACTGAGGTAAGACGCACGCACAGCCGTAACCGCTGTGCGTAGAAATAGGAAATTTGGACAGATGTTTACTTTTGTAATCTGGACATCCACTAAGAAGGAATTTTGAAAAATTTTAACCCTAAAGGGGTGAAATAGGGGTTGAAAGTTTGTATGGAAAAGTTTTAAACCTGCACCGATTTTTATGAAATTTGAAATTCAGACTTTTAAAAATATTTAATTGAACACGTGTTTCATTATTTTTAGAATTCACCCCCTAAGGGTGCAAATAAGGGGTTGAAAGTTAGTATGGAAAAATCTTTAAATCGCCACCGATTTTTATAAAATTTGAAACTTGACTCTTAAAAATATTTCATTGAACACATGTTTCGTGGATTATTAGAATTCACCCCTAAATAAGCGAGCGAAGCTGCGCGCGTCCGCTTGTATTATATAGGTATACTTGTAATTTTTGCACAGAATTTTAATTAATTCTATTATTATAACTTAAGTGTAAAAACCTAAAGTTAGACCATTTTGCCTCGGGCTAGCACATTCCACTTCCACTGCAATAATAATCATTTGAACAAACACAAGCGACTAAAATGCCAAAGTCGTTAACTAAGATATCTAGAAACGTAACGTTATAGTGCTTAATAATGTTATGTCCGGCGCAATGTCTGTTAAACTTCACTAGATACCTAAATGAAACGTTATTGAGAATATTCCAATTTAATTACGGATAATTGCACAAATTTGCTTAGATTACTTAATTTAGTATCCTTCCATCGTGGCGCAGTAGCACGGCGGATGATGGTAAACATGAGGGTTGTGGGTTTGAAACCCAATCGGGAGAAAGCTTATTTAAAGCTTAAACAAATCATGGCGTTAAGACCCGCTACTCAACAAACAAAGTCACGAATTCAGGCAGAATGAGGGCCACGCAGGCTGAGGTTTTCTTTGTCTACTCTGATATGAAAGCGTGTAACTACATAAGTATTAGGTACTTGTTGGAATAAAGCGTATAATTATAAGTTAAACAGAAATGTCCTATGGGTCGTAGGTTCGTATTAAAAAGAAGAAACTTCTTAGTCTATGGATTCTCTGTGCCCGGATTTGCAAGATAGCTAAGACGCACTTACTTATATAGATATATTTTATGAAAATTTGTAAAACATATTTTAATTATACTTTTGACATTTAAATTAAGCTAGTGGCCATTTCGTCCTGCTTACAACGTGTCCCACTATAGGTATCTGTTAACATTTCAAATATACTAATATTCATAAAATTATACAATTAAAGTTAACCTTTATAATATAAAATGCAGCAAAACTTTATCAATAAAAGACAATTCAAATCATTGAGCGTAAACAATTAGGGTCGAACTACTTGTGTGCAATTGTGGTTACTAAGAATTCTATAGTAGCGTTAAATGTCAACGGAAATGATAACGAGGCATGCGCGTGCGCATTTACTTATATAATTTATTGTTCAAAATACACCATTATATTAAAAATATAATAATGTCGTTTTCTATTTTATTTGTAGGTACGACAAAAACAGTGTGAAATGGTAATGTCGAATAAATAAAATTGCAGAATTCCTTGAGAATCCTATAACATTTAAGGGTTTAAGGGAAACTTAATAATAAATATAAGTTAAAGTTAAGCATAAACTTTATAATCTTATATAAAACGTATAAATATATTTAAAGAGGTGGTTATATTTTACCTGAACAATGTTTTCTATCACGCGCTCGGCGGGGGGCGGCGAGCTAACGAGTCGACGTTAAATATAGGCACTTGTACTTTGTATTGAGTTTGAGGTCCACGCTTCGTAGATAACATGAAGATTTTTTTAAATATACATTTTTTTTTATTTTACGCTGTTTCCGCACATAGCACCCTGGCAGAGGAAACATGGAAATTTAGTGTTAGACACTGCTCTCATTAAGACACTATCGTTTCCCATTTTCCACGGTCAATAATTATTTAGGCCGCCGTGACGCAGCGGCCTAAGGGTGTGACTGTAACGCGACGGTTATGGGTTCGATCTCCACTCGAGGAGGCGAAATATTTATTTACGTTTATATTTCCATTTCTTCGGTCTGTCGCTCTGTTGAGCTCTGCCATTAAGCACGCAAGCCTCCAGAATTCGGCAGAATGTGGGGAACGAAGTGTCTTTAACACCAGGTTCCCTCTGCCTACCCTGCAATGTGCGGGATACAGCGTGAAGCTAAGCTTATCGGCTTAAATAAAACAGTAATATTTGAAAAGGAATTATTTTATTTGTCTGTGGTAAATAAAGAGGTTGTATACAAAACAAGTCTTATTTAAGATAATATATCCTATACATGTAGAATAATCTTTTACTAATGACAGATGTAAAACAGATTTTAATTTTCCTTCATACGCAAATATTACAATGCATCGCAATGGAATAAAAATTTTCAATAGCACTAAGATTTTGATGCCACGGTAAAGTTATCAGTTTAGAAATAATATTTTTTAAAAGTTAATCTTTAAAAAATAAAATCCACGAGCAGGAATCAGGAAATAAATTATATAGTTTAAAAATAAATCAAATCAGCTTCGCGCTGTAACCCGCACACAGCAGGGTAGGCAGAGTAATTTAATTTTTACCTACTCCCAATTTAAGTTGTTCCCGTTGGACTTCCAATATAGCCAAGAACAATGAGCTCGACTGGCGCGACGTTTTGACGGAGGCCGAGCAAATAGTGGGTTATCCCACTTCCTTTCTAAACCTGCGATGGCTTTTTAATGACGAGATAGCCAGCACTGCCATACACCTCAGAAAGTTGGTAAGTTATATGAAAATAGCAAATATAATTTAATATGGGTAATGTTAATACATAAAACATATTACATTTACTTATTTACTAAATAAAATTGAATGCAATAAAATAAATAATGTTAGAATCTAATAACAATTTAAAATTAACGATTATAGGCATGTGATTTTTTTATTTCCAAAATGAACTACACTGGTATGTAATTATATCGTTAATCCTTAAATATAAATGACGTGACAGATATTAATATAATATAAATGTTCTAAAATACAACATTTTTAAGACCGAGGTACTCTTTATTATCGATCTCTTTTCGAATCAACTTTTAAAGAAACTATATTATACTTATTTAAGGTTGGCACAAATCATCCACTATTGAAATCAGCAAAAAATCTCCTCATTGGTTCCAAAAGTAACCTGCAATCAGTGGGTCTCATTATCCTGTTAGTTTCAAAGGCAGCCGGATTCGACTCCCAGGACTATACGAAAGACAAGCATTCCTCAGGCATTCTTCATAGTCAGAGAGCACTCGCTGAGATCGTGGAAATGAAGAAAATAGGACACATGATACACAAAACTATGGTGAATTTGATAGAGAAGGAGAAGCATGGGGAGAAATACAAGGATCTGTTGTATGGCAATAAAATTGTTTTGCTTACCGGTAATTTGTTAATTTGATTTCGGACATAGAAAACAAATCGTGTTAACTTTGGACGAATAATAATGAGTAGGTAATATCTAGTGTGGCCGTCGTGGTCCAGGGGGACAAGGGTGTGACTGTAGCGCTACGGTTGTGGATTCGATCCTCATTCGAGGGAATGAATTTAATATTTTCATTTCTTTGCTATGGCACAAAGGCAAAAGCCCGGCGTTAAGTTCTGCCACTCAACTGGAAAGTGGGGTATCAGAGTGGCGGAGTCTCTTAACACTAGAATGTGGGATGTAGTGTAAACTAAATATTAAAGCGAGGCATTGTTAGTAGTTACCTACGATGAAGCCATCATTGAAGGTAACTGCTTGTTTTTGTTTATGTTTTTTAGTCCATATTTTACAAAGTAAGTTTACTCGTACGCAGAGTGAACCTGAAATGTCGTTTCCCAATTTAGGATGTTTCCACGCTTAGACAGATACGTTCTTACTGCGTCCATATTTTAGGTGACTATCTTCTAGCAAGCTGCCTGAAGAATTTAGGAGGTTTATATAATAACGAAGTGACGGAACTTATTTCGACTGGCCTAAGAGATCTAGTAGAAGGCGATTTCTTGGGTGAATATGATGATGATAACAATCCATTGCCGAGTAGACCAGTAGGTAATGAAATGTTTTTATTAATAAGTATTATTTATATTAGAGATTTGATTCCTGTTTTGTTCATTTGTCAAAAATACTTAATTAAAGAAAAAAAAACAACTCCTTTGTCACCTATATTTTCAAAGAATGAGAGAAAAAAGAATGTATAAAAATAATTATTATCGTATATTTCAGCGAGTAATGATATTAAAGATTATATATGGGTAAAAGAAAATAATCTTGGCACGCTTGGTTCAAATGATTATCTTGGCCAAGGAAAGAATGAATGGCTGTTGCGGACAATGCTGACATCGGGCAGTTTACTTGGAAAGGGTTGCCAAGCTGCCATGAAGTTGGCAAATAAGGGTCAAAGTATAGAAAGGGATGCATATGTCCTTGGCGGGCATTTGGCAATTATTTGGCAACTTTATTTAGATATAAAAGACTTTTATACTCATCCATACTCTTATTCTTTGGTGGGTGCGCCTGTAATCTTAGCTATATGGGAATATCCAACCATCTATAGCTTTATTATAGAAGCGAAATTAGAAAAAAGACCGGTAGAATATAAACAATTATACTACGCCGTTAGAGCAACTAGATCTTTGGACTATTTAACGACTCTTCTTGAAGAGGAAATGGCTGCCATTTTGGAATGTAGTGCCAAATTTCCGGTTGAGGACGCTAAAGTTGCGATTCAGAAGATGGCGTCTACAGTACACAGCGAAACTTTACAGTACATAGAATAGTGGCCATAATGAGAATAAAAAAAAATATATACATACATTTGGATAGGTCACGCACAATGTCTGATTCCATTTTAAGTAAACCTGTAGTATAAGAGTGTTCAGATAAATAATTAATTTAAATATAATATTTATAATTATATAAATAAAATAAATTTCTGTTTATTATCTTCCTGTTTATAATTTCTTACCGACCTCGACCTTATAGTATATATATATCTAATAGTGATAAGGTCGCCTTTGCATACTACTCTATGCGCAAAATGTGTTTATTGTTATGTTTTACTATTTATTTATGTGTTATTTTATATTGCTATTCCTATCTCTCTTGTAAAATGTTTTATTTCCACTATGTATGCAATAAAGAGTTTTATCTATCTAGGTATCTATCTTCTTTTTAGAAGCTAAACTCACACCCTCTTATTTAAAACATATATTAATTATTATTAACAATATAACCAAGCTCGTCAATAAATATTTTTTTTGTTTTTATTTCACGATAAATAAAAAAGACACCTGAGATAGAAATTAAAAAAATACGCCTGTTGCAGTTACATTCGTAACTTACTTGTTTTTTTTTATTCTCACACGAAGGCAAGCACTTATCACCGTACCGTGCAAAAATACGTTTTTGACATTTCAAACATAAATTTCACATTTTATTGACGTTTTATATTATGAAATTGAATTGAAATTTAAAATATTCTTAAAATAAATCCAGTGTCGGTACGTTAATTAAAGGAAAATTGTACGAAACTGGTTTCCAATGATGATGTGCAGTTCAATTAAAATTTCGCGACTGAACTCTTGGTACTGACCCGTAATGTCAAATATGGCGGCGCGGAAATGCGCGGGAAATGAACCCCGACGCCGTGTCAATTATATATTCTGAAGTGTCATTTTGTAAATTATTTTATCATGTCGCAGTTTTAATATTCATGTAATCGTATAAATTTATACAGTTGACTTTATAATAATATTTTTTTC
The DNA here is from genome assembly GCA_000313835.2 of Heliconius melpomene melpomene. Lineage (NCBI taxonomy): Eukaryota > Metazoa > Arthropoda > Insecta > Lepidoptera > Nymphalidae > Heliconius > Heliconius melpomene. Next base: position 377,360 of record HE670742.1, on the reverse strand, counting down.
TTATATTTTTCACGTGAGTATTTTGAAATACAAGTAGGTAATATTTCTTATCATCATCATCAAATCAGCCTTTTCAGGTCCACTGCTGGACATAGGCCTCTCCCAGGGTGCGCCAAAGCTCCCGATCCTCCGCCTTCCGCATCCAGTCGAAGCCAGCAACCTTCTTCTGGTCGTCGGTCCATCGAGCTGGTGGGCGCCCTACGCTACGCTTGCCGATCCGCGGTCTCCACTCAAGGACTCGTCTGCTTCAACGGCCATCGGTCCTTCGACAGATGTGTCCAGCCCATTGCCATTTCAACGTTTTAATTCTGCGAGCGATGTCGGTAACTCCGGTTCTTTTCCGGATAACCTCATTTCTGATTTTATCTTTCAAAGAGACTCCGAGCATAGCTTGTGGACTAGACCGACTGTTCGGCACCGTAGTTCAGGTAATATTTATTGTAAGTAAATTAAAATATATACTCGTACTTCTATAATTTTAACTTATAAGTAGTTTTAGTTTTTAAATTACATAGAACATGTGTCAATCCTAGTCCTAGTACCTAGTCGGTGAATTTTTAGACATTCAATCGGCATGTGGCTACTGTGCAGGGGCACAAACGTGCGAATGTAAACACGACGGTTGTGGATTCGAGTCCCCACTCAGATATGAAATATTTGATATTTTCATGTCCTCACTTTGGGAACGATGCAAAGCGCTGCTGATAATCCGGCGGAAAGTAGAGAACGGAAGTTATATGGAAAAGGTATGTCTTAAAATTAAGTTGCCATGGCCCTCGGCCTAATTTACATACGTAAAAAAATACTGTGAAATAATACAATGCTTATTAGGTATACCGTATACGGCATACGCATATCTATATACTTTATAGTATTTAAATAATATATTAAATTAATAATGTTTTTTGTATTAAAAATAATTACCATGCTATTATTTTTTTCTAATATTTAGCTTGAAATAATTAAAGTCAAAAGCAGATAAAAGTACATTATTATATTTAAAGTCCGTAGGTTCCATATAAAGTTGAACCAAGCGATGATAATTACTTTTTTTCAGTGAATATTGATTTGTTAAATAATTATTCAATATGTACTATTCATGATCAAAACTCTCATTCATTGTGCTAATCAAAAGTAATAAGGAGAGTTCATATAATAAATGAAAAATAAAATAAACTTTAAAAACCCATCGTATTTATTGATAACAAACACAACAATCGCTTAATTTATATATATCACAAAAACGGTATTTACAATTAAAATAGTGTTACATTCTAGTTCTAAAATAAAAGCAAAAGTTAATAAACAACAACAAATTTTTGCAATAGCAATATTTAATAGCCCTTAAAACAATTATATTACAAACAATTATAATTTGCATTACATTAGTATTAGTTGGAAATTGCAATCACTATTAATTATCTATCGTTACTTTTTAATTATGAAGTAGAGCCTCTTTATTAATAAAAAAAAATTACAATTAATTTGTACTGTAATATGAATCTCTTTAAACAGGATGTTCCTTCTAAAATAATGCAAGGTATTAAAATATATATATGGGATAGTAATAAATAACTTCGTTTTTTTATTTTTTTAAAGTATTATTATACTAAAGAAACGTAAATATTTAGAAAAAAGTATAAAATGTCCAACGTTTCAACGAGCGCTTTGACTGTTTCGAGTTGAGAGTCACGCTACATTATGTTTTTAAGTTTCTCCATCTTTTAAAGTATCTACTGAGTCCTTTTAAGATTCTAAATATTTTCCCTCCCTGAAAGTAACTTGTTTTAAATTTCCGTCGGAATTTGTGCAAAGCATTTTTATTAATTAAACTAAGATGTACTTAGTTATATTTGATGATATTCCCAGAGGGATTCGATTTCATGTATCCAATGTCACAAACGTGCTAGGAAAGCGTCAAATGTGTAATTATCTAAAATTAAGCAGATACTTAAAACATTTTCAATATAAATTCAAAATTTCAGTATTCCTGTAAATCATATAATTTCTGTTTAAAATCTAAAGAAAATTGCCAAGATAACGTGAATTAACCAAACGTGAATTCGAGAAACTTAAGTAACTACTTACTAACTTAAGTAAGTAGTTGGCGAATAAAAAATATCTTTCGAGTTACTTATATTTAACCTTTGTATCTATATTATTTTTTCTAGTCTCCGTTTTAAGAAACAGTTAATTTAGCCTTGGCACATTTTCTACACAATGATTTAGAAAATTTAAATTTGTAAAAATATTTTCACGCTGTCCTTTCAATTATGTTTCTTTTGTTTTGCTTTCTAGGTTGCTAGTTTCGCAATTTACTTTACTAACGTCGGTGTTATGACGAAAAACGGTCCCCGAGGTAGTTATATATTAAGATTTTTTTTCTGACTGGTGACTGGTAAAATCTACATATTAGTAGATACAATTAAACATATCCCGCTCCTCTTCAACATCTATGGAGAAGTACATTATGAAAAGAATCTTGGATGAATGAGATAGATACCTATCACAATTGAAGACAAAAAGATCAGCAATATCAGACATACAGCGCGGCAATCAGGGACTATGATGGCTGAATTATTCAGATGTACAGAATAAAATGCTATCGTAGTCCCTGACTGAAAAATACCTAAAGATCGATTATCTGATACCTGATGGTATACCACCGTTAAGGAGATAGGAATAACCTTCAATAATGAAAAAACCAACCAATGGTGCGTCTGGTTAGTACAAAATGCTTATTTACTTAAAATATTAGAAAACAAATACTGCTCTACATTATAGAACTGATAACAAATTTCATCAATATAAATATATGGCCATATATCAATATGAATATAGTATACCCATATTACTAGAGATTAGCTTATCTATTATATGTTATTATCACTTAAGTGATAATATTTTGTACCTATTGTGCCTTGAATTTGCTGCCTTTTCTAATATGCTGTAGGAACTATGATTTGATATGGTGAAATAATAAAAATATTCAATATGATATAAAAAAATTCAATAATGAATTCATGATAATTAATTAGACATAAAAAACACTTAACAAATAGAAATTATATTACCAACACTTAAAATCTATATTAAAATTAGAAATTTTTTTTATAACTTATATTGTACTAATTAATTTTTTTATGGTGCTCACTGATTCATTGTCTCCAAACATCTCAACATAGCTCCTGGCTTTGTCTGCATTTTCTATATACAATTGTTTAGTTTTTTCTATAGCACCAGTATTTAAAATTTTTAATTTCAAATCAACAAAATCTATACTAGAAACATTCTTAATGTTATGTAAACTGTTATACAATTCAGGTAATTCATTTAATGCAAATAAAACTGGGGCACTTACTAAAGAAAATGTTTCTTTTGTGTTAGTTGAAAATTTTTGTAGTTCACTTGAAGCTTGCCATGCTAAACACAAATGGCAGCCGAATAAATAAGCTTTTTTCTGTTCAGCTGCACTTTTGCTAGATAGCAACACCGCACCCTCACATCCTCGACCAAATAAAGACCCTCCATTATACATAGTCCGTAAAGTCCACTCACGTTTTGGTGAACCCAGTATATCTGTCACATTTAATGGCACTGTTTTGTTATTTATTTTAAAACTATCATGTTCCCTCAAAATGGGTTTTCCTGGTAATGGCATATTCTGGTTATCTCTTGGCCCAAAAAATTGACCTTCACTCAAATCTCTCAATGCTGTCGATATTAAATACGACAAGTCCTGATTTTTCAATCTAGCTAACATTCCATTTGCCGTAACAAGTAAATAGTCACCTATTAAAATGGCAATTTTGTTTGCAAAAATTGATGTTTCTTTAGTTTTATCTCGTTCTTCCAAAGGTATGTTTAGTAAGCCTCTGTGTATGTAGTGGCCAGTACGAATCATTTCTGTTAATTCAGCGAGCATTCTTTGATGTTCTGTTAGTGTAGTTGTCAATAATGACTGTGTTGAAGGAGTTATGGCTTTAGATAATAGTAAAATAACAAGACCCCATGGTTGTAAATTGTTTTGTTCATTGTATAATACTGTTTTAGCTGTTTTCATGATGGGATGATTACTTCCTACCTATAAAAATGCAAATTTATTATAGCAAGTAGTTCTAAGAGAAATAAAGTAAGTTTATTTACATTTAACATTTATTTTTTATGGGATCAAGACCACATTTACAGTATTATAGTTTTCTATTGCATCACAATGGCATCTATCACTATTTAAAATATTTTTATTTAATAAGTTAACCCTAATATTTTTTAGAAACATATATGTTTCTAAACATGTATGTTTCTAAAAAATACATATAAATAATAAATATAAATAAAATATAAATTTTAGGATAATTTTTTTCTCTCCAAAGTGTACACTTAGCAATATTTTAAAAATGTTAAAATGAGTATGTTATAATAAGTTAACCTTAGTTGAGCCAACATATTATAAAAAATATTTTAAAGGTTGGCTTGAAACTAGTTTTGTATTGCCTTTAAGAGTAAACCTTGACATATTATAATGATAATAACCTTGAAAAACATCACATATTATTATGTAGTTATAGTAATACTTAATATTATTTATGTAATAAAAATAAAAAGTAAATAAATTTATTTTTCAAAATAAATCATACATTTAGAAATAGTATATTTTTGATGACTTCAACTCAGATTTAATTTCAGGTATTTTTTTTTATAAATAGATAAAAAAATAAAATGTAAAAATAACATGTAAATGTGTATATTTGTATAAGACCATTTAAAGAGATATTCCTAATTTAAATACTATATTTGAAATTTTAGATTAAAATAGTCTGTAAGAAAATTATAAGATAAGATCTACTTACAATTTTTCTTAAATGCATGGCTAGATTAGCAAATTCATCACTTAATAGCCACCTCAGGTTCATAAAGGAGGTGGGATATCCCACTATTCTTTCAGCTTCTTTTATAACTTTGCTCCATTGAGCCAGTGGTGGGCGAAATACGAAATCCTCTTGGGTTAGGTTGGTCATGGTACTCTCGAGCCTTATTTGCTGAGATAATACAGCTGTTTGACGCAAATGTCGTATCATAGCATACGACATATTGAAATACGTATATTATTATTTTTTTTTCAAAAGTTCACAACTAGTTTCAGTTAGGTTTTCGAGATTTATGATACAAAATGTAATTTACTGCGCGCCTCGACCACTCGTGATTATGTCATTCGTTATTTTGACGTTTCGCTATTACGTTACGTTCTGAAACGCAATAGTTGACTTTTAAAATGGTTTGAAAAATGGTATCTTGACATTATAATTAAGATTTTAATTATAATTTAATAGTTTTAAAAAGTGTAAATTAAGTGGAAGTGTTAAGTTTGATATTTTATTTTCATTTTAACAATGCTTTAAATTCCAATTGTATTTTGTACTATACCGATAACTCTTATTCGTTAAATTTCTTCAATGCAATATTTTTTTTTATTTAAGAAGTGATAACATTTAATTAAAAAGGTCTCGTGTTACGTGTGAAGGTAAAATATAAACAAAACAATATAGTTACAGGCAGGTGCTAAAATTATTCATTATTTTGTGGTTAATTTATCGTTCACGGTTGTATTGTATACAGCTGGTGTGTTTGAATAAGCATTATACGAGGTAGATAAATAAGTACCTACTTCTATATATTTTATTTCCATTTTTTAATAAATTTATTATTTTTTTATGCTTTCTGATTAGCGAAATTGCTTTATTATTATATAGATGTCAATATATTAAAATGAAAAATCAGCTTCACGCTGTATCCCGCATACGGCAGGGTAGGCAGAGGAAACCTACTGTTCAGACTGTCTTAAGTGTTGACTGGCGGGACTCAACGCCGCGCTTAGCCTCGACACCAGAGCGAAGAAATTAAAATATAAAATATAATGTAATGTCATATCAAGTTCTCGTATATTTATTAAACAATAAAAATTAAACACAAAACTAACAACCTTTTGTTTCTAAAACATACAGAAAATATATCTAATCTATTATATTTTATATGAGAAAATCAAGCTATGGGGTACTTAGGCGGACAGCTAGCAATTAGCTTTTATTATAGATATTATCGTTTAAACGTATGCGAGGTAGTGAAGTCCACCGGCCAATCACATGTCTGAGCTATATAATTCAAAATAAAAGGGGCAAGTTGCCTTTGGCGAAGACGGTGGCTCGCTGTACTTTATATTTATATATAAACCTATGAATATTATAATACTTCTATTGTACTGTAATGAATTATTATTTATAGTTTTAATATTCGCAAAAAAATATTATAAAAATGTAAATCAACTTCTTAGTTTAATAAAAATATATTTTTGAAAATAAGTTTATAGAACTACCACCAGAAGACACTATTAAAATGACAGTAGGAAAATTAAATTTATCATGCGTGCCTCGTTATCAGAGCTATTGTATATTTCTATTTGTTAAGTGTTTTATTCGTGCTTACAGATTGCCCATGTGCCACGGGGACCTCAAGTCCTATGTTAGCTATGCTATTTGTTAGTACAGTGACTTTTCACTGTGATTATTTTAAACGAATTCCAATCACATGGCTTTAGAATACGTAAGTATTTATTTATTACAATTTACATATAAAATAGATAATATTTATTAAATCAGTTTTTGTTGATAATAAATGTGTTATAAAAATAACATTATATACTTACCAACTATTAAAATAAAAAAGACATAGGTAGTTTTGATCTTATTTATTTTTTTATGGAAAAGACGAGGCGAACCAGCGTACCGGTCACCTAATAGTAAGTGATCACCGCTGCCCACGACACACCCCACACCACCCGACATCAGAGGAGATACAGGTTTGTTTTCGTACAACCTCCTTCGTGTCTTCTCCATACAACGTGACATTGGCGAAGTGATATGTGCTCAACTGGCACGCTCGGAGCGCCAGATTTAAAGAACCATACACCATACAGGTTCGTTGCCAGCCTTGGAGATGGAGATAGACGAGCTTTTAGAATGTACCGCAGGTGCCTACCTGCTTATTTATGGATAGCTTTTATAGGCGGCGTTAAGTTTCGTCACTCAATACACAATTTCTCCAGATTTCAGCGGAAAGTGCAGAATGGAACGGACTGTCTTAATTTTATGGCCGGTATTTATAAATCGATCTCTTGAGAATGGTTCATGAGTACGGGCCTAAGTTCCCAGGTTCCCTCTACCTATCCTACTATATGCGAAATACAATGTGAAGCTAAAAATATAGCTTTGATACAAGATTGATTTGTCTGGCGCCACCTATTTCAATAAGCATAATATCTTTGTTTTTATGTTTAACAATCTGTTTGAAATAATTTTATATGGATTTAAATTCAGTTATAAAGTAAATAAAAATAGCATTTTTCCATTGCATTCCATTAATGAAAAAAAATTACTATCAGAGATACAAATTCTTTGTGAGATGCAAAAAATTTAATAGTGTCATTTTGATTTTTTTTCATTTTTAGATATACCTATATGTATACCTATAGATTTATATAAACCTACCGTTACTTAGGATCGTATTTAAAACATCGCTCTGAAGTCTGAGATCGATCTTGAGATGCCGTTTTCAGTCACGGATATTTATTTTATAATTTATGAACGGTATCTCAAGATATCGATTTTCTTTTTAAGACAAAAAAACCCTAGAGGCCTGTCCTGGTACAGGAGCAGAAGTCTGCAAAACGCGACGGTCATGGGTTCGATTCTCACTTGCGGAAATGATCTAATTAATAATTACATTTCCTGGTAACGTGGCAAATCGCGATATTGAATTTCGCCACTCAACACGCAATGCCTCGTGAATTAGTCCGAAAGTGAGGAACGGTAGTGTCTCAACGGTAAATTGCCAGGTTTCCTTTGCGTACCTGGCCACGTGTGGGATACAGCATCAACCTAGAACAATATAAAAATAAAAAAATGTACACAGGTAAATCCATGGAGCTAGCTAGTATAGGTAACGAAGGCACACCGGTGGCGGTCAGTCCGTTGCAATTAAAAATAAAATGTGTAATTTGTTGCAGGTTACCGAGCCCGAGTCCGCAAAACGAAGGAAAAAACAGTTTTGCATTTGCATTTTGATCGGCGTATTTCTGATTGAGTGAGCCCTCGCGTTGCTTGGAGAACGTATTAAATGTATTATATTGTTTAATTTTTTTTTTTTGAGAATTTCTGTATATTTCTTTATTATTTTTTTGTGGAAGCTATGGTGGCGTATGGAAATGGATAATATATCGATATTTTTTAAATTTTGATATAAAAATGAAACTTAAATTCTAAGAATTTGTGTAACGAGGGTAAAAATATTTTTGTCAATACCGTAGGTAGGTAAGTAGTTTTTCGATTCCGTTAGGCGGAACATAACGCCTATGAACACATATGAATACTAACCTGTTGTTGTGTAACTATGTTAAATATAATATTTTCTTTCCAATTGATTTTGAATTTAAGTCCATCGATTGTGATGCCGCAGTTACTGTGTCAAATTTTTTTTTTGCTTAACGTTCAAAGTAGAATATTTATTTTGGTTTGTAAAAAATATTACTTAGCTTAATCATTTAGACACTTCCATTTCCACTCCGACTGGGAATCGAACCCACAATCGTCGCGTTTACAGTTGCTTGTGCCCTGTGCAACGGTGGTCTCAAATAAAATTAAAAAAATATTTTTTAAAGCTTTTTCCATATTATTTGAGACCTGCTTAAGTATCCGCAACAAATTTCGATATAGATAATCTTCCTCTTAATTAACGTATTTAAATCTTTACCCTAATATCTTATATCTAATGTCAATTCATATATTCGTATTTTTTTCTTTATACGTTTTACGTGAATGTATAAGGATCAACTTATTTTTTATTTAAAAAAACACAATCGATTGTTTGCAGTGCGATTTCAACTTGAGGAAATGAAATAGGTATTTAATATTTTCATTTCTTCGCTGGTGGCAAAGCGCAGCGTTGAGTGGAGAGGAAAATGGAGAATGATCTGTCTTAACACTAGGTTCTCTCTGCCTACCCTGTTGTGTGTGGGATACAGCGTGAGGCTTGGAAAAATATTTACGATTTTTACTCATTAAATGACACTAAAGGTCCTCGAATGGCGACCACGTCTCGGCAAAAGGAGTACAGGCCGCCCTCCAACCAGGTGGACCGACGACCTTAAGAAGACAGCGGGAATCCGCTGGATTCAAAGGGCGCAGGACCGGACGGAGTGGCGAGCATTGGGGGAGGCCTATGTCCAGCAGTGGACCTTAAAAGGCTGATGGAAATGACATTTGGTTTTAGTGATAATATTATGTAACCTTATCTTACACGGGAAAACTATAAACTCACTTGTCTATCTGTACACGCAATAATTGAGGGTTCGATTCCCACCTAGGGGAATGAATTATTTAAATTTTTCCCTCTGCTATTATGACAAGGTGGTTAAGCTCTGCAATGTCTCGAACAATATAAAAAGAATATTTAATTTCGAATCAGTAAATCATGAGATTAGCATGTTGGACCAAACCAAACTCTTCAGTTTTAATTGTTAATATTTTCATTTTTCTGGCACTTAGACAAAAGCCTGGTGTTGCCTCTAAAATACGGCGAGTAACGGAGTGTCTTAACACTAGGTTCGTGCCTACCCTGCTGTGTGCGGGATAAAGCGTGAAGCTGATTTAATGTAATAAAATAAAAACTGAAAAACCCTATTCCTTTTTTATATCTACCCCCATAAACTATAATACATAATATATTTGAATGTAACCTCTAATAAAAGCCACGAGGAGGCAAATTACAACAGCCTTTATCCACCATCGCCAATCCTATCCATTTAAACGCAATTATGTTTTATTATGGCCAGAGAGAGACGGACGTTGATTGATATGGTGTTAGACAAGGATGGCAGATAACTGACCACAGACAAGATATTAGTTATAGATAGTATAACTATATAGTATCAGTTATTATATATGTACATATGTGTAGAGACGGATGTGGAATAGTGGCATAGGGTTTGATTTTTAACGTGACGATTGTGGGTTCGTTTCCTATTAGGTTTAATGAATTATTTTTATATTCTTTAATAATAAACAATTTAGGCCACTCAATAGGCTCAATAGTCTCGAAAATTGGGAGGTAAGTGGGGATTGGAGTACCTTAGGATTAGGTTCCCATAGTCATTTTGCAATATATGGGATACAGCGTGAAGCTAGGATCCTAGATTAGATCCTCCCGGACGCCCAAGGAAGCGCTGGTTGGATGTCGTGATGCAGGACATGAGAGCCAATGGTCTAACCACCGAGGACGCAAAAGACTGAGCAAAGTGGAGTAGGTTGAGTAGGAAGGCAGACCCTGGCAATAGCCGGGATTAATGCCAGGATGAAGAAGAAGAAGCGTAAAGCTAGATTGAAATTCTTAACATACAGTTATACTTTACATTAGATTAGTACTTATTATATTCATTACGAATATGATACCTTTACAATATTTTTAATAAAACTTGCTTTGGAAGCACTTTTAGGTAAAAAATGCTTCTTTTCAATTTAATAACTATATCTATTTTTCCCGTTTCACGCTGTATCCCGCTTTTTTCTATTTTTTGACATGCACTGGTGCGCTGTCTTGATCTCTTATTGTGAATGGAGGTCTAATGGACGTTTGGATATATAAAATAAATATAATAATGACTTACAAGCTATCACGATCAGGTCAACCATCCTCGGGTCATCCTTTTGTTCTTCGGTGAACGAACCTTAAGTAATTAAAATTAAATTTTCTTATTTCTCAACTCTCCTAATGTATCTATACTTAATGGGAAACGTCAGAAGTTGATTTTTGGAGAAAAAAATCACCGGTTACACGGTCAAGGCTGAGTTGATTCGTGGGCGTTGCTATTTGTGATTATTTAAAATGCAAAAATTTATCAGTTCGTAAAATTTTGGCTCTTCTAGTGATTTATTATATGTTTTTAGGGTTATTTTAAATATTAATATGTCGAGTTTATTTGATAAATATTTAGGTTTTTAGTATTGCAATACGCAAAAGGTAATTTTCACATATAATTTTGGTGTTGGAAGTATTTGGAGTAGGGCAGATAGTGGCGTAGGGGCACAAGCGTGCGACTCTAAATGTGACCAATAAATAGTGGGTTCGTTTGCCGCTCGGGGGAATGAAATATTTAATATTTCCCTTCCTTTCCTCTGGTAACGAGGCAAAGTGCAGCGTTGAGTTCCGCCACTGAACGGCGGAAAAGTGGGGAACGAAAATGTCCTAATAGGAATAAAGTGTCTTAACTGTAGGTGTCCAGGTTTCCTCTGCCTACAAAAAAAACTATTTAAAATCTGTAATTAAATTGAATTAGAGATAATAGTAATAATGGAATCATTATAAATTTTCGCAAGAAGTTATACATAGGATTGTTATTTTTTAGTTATTTTATTTTTGCTCTGGTAATAAAAATGTGACGATTACACATTGCAGCAGATTTCACAGAGGGAACCCAGTTACCTCATTTTCCACCTAATTTCCTAAACATTGCGTATTAAAAGTCAGCAATCAACGATGCCTTTCATCTTCTTACTACGGCAAAAAAATTAAGTTCCACGAGTGGGAATCAAAATCACAACCTTCGCATTGACAGTTAGAACTTATACCGCTGCGCCACGACGACCCCTCAATAGGCAATATTGACGCAAAGGAAACCACCAACCAAAAGTAATTTAAAATACTAATTTGTTACGAATGTAAAACGATTATTATCGCCGTTGGCTAAATTTAAAACTAAATGCCTTATTACCTACGCGCCGCCCGCGGAGATCGCGGCCTTAATTACGAACGCCATTTTGCGTAAAGGATGAGGTATTCTCATTTGTTATATTTGTTTGTTTGTTATTGGTTTTTTAATTATGCCTATTTTTTACAATATAATCACTCCCCCTGAACGTCAATCGAACCCGCACCCATCGCAGTTATAGTCACACGCTTTCCCGCTGCACCACGACCACGACAACCACGTATCTATAGAAACCACCATACAATGGTGTCCGTCTGAATGGCGCATTAGCGTACAATGTACCCAACGAGCTTTGATCCGCCGCTATCTCAGTATTTAGTGCGTTCTCCGACTCGGTGACTTGGGGATTTTTTTTTAAATTTTGTGTATTTTTTTTCTTTTTTAATATTACTTTTCCTTTTAAAAAATGTACGGACCTACGTTATTAAGGCTTCATGATTTAGGTCAAAAGTATTTTTTTATTAAAGCAGGACGGAACCTAGTGTTAAGACATTCCGATTATCTATACTAATATAATAAAGCGGAAGAGTTTGTTTGTTTGTTTGTTTGAACGCTAAGATCTCTGGATCTACTGGATCGATTTACTTTGTTTTTGTTTTGTATGAAAGCTGCATTCTTCAGAAGTGCTATAGGCTATATAATATTACATTACACATATATACTAATATATTAAAATACTTTCTAATTTGACATACAATTAATTCTGCGTCATTTTGATATTCATCCTTATGAAAATAAATATAATAGTCACTTTTAGCATTTCATATAGATTGAAATTATATTTCTATAGAAATTATATTATTATATTTCAAGCAGGCGTAGCCGCGTCCGGGTCAGCTAGTTGAAATATAATTAGCAGTAGTAACGTAGTATTAACTAAAACTGGTAATGGTCTCGTTTTATAATTCATGAAATTCTTAAAAGTACGTATATCTCTATCACTTTCACTCTGTCTACCCAGGATATGTCAATTGCGGGAAAGCAGATGAGCTTGAAGAAATAAATCTATTGTGGGTTATATCTAAAGCTGTTTTCTAGATGTTTATCTCAGCATCTACTTGTTAAATTGTTGGTGAATAACTTAATAAATAACGAAAATTGCTTAAAATTGTAATTTTATTAAATTTTATATCCCAAATTTTTAGCACATTTACAGATTTTAATAAGACAGTAACTTAAAATATATTAAATAACATATTATTCAGGTATATTTGTAATTTCGTATATAATTTTAAATTAACTAATATAATCAACGAAATGTTGCGTCCTGCATTTGATTCTGCATCAAATAAGTAACACAAAATTGGAAAAACTGAAACAGTTAATAACTTCTTGTTATATTTCCTGGATGAACCCATTAAGTAGATAGAACACCATTTAGTTTAGCTACCGCGCGGGAGATGGCGCTAGTTTGATCGTTTTTTTCATTGATATGTATAAAGAAAAGATAAAAACAGAGTGCCTTAACACTAAGTTTTATTTGCCTATACTGCAAAACTTGGGATATACTGTGATTTTTTTGCCTAATTTATACTCTGTATAGCGAGTAAGCTGAAGGAAGCATTAAACTGATGTTACGATACCCTGTTCCCATTAAAACACTTCCGTTTCCCAATTTTCATCCCATAAAGGCACTGGCGCAACTCAACGCCACAACGAAAATATTAAATATGCCATTTCTTACTTCCGTTTCAGGCTTATGTGCCTGCGCCACGACTGGCCTCAAAGTGAAGTTAAAAAAAAACTTTTAATTCTTTCCATTGGACGAGAGACTACAAAAGAAGACTAGAAACTACTAATGGTGGTAAGGCAATTGATATATGGACCGTTTATTTTGAAAGTGGTGTAAGTCCATTTTTGAGAAAAATGAGCTATCACGTAATTCATGCTTAATTTCATGTAATTTTTTATATATAACTAGTCGGTGTTTAATTTCTCAAAAAATACCCATGTTTTGAACAACTTAAAATCGGTCGGTAAATGAAATTGCATAATCATCGACATACTAACCTTTAATTTTCTCGAAACAAAAGAAAATGGACTTACACCACTCTCAAAATAAACGGTCCATATAATTGGCAATATTATCACATATATCCTAATCGAATTAGACTAACTTGCTGACTAACAGCTTAATAGACGAAGTCAAAACTCAATGGAAGAAGCAGTCATATATGTCATGTAAGGGAAACATGAGATTCAAAAGCAAATTACAGAAAGAAAGAAATTTAACAATTACCTACTTTAAAAGAAATGTTTAATAAAGTTGTTACTTTTATCATACTGTAACTATAGGATAGTTACAAAGATTATGAGTATATGGGTCTCTATATATACATATTCCTTAAAAAATAAAAGAAACAAAAAACTAAGACATAGGCAAGTTTGTTTTTAGGAAACGTTTTTTTGAACGTTGACTTTCTTATTAAAGTTAGCCTGAATGTACCTACGCATAATGGCAAATTTCGTAACTTCTTACGTTTGAGTGGTTAAGGAATATATTTTTTTAGCTTCAATTATATACTCCGCATAATCAGGGTATGTCTACAAACCTAGAGTCTCAAAATCCGCCAAACATTCGAGACATTGCGTGGTGAGTGGCGGAATTCAATACTTTGTCTTCTTCGCGTTTACAGATGAAAAAATAAATAATTACATGTAAATGAATAAAATAAATGAAAATTCATTGAACTCAATTACAATAAATATCGAATCCCAACCTATCCTCTAGTACCTACGGTTATGTAGAAAGAATAATTAACCACTACACTCGTCAAGTTATTAAAGTAGTTAAAGTTAACGTTAAGAACAGTATTAGACGGCAATTGAAGATAACTAAAAGATTAACTTTAGTATAATTGTATTGCATCTGACCTTAGCCACCTCTCTTGCAGCTACAATCGTTGGCATTTGTTTAATATCGAAAATATTGACTGTAAACGGTACTGGTTATGGGTTCGATCCCCAACATATATCTTCCTTACATTATTCTAGTGTGTATATTCAAGGGGTTATATGCGGTGTTCCTGGTTAATTTTAATGATTGAAGTATTACTAAGAAGATTAATTAGTAAGAAGATCACGACTGTTAATTCTAACAAACTATTGCGCTTGTTTATTTTCTTTTTAGTCTTTTTAGTTGTGCAGTCGGGGTTTTTTTTGTTTTTAAATATCTTTTTTAATTTGTAATGTAATTTAAATGTTTATTGAAGTTTACAGTTTTTTTCACCTTAATTATTTTTCTCATATTTAGAACAGTAGACTGGGATTTGTTCTCTGTCGTGGTGAAATGTAAATAATGAATTTGCTCAAATGGAGATCGAAATCACTACCAACGCATTTTCATTCGCCGTTCCACTGCACAACAGCGGTTAAGTACACATTCTATTCCCATTAGAAATAATAATAAATTTAAAATAAACATTTGTCAGTACATAACTACTGCAAAGCTATAAATAAAATAAAAGGAAAATTTGTTGAACAAGCTAACAATTTTAAAGTATCTACATTTTTAAAGCGACAACGTCTCCGAAGAATCTCATGTGTCCTTACTTTACGTGTTAATAATAAATGGGGATGAGAATTCAAAGTTTTATTTGTGACTTTTTAACCCTTATCTTGATAAGGGTAGTTGAGTGAATAAGAGACACTGGGTGGACAGGTAGCGGGTTCGATTTATGTTTTGGGTATTTTATATATTGCTATTTTCGTAAGAGATAGATAAATATAATCTTTTGAAGATCTTGAATAGGTATATAATCAAAATTTACATTTTTCACCCTAAGCAGTACATAACCAAATTTTAATATATTTTTTTATATAGAACCTAGTATTAACTGTAATTAACCTAGTTTATCTTTATCCACCCAACTTTCGAGACATTGTATGTTGAGTGGCGGATATCGACGCCGCGTTTAGTCTTGATACAAGAGCGATAATGCTTTTTACCGTTAAGCCTGACTATTGTACATTTTTATTTTTTTATTTTGTGCAATAAATAATATAAATAAATAAATAGTCGAAAATAATTTATTGTCCTAGTGGGAATCGAATCCACGTTCGTCACGATTTCAGATGCTGTGCAACTGCGTAAAGACGGCCTCACGAAGAAATTAATTGAATAATAATGTGAACTAAAACTGAAGCCTCATTCTTTTATTTTCATTTCTATTTCTAACTAGTGGACCCGAACGCGGCTACGCCCGCTTGAACTATAAGAATATTTATTAAATATATTTATGAAATTATTTACAGTTTTCAATAGAGAGGCGAGAGCTTGCTTAAGCTCATATTGGGTGACGTTTTCTAACATCAAACTTTGCAAATGGTTGCTTAGCAACGACGGTTGTTATTAACATGGCGGAATAAATTGTATGTCAAATTAATAAATATTTTAATATATTGGTATATATCGAAAATATTACAAATATGAGAAAAAAAAGTATCCTATGTTCATCCCGGGACCCTCAAGTATCTGTATATGAGTATTTTATCACAATTAAATTAGCGGTTTGGTCCTGATTACGTAAAACTGTCTTTTACAGACAGACAGACAGACAGAGTTACTTTCGAATTTATAATATAGGTATGGATACTGTTCTTAACGTTAACTTTAACTAATTTAATAACTTGACTGGTGTCGTGGTTAGTTATTTTTTCTATATAACTGGAATTGAGATTTGTTATTTTTACATGACAAAGTATGGTAAAAATATCAACTTTAATTAATGTTTCTTTTAAGCTACTTGTTAAGTTTTTTAATAATAAATTTAAATTTCTTATTAAGTTTGTCACTATAACAAATGGATGTTTGTCCATTTTACCCCTAGTCTCCCAAAAAGTACATCTAAGAACTTTGAAAATCCATTAAAATACCAGTATTGCACTATAAATCAATATAAAAACTTTCCTTCCTCCCTTCAATTGATATGACGTGAACGAAATGAAGATTTTGAAGCGTTATACACATAAAATTGTATACTTATCGTATGTATGTATGTATAACTGTATATAACTCACAAACAACGTTCAGAAACTAAAGTTAAATTTGCAAGTGATAGATATGCGAGGCGCTCCTGGAATGTAATTTTCACACGCTGAGCGACGTCACTGCGCCCCTAGACCCCCTTTTACCCCCTTTTTACCCCCCTTCGTGTAGTCTAGGAGCTGGCTGATGCTATAGGCTATTATAGTGTCTGTATTTAAATTATTATTGTCATGTTTTTTTTTTCTTTTGCTTAAAAATATCTGTCCCATTTTGGGAAGATTAAGTAGTGTTCTTGTAAGATCTTTGATTTAAAACTTTTAAAAGTTTGTAGTTCATGGTGATATAAGTCTACCCGTGACCACAGACACCCGAAAAGTGTTTGATACGGTGGGTTTCCAAAAGTATATATAACGCCAAATATACGCACATCCACCTTAATCCTTTTTAAATGAATCATTATATTCCAAATAGTCTGTTAACGTTTATTGTGCATAAAAATATTATCTAATTATAATACTGTTGCAATGCAAGAGAATGCAAGAGAATGTAAGCGAATGCCAAATGCGAAGTTAGAACTGTTCGACTCTCAAAAAAAATCGACGTGCGATGTGCTCTAACTAAAAACGTCTGATTAAAAGTGTAAATGGAAAACGAGTAGTGTTTTAACATATACGTAGGTTATTTAACCACCTACCTTACCCACCTACAAAAAAATAAAAATAAAATCAAATAATAACATAAAATAAGCCGCTCCTCCTAGACCATCGCCCCCGCGGCCTCTCACGACGGATGCCCGGAAAATTGCTACAATGATTGTGAGCGAGAATTTCGAAATGAAGGAAATGTACTAAGCCGCCCGTCCCGCCACTGACTTACGCTTGTCTCTTACTCTATCGTAATTACTTTCAAATAAGGTCCATTATTCTCTAATACCTACTTCTGAGGGTATGTATGTACGTATGTTATGTTATATGTGATGGATACACCATCGCGGCGTGGAGGTAGAGTGTGGAGGTGATGGTTGGGGGTTCGATCCTTATAGCGCATAGCAGGGTAGGTAGAGGAAGCCTAGTTGCTTAACACATTAAATGTCTTAAACACTTCTGTTTCCCTCTTTCCGCCGAATTATCGAGACATGAAATGAAAATATTTCATTTCTTCGAGTGTTAAACGAACCCATCGTTTCACACTCGAAGAAACTAGTCGTTTTTCATTTTAGTTATCTATATCTATACTAATATAATAAAGCGGAAGAGTTTGTTTGTTTGTTTGTTTGTTTGAACGCTAAGATCTCTGGACCGGACCAGTAGGGTCCGATTTACTTTGTTTTTTTTTGTATGAAAGATGCATTCTTCAGAAGTGCTACAGGCTATATAATATTACATTACACATACATACTAATATATTTTAAAGTACTTTCTAATTTGACATGCAATTTATTCTGCCATGTTAATAACAACCGTCGCGTCGCTACGCAACCGTTACCGCGACATTTTGATACTCATCCTTATGAAAATAAATATAATAGTCACTTTTAGAATTTTATCTAGATTGAAATTATAGTTTACTGTATAACATTCTAATAAATAATTAAGGAGATGCCACTGATTCGAAATGACCTAGCCTTCGAGTGAGCATAATACGAGTATGACCGACGCGAAAATATTCTTATAGTTCAAGCAGGCGTAGCCGCGTGCGGGTCCACTGGTCTAATATAAAGTAAGAAACGCGTTATGAACCTTAGCGCGTGTAAAGCCGCAAGCAACCAGTAAGTAGCGAACAATTAATCATAACTTAATATAGATACAAGCTAGGCACCAAAGCTAATTCTCATAAATTATTTAACCAACCTAGTTCCACATCTCACCAACTCAAAAAAAAAAACACAAACCACGTGCCCGCGCTCTTATAAATCAAAAAACTCAATTTTTCGGGTATTTCGCAAAAAAAATCTAATTAACTATAGGGATGTGTTTTTATCTGGGAATTTATGTCGGCCAGTGGCAGCTCGTCATAAATCAACGGACGTCGATCTTTCAATAACGCAATCAATGCTCCTCCCTATACGAACTAATGTTATTGTCAAACCGGCTATTATACTACGGCGAGCGTCTAAATGTCCAGTCACGTACGGAAAAAAGGGATGCCCTTATATTATATGATGGAGAGTGAAAGGGACGGCGCGACGATGTAAATAACCTGCGTTCCTGGCAAGTGGCGGTCGTTGATGTTATACTGTTTCGACACCGTATCTAAATTTTAGAATAATAAAAACACAAATTTTCAGCGGTTTTTGATGGATTTTGAAAGTTTTTTTTGTTATTTTGCTAATAGTTGTTCCACTTCCTCGAGTGGGAATCGAACCCGCCCCCTTGTGCTGCTGCGCCACCACGGCCTCGGAGTGTTTAATAATATAACTAATTATTGTAAGTATATTTGAATATACAACCATCAGGTAAATTTTATTGCTGATTCTATTATTTAGATAATATTGGCTTGGCTTGGAGGATAAAGCAGTCGATTTTATATTAGAATTCTTTATGTAAAAATATCGACATTTATCTTGTCATACATCGACGTCACAGTCAGAATTGAAATGAGGTAATAAAGAAATTGCGATTTATTACATACATCCGAGGCTTTTGATACGATGAAATGTATATCGGCTAATTAAATATTTTTAGTCTGTTTTTACGTGTATCCGGCTCGAAGGACCAATTTATAGGAAGGTATTTTATATAGGACTCGTGTATTCAATATTCAATTTTTGATATTTGCTATGCTTTTGTTATTTTTTTTCAGTAACTCGCTTTTTTCCGCATACAGCAGGGTAGATAACGCCTAATGCTAAAACATTCCACAGATACTAAGCCGTGTTTCTAATTAATATTAGACTTAAGCTTTTTCGTAGCGTGACCACCATATCCAAATACGTCCTTAGGGGTATGGGAGAGTAAAATTACGAAACATAATTCGCCTACAGCCTGTATGTAACGCTGCAGTCGGCAGTTTACTTCCTAGAATGTATTTCACTTAAGATTTAATACTAAGACATGGTCAATGAAGAGATAAATAACCCTGTTCCTAGTTTAAACGTTCATTTAAAAATTTATTCAAAATGGATGCGTGTTTGTTAGTTAAATTTTCATACAAGATCGTTTTAAGATTGACATTTTAGTTATTATACGAGTATACATTTTATTCAAATATAAAGTCTTGTTTAAATTTAGCTTTACACTGTTTCCCGGGTATGGCACGGTAGGCAGACAAAACTTAGAGTCAAAACACTCCGTTCCCTAATTTATAGAGATTCCGAGTGGCAGATCTCAACGCCGCGCTTTTACTTGTTATACGACAGCTAAGATATGAAAATATTAATAAATAACAATAATTCATACTTCCGAGTGGAAATTGAACCGACAACCGTCGCGTTTACAGTTACACGCCACTGCGCCACGACGACCTATTTTTAACTTTATAATATTTTTACATACAGATAAACGTACTAGTCTACAAATTAAGTACGGTAGTATAAGAGGCCGCAGTTCAGTCGGGGCTCGGTTCCGGCGTGAGTGACGTAGCGGTCGCGAGTCGAATTTTTCAGACGTCCGCGAGGAAACGATCGCGTTTGTTGATGTACGGACAGCAAAAAGATAAAAATATATATTACTTAAATATAAACTAGGCGAAAACTAGAGAACTAGAACTTATAAGCTTTTTTTTATTTTTATAAGCTTCTTGCTATACCCTTTACATATGAGAGGGAACCAGGGAACCCAGAGTTAATACTCGTATCATCAACACTTACCAGAGCGAGGAAATAAAAATATGAAATAAATAGTAATAGTACTGTGTAGAAATAGTTATGATTAATTTTTCTACTGACTAAATTTCTTTATAAATGTTAAGACCTAAATCCAAACTGTACCTACTTTGCTTGTAGTATCTTTAATTTGCTAAGTTATATTGCAATTATTAAGGATTATATTTTTTTAATTATAAAAGTTAACAATTAGATACTTGGGTGGTCCTCAAGCTCAAGGACGTCCTGAAATTCGAACCCAATACCGGTCAAGTGGCAAGTATGCGGATGTTGAACTAAACCATTAGTGGGCTATAAATAACTGAGTGGCTATCACGTTACTTAATAAGTGATTTTATAAAAGACTAGCGGACGCGCGCAGCTTCGCTTACTTATTTAGGGGTGAATTCTAGAAAACCATGAGACACATGTTCAATTAAATATTTTTAAGAGTCTAAATTTAAAATTTTATGAAAATCGGTGGTGATTTATAGATTTATCCATACAAACTTTCAACCCCTTATTTGCACTCTTAGGGGGTGAATTCTAGAAAACCATGAGACACATGTTCAATTAAATATTTTTAAGAGTCTAAATTTAAAATTTTATGAAAATCGGTGGTGATTTATAGATTTATCCATACAAACTTTCAACCCCTTATTTGCACTCTTAGGGGGTGAATTCTAGAAAACCATGAAACATGTGTTCAATTAAATACTTTTAAGAGTCTGAATTTCAAATTTTATAAGAATCGGTGCCGATTTAATTTTTTTTCCATACAAACTTTCAAACCCTATTTCACCCTCTTAGGATTAAAATTTTTCAAAATCCCTTCTTACTGGATGTCCAGATTACAAAAGTAAACATCTGTCCAAATTCCACGTTTCTACCATCAGCGGTTATGGCTGTGCGTGCGTCTTACCTCAGTCAGTGAGGACAAGTCCTTTTATATACCTATATAGATTACGTTGAGTCAATGATGTAACCGTGTTTAAAATTTTGTATTTACTTGAGGTAAGAAAAAGGAATAAATCTTCTTTATTTAATATATATATTATCTTCACGATATATCCCGCACATGGCAGGGTAGGCAGAGCGATCATGGTTACTTAGTTACTTACACTCACTCTTCGTTCCCATTAAGATACTTCCATTCCTCACTATCCGCCGAATTCTGCAGACATTGCATGTTCAGTGGCGGAACCTAACGCTGCAGGTTACCTTTTTTCCATTCACAACTGTTGACTGTTTTCAACACAACAGTCGCACCCCTACGACAAGCCTCATAATGAAATTTTAATTAAAATTAATCTTAATCAAACTGGTGTATTTCAGTGGTGACAAAGTTTTTTGTTTGCCTACAGTACACCGTTTCGCGACAATCGACACGGCCGTTAGTCGGCGCTCGGGCAACGTTTTTCACGGTCGCGCGTGATGGATCTGGCGCGTCCCAGTCGCGTGATTTACACCTGCGGCTTCGACCGCGCGGTAGAGCGGCTAAACGGCTAAATGAGTAGGTAGTTAGTAGGTATAGTAACTACTGGCTTAGGCATTCGTTCTAATTTGATGTCATTTGATGTGAGACGGTGGTTGTGGGTTTAGTCCCCAAAAATAGGTATTTAAATGGTTCTGTCCTTATAAATTAAATGCAGCGTTGAAATCCGCCACTCAACAAACAATGCCTTAAAAATTGAGACCGTTACTGACAGATAACGAATAGCTCCTGAACTAATGAAGTTGAAGTTAAGTATGTTTGTTAAGTAAGAGTCTAAGGGAGCGCAAAGATTTCCCAAAATTCTTCAATTTCCCCAAAAATGGAAACAAAGTTGGAGGCGACGACAAGTATTCTAAATATTGGGCAAATATACCTTACAGGCTTACCATACCAGGTATATATGCTGTATAATGCAGAAAATAACTTCACATCGAAGCTTAAGTAAAGTCACCCAATAATTTAGTAAGATCAGAAATACGTACAGCATACAGAGAGCAAACAGGGTACCCGCTCCATTAAATAAAGCCGGCAAGAAACATGCGGAACCCGATACGATAGAGCGTAAGCCGCAAAACAATAACAGTAATTTCTGAGGAAACGGAAATTTTCTAGCGAAAAATCCAGTGGACGGGGTCCAGTGGCCATCGGAGCTGCATAGACCATTTAACTTGATATAGTTGCGTATATGTACGTTTTAAAATTTAATTTATTAATGAATCTGGCGTGGTGCAGGGGTTCAAGCGTGCGTGCTGTGAACCCGACAGGTTGTGGTTTGATTCCTACTCGAATACAATTTTAATTTTCTCATTGTGGTAACACTAGGTTCCCAGGTTCCCTCTGCCTATCCTGCGGGATACGACGTGAAGTTAAAGGACACACTGAGCACGCAAGAACCTCGAGTTGCCCTTTTAAAATATAATCGTAACAAATCTTTGTCTGTACATGGTAGATATATTATGGGATAGTAAACTTGAATGTTAACACTTCCCCGAGCTGGTATCGAGCCCGCGACCACTGCCTGTGTTAACATATTTTGACATTTCCTGGCATAGACAAAAATTTATGAATTTGACATTTCGTTCAACACTGTCTTCTCAATTTTTGAGACATTTGAGTTGATTGACGGAATTCAACGGCGCGCTCTGTCTTATTAGAGGCGACAGAGTAAGAATATGAGAAATATAGTTCGTCCCCCTAAATGGGAATTGAACCAAAAACCCTCGCATTAACAACCAGTCGCTGTGCCCTGATATAACGAAGTCGATATATACAGTTTAAACCACAATTTATTATATGACTAAATGCGAATGGTAGGCGCATGTCGCGAGTTCAAACGCCGCGGGAGTCCTCCTTTGACCGCTCCGACGTTATACAGCGTGTATTTATTTCACCTGTATCTGTAATTGATAGAAAATTACTATAACTTTTCAATATTTAATCAAGTTTAGATGATTGCTTCCTGTTAATTTAAATGCTAATGGACGCTTATGTAATATTTTATGCAGAATGTGAATTTTTGTCGATAAAACTATACTTTATAGTTTATTTTCAGAATTTTAGTCCGTTGAAGTTTAGTTTCGAAATTTTGATTAATTGGCATATCAGTATTAAAAAATATATAATCTATAAATAAATCAGCTTCATGCTCTATCCGGCATACCACAGAGTAAGCAGAGGGAACCTAGTGTTAAGATAGTGGCGGTCAACACCGGGCGTTTGCCCTGGTGCCAGAGCGAAGAAATGAAAATATTAATCTTTTTGCTTACCTTGCTATATGCGGGATATAGGTGAAGCTGATTTATTATTTATTTATAAGTTTTATTAATTAATTATAGATCACAGCAGTATAATTCGTAAGTTCTTTTTAGAAAAAAAAAATAAAGTTAAATCTAATCATATAATTGAGGAAAGCCTCAAGTTTCAAAGCAGAATTATATAACCTAAGCGAAACATTCTGTATATAATTTAATAATTAATTAATAGTTTACAGTTTGTTTGTATGAAAGACTAACTAGACGTTAGGAAGGCGACGTGCGTGGGAGTGACGGTGAGGGCTCTTGCCGTAAGAAACTGGTCGAAACAGATTATTTTGATATTATACGTTTAAATTTAAATTAAGATAATTATTATTTGCTTTAGCTATATTTGGTTTAAGGGATTTAATTATTCATATATACAGCTTCACGCTGAATCTTGCATATAGCAGGATAGGCAGAGGGAATATGTAGTTAAGACACTCCGTTCCCCACTTTCCTCCGAGCCGAGAGTGTCGCGGGTGTCGAGGCAAAAGCGCGGCGTTGAGTTCTTCCATTCAACACGTAATGCCTCAATAATTCGGTGGAAAGCGAGGGACGGAAGTCCTAACATTAGGTGCCCAGGTTCCCTCTGCGT
This sequence comes from Heliconius melpomene melpomene, assembly GCA_000313835.2. Lineage (NCBI taxonomy): Eukaryota > Metazoa > Arthropoda > Insecta > Lepidoptera > Nymphalidae > Heliconius > Heliconius melpomene. Next base: position 352,870 of record HE670742.1, on the reverse strand, counting down.
AGGAATGTGTGACGCAAAAATAAATTAACATTGTATTTTTACTTGTGGTTAGTAGAGTGAGTATTGTAGTATTTCTTTTTATTTAATATATGGTTTTCTATATCGAGCTAAAACATCGAGATCGAGAAATAATTATTTTACAACTTTAAGGTTTGAATAACTTTTAACGAATCCACAAGTAGGTAAATATAATGAAATAATCCCAAAAAACATCAATTTCGTTGTTATTTTTCAGGTCTACCGTCATTTCTAATTATTTGTTTCTGAGTAAAAGTTTAATTAAGCTATAAATATGTCGCCGGTGGCCCTCTTAAATTAGCCGCCGTTGAAATTGGGAACTCTTGGGCTTTTGGTATAGTGAGGTCGACTAGTCGTGACCGCTCTGAAGTTAGGCTTTGAACTTTTGCGCATTGTGCTTTAGTGAAGATATTAATCAACAGCTAGAAAAATACTTAATATCAAATCTGCGCAGCCATCTTTAGGTAACTTCAGAGGGGCCACGACTCGCCAACCGTACTGTACATACTTTACTCGGTACTTCTACTCGGTACCTGCTGTGAATGGGATCATCGTTGTGGATTAAACTGAGATTTATGCAAGCAAAGTTTTTGTATTGCCTTATAAATTTTTCAACTACTCACTAATTTAGGTTAGATTTGGTTTAGGTTTAAATCCTACATGAGGGAATTTTTGGATGTATCCTGTCAACTCGGTTGGTTTAGATGACAATTATATTATGTAATGCTGGAAATTTGGTCTGTGGCAGGCTCTAAAGGCCTCCTGGACACCGCTGTTTTAAAATGCTTAGAAAAAATATATAAGTAATAGGTCTCTGCTTATTTTAACAGATCCAATATAGAAGAATTTTGAAAGTTTTGATTATTTAATTGTTAATTAAATTTAACAAGTAATTCTTCCACAAAAAGCATATAATAAAAAAGTTGTTTTAAATAACTAAAAGCTTCATATTGTCACAAAGAAGACTATCAAAAATAGCTGGCTTTGTCATCTCTCATTTCAATCTGTCGCTTATGCTACCTACGCCCAACATGTATAGAAATTCCAGAAATATTATTATTTAATTGTGCTCTTTGAAAAATGGTATTAGCCTCTTTATCAATAATATCTACAGATATTATTCTGATATTATATCGGGATATAGCGTGAAGCTGAAAAAATGACATTCCAGGGATTTATCAATGGTTTCTACCGTTCCCATGCTGAATTTTTTATTTTCTCCAAATGTTATTATGAATATATGTATGGAGGAAATACAAAAGTAGCTACATATGTTTTCTAGTAGTGCTAAAACACTGTGTTCTCCGTTTTCAATCTCAATTACAGATCTTGCGTGTTGAGTTGCAGAACTCAACACCGCGTTTTGTTTTGGTTTTAAATATTTTTTTAGTATAGTTTTTGTTTTTCTATTTTATTTTCATCCACCTGAGCCAATAATTACTAAGGGATATATAAAACAATTGGAGCCAGGCATCATCTGGTTACTCTAAACATAAATTGGTACAGATTTAGTTTCTGAGCTCGCGTTTCTTTTGTCGCGGGGGTGACAAATGGGGGTGCCCCGTCCGCGGGCGATACAATCGGTGCGTTGCTTACTGTGCTTACTGGGTGGAATGTAGGGTTGATTGTGTTTTTTAGGTTGTTTTTTGTGTTTTTTTTTGTGCTTTTGTTGTGTTTTTTATTTAGAAATAAATAAAATGGAGTTTTAAAGTGTGGGATGGTGCGGGCCGGTGTTGTTATAGCGTTTATTATGGTTTATATTATTATGCGAGTTGGTTATAGATAGTAAGTATGATTGGATTCTGTTATTTTGTTCTTCCATTTTCTCCTATTTTTTAGAATTGTGCAGCATTTATTTCTTGCTAAATGTAATCAGACCGAGGCAGAGAAATAAACTTGAATGTATAAAGGAATTCCACTAACTTTTCCAGTTGAAGCAAACGGGTGTTATATTTAATAGTACTTGTTTGCTTCTTTCACGCTTTATCCCGCATATAGAAGGATAGGCAGTGGGGACCTAGTGTTAAAACATTCCGTTTCCACAGCAAAATTCAATAATTAATTTGATTTTGTTTCCTTGTTAGTTATAATATTTCTTAGTTTAACAAATATTCAACGACAAAAATAAAAATATCTATGTCCAAATTATCAAACCTATAGACAATTTAATGATTATTTTTACCACATTTCCTTAGGAAATATATTATTTTTACCATAATAATATAATTTAACAATAAAACACCAGCATTCCGCATCGGCAGCCCTGGCACGCGTCACTGGACCCGTCCCGGCGAGCCATTACTCACTGTCGTCCGCCATTCCGAGGCGCCACGCCCGCTACGACGCTACGCTGCGCTACGGCGTAGCACTTTGATGCTCTTGTATTATATATTATATGTTATTTGGAGGTTTGTTTGTTTATATGTTGTAGCTCTTGAAAATAGTGTTATTGTTAATGGAGTATTTTTTGTAAGTCCAGAAACTAGTAGAAGGTCACTATTTTCTTTATTTTTCTTAAAGCTGTACTTTGTTTATACAACTAGAAAAATACTTATAATATATATGTTCATAAAATAAATAATTTAATTTTTAGTAGAAAAGTACAGTATTCGAACTCAATCATTATAATATTAAGTAAGGCTATAATCGATTTTATTTATGATGAGTAGGTATGTGTTGTAGCGTGCGACTGTAAACGCGACAGGTTATGGGTTCGATTCCCGATCAAGGAAATTAAATATTTTCTTTTTCTCGCTCTGGTAAGGAAGCAATGCAGAAATCGGCAGAAAGTGGATAATGTTCAGGTTACAGAATTTAAGTGACTTCATTTGAAAAGTATTCATTTAATTTTATATAGTAGTTTTATTCAAGTTGGAGTTTGACGTCATATGTATGTAAATTACTCAAAGTATATTTTGTTACATCTAGAAATTAATTATGAAAAATTTTATAATCAAAAAAATTTCTTGTTGTATATATTTTAAAGCTACAAACAAACAAGGGAACTTCACCTAACAAATAAACAAGAACAAAAACAAAAAAATGAAACAAAACCCATTTTTTATAGTTTTTTAATATTTTTTACACAATTCGTAGCATTCATAATGCCGACACGTCATGTCCCCCCGCGTACCGTCAGCGTTCTGATAGACCATCTCGGGTGAAAACTCAATTCACTTTCATACAATAACTCATCAATTATACAATACAAATATATAATAATCTCAGAAGTCGTTACAAGGTGTTTCGCTGACGAACATTATTAGTACTATATTTACACTTTGACTTCCAAACTCATATTCAATTTACATACATAAAACAATATATAATTATGATAAAGAAAAAAAAATCAAAATAAAATTCTTCAATTAATACATTAATCTAGACACTACGAAGACTGTCATCTTAATAAAAATATATTACAAAAATTGCATCAACAATAGTATCGTAACAAATTCCAGTGTTTTCGTGTTTCCAAATAAAGATTCTAATACTGAAAAATTGTATTGAAAACTGAACGGTTTATACATAGAGTTTGTCCACGTTTTATTTACAAAAGTTAACAAATATATTTCTAAAAAAAAAAAAATATTATTATTATTATGCGATGTGTTTGTTTTCGGTTGGTAAATGTTGCCATATTCGTGGTTTTGTTCCTTTTTTTTGTATCTCCTGTATTTTTTTCAGTATTTACAGCGTAAAAAACAAACACAGCGCATTCACAAAAAACGGTTACACTAGAATAAAGCTTGTCCCGGATAACTATCGATTATGAAGTTAACCGCAGCTAATACCAAAATTCAATTTTTCGTCAATTTTATTTAAAAGCTCCAATCGTATACTTGCATTAAGGCTGGCAATTAGAATTACCTATGTTTTCGATTAAACATTTTGGTTCCGTAGTTCATTTTATATAAATAGATAAAATATAGTAACGAAAACAACGCGTTCTACGTCCACGGAACGAGGCCGTAACGCCATTCCATCTGTCAAACTCAATTGACACAAGAATTTGACGTTGACATTTAAAATTGTATACATGTGTTGCCGTACTTTAAAGTGTATTAACATTAATGTTAGAAGGCAATGTTAGGTATCAAGACAAAATAGAGCTAAAAATCTTTTTGTTTTTTTTAACAGTGTAAAATATCATTTATTCAATCGTATACATCGGTTACAAATTGTGCTACATTACTGAACACCAAGGCAAGGTGAATATGATATCCGATACCCATCATTATAAATATATATATATGTATATATAATCTATATAATCCAAAGATATGTACGTCACCTGTAAAGCAAAATTGCAAAATTACAATAATACAAAATAGTTTGAAACGTGAAATTGACATTTACTTAGATTTAAGTTGAGCGTTCAAATCCAATAAATAAATAATGGTGACAGTGTGAAATGAAAGTTTTCAAAGTAACCAAAAATGGTTGTTCCCGAATAAGTTAGGGTTGTCGCGCATTGTGTAAGTTTTAGGCATAGTATATGGTGGCCATAGCTAGTTTTTGTTTTAGTATTTATTTTTTATATAGTGTTGCCAGATTTTTTGACAATAATTATATATATTTAAACATGGATAATTTAAAACTGATTATGAATGTGCAATATATAAACTATATTTTAGTATTTAAAATTACTGTCTAAACATAATAATGTACAAATGTGAAAAGAAAGTACCTACTCTCAAGAGAAAAAGTACTGTAGTTCAGTAAATAGTGAAAGTAATAAGAATATTATTAATTTTGGCAACACTACACAAATTTAAACAGCACACAAACACACGAAACCCTCAAAAAGTCACAATAAAATACAGAAAAAAAAACTGAATAATCCAGACGCGTTATCCTCATATGTCATTTCACAATCCAGCGCCCTCAGTGATAGGTTTCAACTTACAACTAATCAATTATTTATTTTTATTTTTACGTAATAACAATACACAATTAGCTATAAATATTTATACGATAACTATCAAACCGTTTTATTGTTATATTCATTTTGCTCCGCGGCGGCGAGTCGGTGCGCGCCGTCCAGTGTCCAGTCACTTCGTAATTTACATTAATTTAAACATTAAAGTTGACTTTTAATCTTAATTTAGGAGATCGTATACTTTTTCAAATATTACAAAATGTTTCGCTTTATATACAAGTAGCATCTCCTGTGTGTATCACGTGCGCGCCGCGGGCCGGAGCGGCCGCGAGCCGGGCGGCCGGACGATGGTTTAGACGTATCTGGAAACAGTTAGACATTATTAGACACCATATTATTAAAAGAAAATTAAAATTAAAATTAGGTGTAATGATTTAAATAAATTAAATGGCTGTGGGTTCATATCGCTCTCGTGGAAAAGATTCTCCTTGGAATGAGAGATTTCTAAATAAATGTATGTTAGTGGTCACGGTTTAAAACACCATATCATAAAAGCAGTTTCATTCTCCTGCATATTATTAGGGTAGCCAGAAGCAGGTCAGAGCAGCGAAATGAAATTAATTAATTTCTCCAAATGATTTCTTTTAATTAATTAGTAAAAAAAAAACAAGTAGATACCCATACTTACATATACAAATGCGCATTAAAGATGATGACCGTAATATTCAGCAGGGTAGTGCGCGTAGCCCTGGTGGAAGGCGGGGTCCGTGGGTGGCCTGTGCATCATCTGCTGGCCGTCCATCATGTAGCCCATGGTCGCCTCCGGGCTGTACGCGCCGCTGGGGCCCGCGTGGGGGAACACTGCGGGGTAGAACACTGCATTGTTAATTAGAACTGCTCTAGGTGATGCTGTTGGTTTGTGAGCTAGTTTTTTCGAAGTTGATTTCGAAGATCCTGAAGAAGTATGTGGATATCGTATCTATAAGATAACGTTTCTTATATTTAACTAAAGCCATTCTGTTTATACCCTTTATTATTTGAATATAAATACTAGAAACTAGTATATTCAAAGATTAATATCACAGAAACACAAAAGTAGCAACAGTTACTGATCGTCACACTCGTATATTATTATAGACCAATCCAACTTATCCGACATACGAATATTACGATTTCCTTCAGCCAACCCAAAAGTTTTGTCATAGCCCATAATGCAGACATAAAAATTACTTTTGAAAGAGCATAAAAAATCTAAATTTGCTCTCAATTGTCAAGTCGGGCATCGAATCCGCTCAATATTACCGCAAAACTGTTATGCCTTCCGTTACCAATAAATCTATGGGGATTATCAATCGCAAACTAATGGTGTTCGTCTATTATTGACGTCGATTTCCGTCTTCCTCGTGGGGCCTTTATGGTGGCACGCGCCATTGCACCGATCGGCACAAACAGGACTAATGTCGGGATCGGAATTACTTTTCAGAATAAGCTTTTTTTTTTAAGAAAGGGAACCTGAAAGCCACGTTGTCGCTCCATTTAGCTAATTGTGTTTTATACGAATTTTCATCTTTTATTCTGTGGACGTTTTGTAATATATAGCGATTTCTCGTGGTCTTAGATATAAATCTTTATTTTTAAGGTTGCTCTTTGATGATTTTGTGTAAAATATTTTTATAACGAAAATGTTACGACCCTTCGGTTACCACTTTCCACATGACACCAGAGTGCCAATATCGAACCCACGACCTACCGCGTTTAACCTTGCGCCACCATTGGTCTCAGCATTCTGATTTTAAATAAATACATATTTTTATAGTAAAAAATATAAATAGACAAGAAGAAACAAATTCCAACGTGTATTTCTATACAGGAAGCAACAAATAGCCTGCCTCTAAAAACGACTAAACAATCACTCTAATAAACACTGCATTATATTTTTTGCCGATAAAACACAATAGCTCATCCGAGGCGAAGCAATTCGAAAAAGTGGCAGCTTTTTTTACTTATTTTCTAAAAGAGCTCCAACAGTTTTCCAGTACGGAATATTAATGTGTTCTGGAGCGCTACAGCTACGGAATCTTATTTTTTTAGGGTTCCCTAGTGAAAAGGTAAAAATGGACGTTAAAAATAGCTAGAACTAACGATTACTGTTGTATTCTTATTGTCTTAGTTGCGAACTGCGCTCGGTGTCGGTTCAAGCGCTTTCCTAATATGTATGCCATTTTTGGAATTGTTATTTTGAATTTAGATATCTTGAAAGGTTCCTATATTTTTGGAGAAAAATGTACGTCATTTTGAATGTTTTTAAAAAATAATTATTAACATGATGTATGGTGGTAGAAGCCATATTAGGCACATATTAAATATTAATAAATTGTTTAAATTTACAGAAAAATTGACGATATGACATAGAAAAAATATTATGAATGTGTCAATGGTTTATAAAAAAAATGGTTTTAATTTCTTTTATTTTCGACTTAGAAAGTTATAATTTGGTATGTAGGTAAATTAGATACTGTTGAAGAGCACTAAGGGAGGATTTCGAAATTCCTATAGGAAACCTAAAAGACAATTTACGATTTTACATCTTAAAGTCCACTCAAACAAAGCTAGGAGAATAGACTAGTATAATATAGTTAATACGATTTCACGCTTGGCTCACACTAAACACAACGGTCTCGTAATTCTCAGGTGTTTTGAATAGATGTATAAAGTCACGCGATTTTTACGCGCCAATTAATTATAAAAAAAACTAGCTTTTGCACTTTATACAATTTCTATAATGTTAAAAATATATACGAATTGTATAAATATAAGTATACTTACATCTAAGGTTTTATATATAGTTTTTTTTTTGCAATAATAAATATTTATATTGGTTTTATTAAAAACAAATTTAATACTTAGCAGCGTAACGTAGTTCCACGCTATGTAGATGTTTTTCTAGTTTTTCTAAAGATAAGAAATTGTGATGAGTTCATCTATTCGCATATAAAATTAATTTAGTATACTACTTGAGTAATATAAAAGTTATTTTATATCCGTTTTTAGCTTCTACACCTACTTACTAATAGTTTTAAACATAAAAACTATAATCTTTTTCAGTTTCTCGCTTCACGTCACTAAGAGAACCTACTCAAGATACTCCGTTGTCCACTTCCTGCTGGAATTCGAGACATTCTTGTTAAGTGGCGGAACTTAACGCTACAATAAATACTTTATAGTTGAGAAATAAAATTCACTCTTGTGAGTAAGGATCAAACCCACACTTTTTTAAATTATAATTAATTATTTAAAATAAAATTATAATAGCGAATATATTTCTATATCTGTGTAAAACACTTAAGAGCACAGTGGAACTTCACTAAATCACAGTTTCCTGATAGTGCAATAGTAGGGATGTTATTGTTTCCTGCTGCTGGAGCACGGGAGATGCGCCCCACTAGCGGCTCCTTTATAGCCGTCGTATAATTCTGTATTTGGATATAAAGTATTATATATTTGGCGATAGATTATTATATTATTGTCTTAGTATTTTAAATGGATTTTTAAAAAATATGTGGAATTTTAAATATATTTTCTAATAAGATATGTCTACGTTTGTGCGTAAGCAGAGAGAGTAAAGTGTTGTTCCACTAGATTATGATTTGTTATAGATAATAACGTCTTATCGCAAAAAACAGCTATCGTTATTTAGGGAACAAATTATTATAAACGTAAGTATTAATAACTAACTAAACGCGAATCTGCATTTTGTCCAGTTACGTGAGCGAGGAAATGAAAATAACTCATACCCCCGAACGAGAATCGAATCTACAAATGTCGCGTATAGGTCGCCACTAGAGCTTCCAACTAAACAATTATCTTACAAATCTGAATATTACCTGTCCACAGTTTAATCAGCATAAGAGCAAAAATAATGTAAAACATTTGCGTGCCGTCCTCATTGTCTTAAGTACTAGGGCGTCAGACGGCTGGCGCTGCAGCGTGGAGGCGCATAAACCAAGTAAATTCCGAATTCCCGTCTGATACGCCAAGTTCCCGGAAAATGGAAAAGGGGGTTGAAAATTGTTTTGGCAATCTGAAGACCACACATCCTGCGGTCAAGCCAACTTTTCCAATCGATTGTTTATGTATTCCTGTCGCGTTGCTTTCTACTGGTATGGGTCGTTTTTTTTTCTCTCTTAATGCATGATTTGTCAATGTTCCCTTATTGCTATGTTTCGCTAGTGCTGTGTGGGAAACGGAAGTGTGAATAGACGTTTTTCCCATGTGCCAATATGTCACAGATATTTGGGCTATTGGACTATATAGGCGATGAATTTTAATGATTTTTATATTTGGACCATTGATAGATTTGTAGCAAGAAAGCAGTAAAATCTAAGATATTTTTTAAAGTACGTTTCGCGTTAGGTATTGTCAAGTTAGTTTAGTAAAGAGGAGACCATAAATCAGAAATATTTTTTTACATATTTTGTCAAAGTAATGAGTTACAGTAGTCTAGCAAACTAATTTTAGTGCGATGATAGTGTGCGAACTGTCCTAATAACGCACTTGTTTATTACTTATCAAATGTAATTACAACTTAATTATCTGCGCGCAAACCAACGCGCACAACGTTAAAAGCGTCAACGAGCTCTAAAACCTCACCAAACAGCACGACCGAGAGCACCATAAATATTAACGAACATTTAATAGGTCCGGCATTTACAAGTGCATTTTGTATTCGCATTTCCTTTGACGCACTCCCCGCCAGCCATCATTACTGGGGGTAATGAGTCAATAACGTGTTTTACGTTTTTAATAAACAGCTAGCCGTCAGTTTAATCCGGAAAGCTGGTGAAGCGATCGCTCCAAAATGGAGAACCGTAATTTTCACCAGGATAATAGTGGGGACCATCAGAGAGCAATTTATGCTGTTATAATAAATTCATTAGCCGTGGACCGGTCGGGCGCCGACAGGTGACTCGATAGTTGGCTGTCACAAAAGTAATGCTTATTTGGAAGATTAATTACGATTCACTCATTCAGGGTTGAGGATACTTTACATCGTTAATGTCGAGGGAATTAGTCTGGTGTTTAAAGTTGATGGATGCGAGCATGATGGCGGTGGTCGACTATTGGCTGAGGTGATTTTTACCATGATTACTAAATTATTGTTTGTGGAAGTTTCGATATGTGATGAGACTAACAACCAATAGGTTGTTTTGTATGGTTGGAAGCTTTCTGTTAGAAAGCACATGTCAAGAATCGTCAGTTCTTAATGTGTAAAGAAAGTTCGTACTGTTATTTGTGTAAATGGCACAAGGTATCCGCCATTTTATTACACTCAGACAAATTCATAATATTCTTAGAAACTGACATTTTCTGATTATTAAATAAATATAGAACAGTTGTTCCTATCAAGATGTAACAGACCCCGATATCAATATCAGTTCTGTAAGTTTCGCAAGACTCCTCTATATATTAATATGTGTAGCAATTCCGTATATCTGAGAGACAAAGGCGATCTAATCCCGTGTAGTAGCACACATCGAGATAGGGTAGCCGATTGTCGGGGGCGCGTGATGGATGGCCCAGGACGGGTCAACGAATTCCGACATTATTCTTTTTTACCCTTCTTTCGTTCGTAAGCCCTTTTTGCGACGTCCTTTTTTCCCTTGGAATTTTTACGTTTTATGGACTGTTACAATTACAAAGTAAGGATGGAATTGCTCCGTAATTCTTGAATTGTTGATGTGCTGCTTTTTGTTGAGTTGCTTGGCTCCAGAATTTTTATTTTGTTAAAGTAACTGTTGCTAGTTTTTTGTTTGTCTGGGTCACCTTTTTACTGTGGACTTTTGAGCTGTTTGGGAAAGTTCTGGCTATAGATACGAGTATAATTGTTATTATTATTTAACTTTAAATTCATCATCTAAACGTACATATTGCAGGAGTCATTAATCATAAGAAAGTATGTGTGAAGTAAGGGCATAATTATTATAATTATATATTTTCATTAACTTTTGATATAGAAATGATTAAAAAGATAATAATTACTCTTTGTTTTTACTTTTTATTGACTGACACGACACTGTTGACCTTTATGACCCGCAATGTAGAGCTCTTCTCTTCGTAAGAAAAGATATACACTATTACATAATATAAGTACAAAGTTAGGGCTTGAATACTAAGCAAAATATATATTTAGTAATGACAATGTCTTTAGAATCAGCTTTTACCTATTTTCTATTTTGAACTTACTTTAATTTATTACTTTTATAAGAAATACATTTTATTTTCATCTCCATTTTAACCCCAACTATCAACTGATACTTTTCATTCCTAAAAAGGCGTGTCTCTGTGGACTGTATTGGGAAATTCGTTTAAGTGGTGGTCAGTCCGTCGGTCCCGGGGGCTCCGTGGTGCATACTGTATGAAGACGCAACTCGATTGTCGACTTCAAAGCTGACCTCCTGAATTATAATGAACCACGTACGAAATGGTCGGTCGTGGGCCTTTCAATAGGACTGGACTGGCTAAAGGTATTTTGGGCCTTATTGGCAATTCTGTTTCAATGTTAATGCATTTTGTATTAACTTTTCATATTCGTTTATAGTTTTTTTCTTACTCCATTTATATAGATATTAGATTTTGATTGTAAATTTTATTCAAAATGTGTATAGTAATTTGTACATGTTTAATTTTTTGATGTTTATATATAAGTATATACTTATAAGAAAAATGTTACCTGCTCTATTAGACTGGTCTATCATAGGCTGTACTATCCTACGTCTCGCGTTGATAAACCTGGAAAGAAAAAAAAAACATTATTAAATATATAAAATAATTGCAATTGAAGAATTTTTTTTCGTTATAGACTATACCACAATTGTGAAAAATCTTTTAATAAATACATAATGACATAATTATATTTAGTCATGATGGAGAGGCAGCATCTGACTGCAAATACAACGGTCCACGGTTGTAGATCCAGTCTTCACTCGAAAGCATGAATAATTTTCAGCTTCCTGTTCTAATGATATAATAAAGCGTTGAGTCCCGTCACTCAACACAAAGTCTCAAAACTTGGGCAGAGTGGAACAGAGTTTCTTGACGGTCCCCTCCACCTGCCCTGCTATATACGGAATACAGCGTGGAAAATATATATATTTAAACAAACGCACACGTAAACAAAAATTCCATTTCAAGTATTTCCACCATATTTTCAACAATTACTCGTATCGTATAGGTTATGAGTTGAATAAGTAACAGAGCGGGTGCATTTCGAAATTAACTGTCGTCATCAATTGCGATACCCGCCGCCGCCCGCCCCGCCGCCCTCCGCCCGTCTCTCCGCCCTCCGCCTCTCCGCCCGCCCGATTGCTTTGTGATTTGATTAGTTTTTCATGTAATACCATCGAAATCATATTGGATATATTTTGTGAAGTTTAAATTCAAGTTAAATAATCTACTTGTTTACAAATGAATGGATTTTGGCTAGTGTTCTGGTGGTTTTAACAATTGAGGTAGTCGTCGCACAGTAGAAGCACACATAGTGTGTCGTGGAAGCGTATCTGACTATAAATGCGAAGATGTTTAGTTCGATTCCTTCTTATGGGAACGAATTATTATCGTTTTCCGAGCACTTCGACAAAGCGTGTTCTGTTTGATCAAGAAGAATAGTAAAATAAAAAAAAAATCAGCTTCACGCTATATCCCGCACACAGCAGGGTAGGCAGAGGGAACCTAGTGTTAAGACATTCCCTTCCCCACATTCTGCCGAATTCCGGAGGCATTGCGTGTTGAGTGCCAGAACTCACACTAGTAAAATAACTGTGACCTAAAACAGAAAATAGAAGTCATCGACAAAACTACATCAGAAAATTATCTCCAATTTAAACTTGGGAACCCTTCTGGGGGTGTAATTGCCGACGCGGCCAGTGTCCGATGCTACTAATGTATTGTTAATATCAAGATTACTTAATTAACTCTTCATCTGTTTGTTCCCCCAACGGATGTCGCCTGTGTGATTGCGTAATAAATTTTATTTTGAAAGTATTGACACTGCTTTGGCTCAGTTTAAGTGTTTGGTTGAATTGGTGGGTGTGGATTCGATTGATGTTAGAGGAATGATTTTAGGTGATTGGTGAAGTCGCACTCGAGAGGAGTATACCATAAGGTATTTAATGTTTATGGATTCTAACACGATGAAAAAAAAAATTGAAAATACCCAAAATAAGCTTTTCCTAAATAAAAACTGCTAAATTAAAAATTTTTCTCACGACAACCGACACCAACTAAAACTAAAATACATACAGACATACAAACAAACTAACATAGTTTATATCGAGATTAGTTAATTAGTTCTTTCATCTGTCCGTTCGCACCGTCTCCTGGGGTATGAAAAACGGCAAGTTTTACGTGCGACGTGGGGGCGATTCCTTGTATTAATTTTGACAGCTAAAATTGTTATTACAGTGTTTCTCTCGCTCCTGCAATATGTTACAGAATGGGTGATTTATTGTTGGACACTAATTTACCGATTGCGTAGTGTTCGTTTAAGAATTATATACTTTGATTGGTTCGTTTTGGTTCATTGTGTTTATAGTCGTTTTAGTTAAGTTACTTTATGTATTTTCATATATCGAGGTCCAGTTTAGACGGTTTCTTTGAAATGATGGTTGTGAGGTCTATTTGTATTTAAGGAACGTAAATTTTAAGTAAATATTTCAGTTTTACTCCTTTAATTAGGGTAAGCAAGTTTTGTTCCAACCTACTATGGCTATAAAGGAGAAACAAACTTTAACTTTATCGAGTCATATAGATATTAGAATAGAACAAAGAAGCGTATACTGCACACTGCATATTGCAGTCCATACAAAAACATAACACAAAATTTACATTTGTTTATCTGCCGGACCCCAGACTAGGGTGCCAAATCATTTTCACCCGACAAGGGGTTGAAGAAAGGAATGTATGTAATTCCTTGTATCCATCCAAAAATTACTTTTGATTTATACGTTTCTGATGCAAATTAGATTAATTGTTAGAGTTTAGATGCCCCTCTGCTATGCTGTTTGTGAAATATGGACTGGGTGAGATTTTTCGGTGTGTTATCTATTTTGAATAGATTAGTGATAAAAATTACCCTTTTATTGCATTAGGGCTTAAAGAAATGTATGGTGTATGTGTAGTGTATGGTTTTTGTTTAAATGTTATTAGTAGATGTGGTTTTATTATAAGAGATAGACAAAAATGATCGTTGTCGACTGTCGGTTTCAGATCCACTCAGGGTATGCTATTTAACTTTTTTACCCTATTTATGATGCTACAAAAATACTATGTACGAAATTTCAATTTTTTGAATAGCAGGGTAGGTGAAAATAATCTATTGTCAAAACACTCCGTTCTTTGCTTTACGTATAGATTCGAAACTTTGCATGTTAGGTGGTGGAAATCTACTATTAATAATAATAAAACCACGTGTTACTAAAAAAAATAGAAATTTACCATGTACCTATTCTTGAAAAAAAATCGAGTGCCTATGACCTACTAGGGAAGACACACGAAGACATTTGGATATCTTGTAAGATAAAAAAAATAACACAACACACAGAAATATCTTAAACATATTGAAAACAGCGATAGCATAAAAAATATTACCAAAATTGACTCTACCTATAAAGGAGTACAAATACCCAATATTAATTCATTAGCCATACAAAGACATAAGGATTTTGTATAATAACGTAGCAATGTTCATTATTTTTATTACCAACGAGTGTTGTATAAATAGGTTATGTTAATGGTACTCCAGCTCATGATCTCTGGGTTTCTGTTATTATAGCGAATGCTCTCCCTAAATAGGAAAAGTTAAAGTGCCCATTTAGTTCCTGGGACACGTCCGATACGATCCTGATGCTGGTCGAGGGAGTCAAATTGAGTCTTGAGATATTTCACGCTAGAGCATTGTGCGTGGCTTCGCTTGAAACATATACGTAATGCGAAATAGCAGCTTCACGCCTTTATCCCTATAGTATAGAAGTAAGACATTTCGTTCATCTTCGCCCAATTCTCGAGATATTGCGGGAACCTAGTGAGGTTCCCTTTTTCTTCTGCCTCAACTCATCAGAGTTATGCTATGCATCTAAGCACTGCGGCCCAAGTTGCTTTTTTCTTTTTATTTAAAGTAGGTACGTTTTTAAGTAAATAGTTTCTCAAGACAAAGAACATTCATTAAGACCGGAGTCTGTAGCAACAAGCAAGGAAGGGGTGGTTCGCGGATCGGGAATAAAATTTAATTTCATCTCAAAGTTTTTGGATTTTAATTACCTGAGAGCAAATTAAATAAAGGGGGGTTGTGTAAAATTCCACGGATACTGAGACAGCGAGGCGAAGCTCTGCTAATTTATTACGGTCGGTTCTAAAGTATTTTACAATTAATTGATTATATATAAAGTTTTGGTTGATTGTTTTGTTGTTTTAAGCAACGATTTGTTTTCTATGCATCACGCTTACACAGTTTAGCTATAAATTGTTGATTGAATGCGGCAGTTATAAGTTAAGGCTCTACTTAGAGTTTTTTTAAGAAAGTGATGATGGAACATCTAATTTTTCTCTTGGTTGGTCATAATGGTTGAAATTTTCTATGGTCAATATGATAGAATTTCTGAGAAAACCGACCGAAACTGAGTTATTCAACGTTGATTTGTTGATACAACGAATAAGATGCTCAGAAATATCCTGTTTAATTATTTTTTTACGTACTATGTATATTAATATCTTCGCACTAGGATGAATAATTTTCACTTATGTTCCTATTCTTACGTTACACTTCTTGTCAGGAAAGATGATGTATTATCAATTAAAATTTTCACCTCAGCCATGTCCAGTTCGCACTCGGTTGCTTTCTTTAATGAATTAAGTCGTTGTTTGTACATGGATTGATTTATTTAGTAACTAGCTTGTAATAATTATTGTTTTTTAAAGTAATTATTTAACGTTGAATTGGTATTTAGGCTTAATTGACACTTACATTGCATAGGCGAGACGTGCGTGACTTCACACGGTGGGTAAATATAATTCTTATGGGGCAATTTTTTTATTAGTGTCACGGTGTATCCCGCACATAGCAGAGTAAGCATAGGGAACCTAGGAACCTATTGTGAGAAACTATGTTCCCATTTAGACACTTTCGGGAAGTATATATATCGGAATGTTTAAATTTTTTTGAACCAAGTTAAAAAAACATGGCCCCAACCAAAACTTATTAGAACTACAGGCCGTGGAAAACATTGAGAACTTCCACTGTATTCTCCGTAAAACGCATGAACTAAAAAGATAAACTTTAATCTATTATAACACACAAAATTGGACTCCACATCTAGCGTTAACGAAGGCATAACACATCATTGATCTTTTGAGCTCCCCCGAAAATCCCGGAATACACCGGCCACGCTCAAACCCATATATTTGTAGATATCCGAGGCTGAACTGCTCCAGGGTTCCGCATCTTAAGCACAACAAACAGAGGTAGGTGGGCAGCGATAAATTCTATTTTTCCCTAATTAAGGTTCCCAGCCGTCACGTTTCAGTCTCTCGGTGGTATTATTTAGCGGATAGTTTGGTAATTTTGCTTAAACTAATACATGTTTGGTGGACTTTTGGTGTTTGTTTTTGTTTTGTTTTAATTGAAATTTGTATTACTTTTCATTTATACGTATACGTTTTAATTTGAGGATTTTTAATAATTATTATAAAATTATAAATATGGACCAATCCCATAATAACGAGAAACCAATTTCTCCTATTTCAGATGTAATATATCCATTATCAAGGAGAATAGAGACTATTGTTGCTATTTTCTTTAAAAAAAAAAACACTCTAAATTGCCAAAGTTATAGCCTATAAAATGACACATTTAACATAATTTAACACCCAAAATCAAAGTTAAACATTCTAAAATTAGACATTTTCGTTATCTCAGAAACAATACAAATTACATGGCATTTGGAAAGAAAGTTTTATCGCGACGGGTCCGGCCCGCCCCCCCCCGCCCGTAATCCCTGGGCGGCCCAGCTTATCGGACTCGCCAAATGAAGGCATTAGTTTTCATAAAGCTCACACTCCAGCCGGCTGTAGGCTGTGCTTCGATATTATTGTTCATATTTGGTGTGGGTTTTTAAAATTCAAAATGGGTTTTTGGGTAATATTAATAATATTTTTATTGTTATAGTTATTGGTATTAGTATGTTAAAATTAAGAGCTAGAAATAGACATTTTAATTTTAAAGTAAAGAGGAGAAGAAAAGCCGTTGTGGTTGATGGTAGTGGATTCGATTGCAAATTTCTTGATTTCGATCTGTTATTCAATTTCTACTCAGGAGAATGAATTATTTCCATCTTCTTATTCTAATTACAGGACCAACAGTTGTGTGGAGTTCGTCAATACTTAGCACGTAATATCTCGAAAATCGGAGAGCGAAGTGTTTTGACACTAGCAGCGTAGGCCTATTGAAGTGGAATACAGGAGAAACTAACAAATAGAACCCACACACAAAAATACAGAAAACATATGAACCCAACAATAAATAACGACCAAAAGTAATGTTTACGAGATCCAAGAGCACCAGAAGCCTGACGATTATTGAAATAGTGGGAAACGAGGAAAAACAAACGTCACATAAAAACTTACGACGTATTACGAGTAGAGCTGAGGCACCACCGCACCGCGCGGTCGGACCGGCAAAACATCGACTGTAATTCATTATTAGCAAGTTGTTTTTCACTTCCGTTTGTGGGTTAAATTGTGGTCTGCGGGAGAGTTACGTCTTCGGATTTTTGGGTGGTGGTGTTTTTGTCGGATTGTTTGTTGTTTTTGAGCTTGATGTTTCTTGATTTGTTTTTTTTTTCGTTAATTGATTTGTGTGATCTATGTATTTGTTGAAATCCATTTAAAGCATTATATATTTACTTGTATTTGATATAGGCGATACGTGGCGTATTAGGATATGAATACCGCATGAAGTTGTTATAAACATTTTATTATAAACAAATACTATGTGATGAAATATAGTATATATTGTAGAGTTGTTGACCTCGACTGAATGGTCATAACCGAAATTTCAAGTATTTTTCTTAAGTTTAATTTAAGATTTTTATCTTAGCTTACTTTAATTTATATACCTAATCATAAGTATCGCAAAAATCCGGGAGAGAGACCAGCTCAAATTCACCCAAACAAGTTTTCTAATTAACAAACGCGTAAATTACATGTTTTTTTTTTATGGAAAGTTATTTTAGTGAATGCAAAATTTAGATAAATAATGTGGATATTAATTATAAATAATATATCATGGCTTGGATCACGTCCACGCGATGTTGGTCAGTGTCACGCTAATTTATTACTAGCTATATATCAAATTAAAACATATTTCTTTATAAATAAATAAATCGTAGCGCCGTCTGTTTAAAACGTTCGCTTTGCCAAAATTGCTGTGCCTACATTGGTTTTTGTGTGACGCAAATATGTTATAAATAATACTAATAAAAAAATTAGTTAACTTGGCTTGGCTAGTCTGAATTATAAGGTTCGAGCCTCAAGCATCGCTGTTTTTCCAGTTACACCTTAGGAGTTTGCTCCCTGAGAAGTTGGGCGCATAGCAATTTGTTAGTTAGTCTTCAAAAAATCCTCAAAAATATAAAAATAAATGATATTACTAGCCTTTATATGCGCAGCTTCGCTTCTATAGTCAGATGGACATAACTAAGACTAGTGTATGATATAGTGGGTTACATCGAAAAAAATAATTTACTTTAGTATATTCTACTCATATAGATTTCTTTTGATAAGTAGACTATCCAAAACAAAATAATTTTAAAATTAGAACCTAATCTCAGGAACTACTTCCTAATATAAGAATGTGCAACCGAACAATAAATTTAATTCAGATTAAAGGAATTTTATCTGCCACTTATTACGCAGAATACCTTAACACTAGGCTCTCCACCAATCAGCCATACAGATCGAAGCGAAAACTATCAAAACACGACTAAATCTCTAACATTTGCTATGAAAACTGCATCAAGCTCACAAATAAAGGGTGAATAATTCAGTGAAACGCCGTTGAAATCCCATAAATCCAGTACAAGACGGACGGATCGCGTTTTGATGGCGGGTTATCTTACGTCCGACCAATTGATGATACTGCTTACGTTCACTACTAACAGATGTTACCGGGCTAAATATTTATTATTGTATTGTTTTATTGCATTTTCGTGTGCTTCTGACCTAAATACGTTTTGTGTTGTGTTTAAAATGTTGTTTTGTATGTATTTTTGTGTTGTTTTGGATGTTTTATGTTGCTTCAATCATTTTTAGTTACGTAGCTGTTTAAGCTAAGAAAATGCTAGGGCTTAAAAGACTTCATCCTTTCTCGATCACTCAATATAATATGCAAGTTTTTAAAATGAATTAAACTTACTCATTGTTTCTTTGATAAAGAATTTGGAGTATGTCGAAACGGAGAGTAACGAAATGGTAACTAATTTGGGAATTTGAGTTTAAGTGATTTGAGTATATAATTTAAATTTAAGTGCTCTAGTAACTGATAAAGACATAGAAACCATCACGTAGACCGTTACCTACGAAAACAATCATTTATGACAAAAAAGCATCATAAACTGAAAACCGCCACAAAAGAACAAAATATCAATCGATTTAGCCTTATTTCTTCATCACTCACCAGAAGAACTGACAACAATTTACAACAAAACAAAAACACATACAGACATCACGTACAAATTCTTCTAATCCGAATCGGCCTCGTGGGTAATAAATTTTTTCTATGAAATCCCGAGGCCGCCTCGTCGCATAGAAAGTGCGCTAAAGCAGGCCATTATAGGTGCGACCAGTAAATTATTATAAGGGAGGATCAAGAGTGGAGGCCGGACAAATGGACGAATGGACGAATATTGCTTATCGGAATTTTTATATTTGTGGAGAGTTAGTTTAGTTTTGTTTTTAGCACTCTCTTTATTATGGTTTGGAGAGATGATAAAAAATGATATTCTTAGTATATTAAATTATTATATATCGGTAGTATAAACCGCGGCTTCGTACCTGTGTTCATATGGAAATAACTACCTAGTACCGTAGGGTACATCGACGATAACTTAACTATCTAACACAAAAATGATTTTTCGAACTCTTGTATCCGAACTAGTAGTTCCTGGGTTCCAGTATAGCGTTATCATCCAAATAAACTCTCTACCTTTATAATATTAATTTGAATAAATAAAAATCAGCTTCACGCTGTATCCCGCACACAGCAGGGTAGGCAGAGGAAACCTAGTGTTGAGACATTCCATTCCCCACTTTCTGCCGAATTCTGGGATGGCCTGTTGAGTGACGGAATTCAAAGTCGCGTTTTGCCTCAGCACCGAATAATCGAAAATGAGTTTAGAAGTATAAATTTGCTTAAAAATCAACCAACTTAACGAATGTTTGGCAAAACTTAGAAAAAAAACCTATAAGTCCAAATGAAAGTCATTACAGTAATAAATGCGCCACTATAAGGAGCTCAATCTGGCGCGGCGTCAGCGATTACTGCATACGAGCACCGTGACCCTTGCCCTTCGACCTTTGCTCCTCATCTGCAACACATGGGAGTGTAATTATGAGGGTAGTTTCCGTTGTTACCACTAGTTGTGTTGCCCGACTTTGTTTAATTAAGGGATTTCGAGAAATTAATAATATTTGTGGTTATTTATTACGTTGCTATTGAGATGAGAATTCTGGAACTAACGCTGCAATGTTATGTATGAAAAGTGAAAAAAGCCAAAAAAAGCTTTTAAATAACATTATTCCGTTCTCCCAGATTAATTATTTTTTAAGTATATAGACTGATTAGATTTGTAAAATGAATTTTTCTTTAGGGTCGTCGTAGACGCTCTAAGACACAGCACGGCGATGAGTTCCACTAGTCGACACCCAATATCTTCCCAATGTCTTCGAAGAAAAATGAGGGCGGTTTGTCTTAACATTAGGTTCCCTTCGTCTTCCCTTGTGCTATTTGAAAAAAATACGAGAAGCTGCCAAAAATTATCCTCTATGCAAAATAAATTATCATCCACTGCGGAAGACTAAATTAATTTTAAAGTATCAATTATTAAAATGATCTTTCAGAAATTGTAAATTCCAAGTGGATCCTTATTATAACAACGACGTAATATAATCTTATCTGGGCCAATTAATGGCGTCGCGTAAACGCCAGTAAATATCTCAAGCTGTTGTGGATGCCTTGGATGTTATCGTTATATTATTAGGATTTTAAGCCGAATTTTGGAAAGGGAAAGTTGTTTGCTGATAGCCAAAATAGAAGGCAGTACCACGATTTAGTTAATATATACAAAACTACTTCTTTTTATATACAAAATATATTTAAAGGCAGGCCAGAAATTTCTCAGTAGATAGCTCATAATAAGATTAATTGTAAATATAGCTTAAATAAGTTCCTTATTATATAAAAATATATATTTAGGCATATATTAAAGGCAGCCTAGAAATTTGCCAGTAGAATAGTTTCCCTCTGCTTTGCGCGGGACACAGCGTAAAGCCATATTTATATAATTAATTTTAATAATATTATATACTAATATAGCTACAACCAATCGTTAATAACTGTAACTAATATAATATTTAAGATGTATGTAACGTCTATATCCGTGAGTGGGTCGCGGATACATAACGGCGGTAATAGGCCGACCCGGCGCCATGTTGTGTTGATTGCTTGACGAGAGTGCCGAATTTATTCCGCATTAAATAAAGGGTTTAGGTGCGAAATGTTATTGTGCGACAGATGTTTCATATAAACAAGATACTGAAATCTTAGGAGGGGTGCTTATTTGTAAACAGTTTAATAATTTTAGTATATTATTAATAATAATATTTTAGGGAAATTGGTGTGCCTACCTGTTTTAATTTAAATGTAGAGCGTTAGGTTCCAGTGTATTGTTTTGGTTTAAATCGTAATATGGTTTCTTAAAATAATTTAATTATTTTGCTTAAAAGCTCATTTACTTTTGCAGATTAATTTCAAATGTCATTGATATATGTTTTTTTAAGTAATGTACCAACCAAGACAAACGTAAAAAATTGTAGAGCTTTATAATTATTGAAGTATTTAAAAATATTTTGTATTATAATTAATTATTAAAAAATATTGTAAATAAATATTAGAATACATATTAAATACCTACTTAACATTTACAATTTTTTTTGCCGACAAAAATTCTTCTATCAAAAAATAAACATCTTAAAGTAATTTATTTATCTGTTACCAATTCACATTATCTGTGCAAAACTGTCCAGTCATTTATCCTGTGCTCGACTCAACTCTACGTGTTAAATACCAGGGCAGCATAACGTGTACGCAGTAACCGCTAATGAGTGCGACAGCGGCGCCGTGCGGCTGTTGCGGCGGCCGCGCGAACTAATTGCTGCTTGATGGATTGCTTGGCGGTCGTAGTGTCTGTGTCTTGTTTTACTTAAAATATATTAAATTTATGAGAATTTTTGGGTTTATATTGGATTAATGATGTGTTATGGCTTAGTGGTTAGTGTATGGAAGGGTATAGTCGATCTCAGTGGAATTTGATTATGACATGCTTGTTGCTAATACATAAGTAGAATGAGAGTTATATTTAATTTCAATGAATATGGTTTAATTTGTTAGTCTTGTCATTATTAGCCAAGTTTAATGATTTAAAAATATTGTGAAAGGAAGTAGCTTCCATAGTTTAGTCAAGTTTTGTCAAGTTTTATATTATAGATACATAATTTCCACTATAAATAGCACCACAGATAATAATAATAATATAACAGAAACGCAAAATTCATTAAACCGGAAACAGATCAGAGGAACTGTGACGTCACATATCAGGTGCCCGAACCCTGATCCCGGCCCATTAATTTGACAAACGGCCACTGAACGTAACGGTCAGTTGGCACCGGCACACGACGCGTTTTGTATCTTTTTCGATATGGCCAAGAATGCCAAGATTTTATGCTATATTTTGCTATTCTTTTACAATACAATACAATTGCCAAGAGAATCGTGGGTGAAAATCTTTATTTTCTTTTGTTTTCCTTTATCGTTTTGCTAATTATGATTAGTTGTTTAATACTTTTTCACGCTGTTTCATGCCTTATCATGCATACGAGTAGCTATAGTAGGGTAGGCAAAGAGATTTTTAGTGTTAAGGCACTCCGTTCTACACTTTTTAGCCCAAATTGGAGACGTTATATATTGAATGGCTAAATTTACCGTCGCGTCTCGGCTGGCAATGGCAACCATACAAATAATTAATATTTTTGTACTTGTTTACTAGTTATTTAGAAACAGACGTACCTACATATTAAATAAATTAACCTCCTTTTGGCATTGCCACAATCGTATGAAAGTAATTTTTAACTAAAATAGAGAGCTTTTAAGTTAGTAAATTTAGTAACTGGCGAATATGTAGATCGATACGATAAGGCTAGGCCATATAAATTATAGCAGTTAAATTTTTAACTGCGAGATTTATCTAACTTAATGACATGGAAATTGTTGAAATTGGGGTTAAAAGTTTTTATTCTTGTTATGGCGTTTTTTTTTTAATGCTAAAGTAACTAAATAATGTTTTGTTTTGGACTGTTTTATAATTTTGTTTATTTTAACTTATTTAAGACTTTCCTGTATAGCAGGCTATAAACTAGTGTTAACACGCTCCGATGCTCATTTGTGGCTCGATTTTCGAGCATTTAGTCTTGAGTGACAGAACTCACTGCTGCACTCAGGACTTTCCTTTTTTTGAACTTTCTTTCTTTAAGCATACAACAATCGCGAGTACTATAGTCTGGCTTCCTGCCTAGTTAATACTAAATATTGTATATTGTTTATAATATCCTATGTATTACTCTACCTATACAAAATGCATTTCCATACAAAAAAAACAAAAATGCACTTTACATATGTACGTACATATAAATATATAATATATTATAAACTAAGTAGAAAACGAGTCAACGGCTAGTAAGATCACAAAGCGATATCGATACAGAGACAAAGGTCCATAAATAAGGCGAAAAATTTTAAGGGCACCATTAGCCCCTTAGCGAGGCTGATGTGAGATTGTAGATGTTTGTTCAGCGTGAAATGCTCATGCTGGAACACGAAATATATACCTTTTTTTATGGTAGAGTGGTGGTATAACGATTGACTCTAAACGGAATGGTTGTGGGTTCGATTCTCACTTGAGTCACTCACTTATTTTCGTTTCTTCGTCCTCTGGTAGTTGCCAGAATCCCTGGCAGACAAATGTGTCTTGGCAAAAATCGAAGACGGAAACAGAGTGCCTTAACATTATGTTATCTCTGCCCCTCTGCTACACGCGTAAAGTTGTATATATTTTTTCTTATTAAATCCATAGTTGATTTTAAATTTAGTTGACGCATTTTTTTTTTGACAATTTTTAGCATATACTTACAGACGAATAAGTAATTCCAGTCAAGCAACTAATACAAAATTATACAAAAACTCATTAAAAAAAAATTACAAAATAAATAAACTAAAAAATTATACAATATTTTCTACACATAAAGAATAAAGACACTAAGCTCAGTAATATTTTTAAATAGAACAAAACATTTAAAAGAAAGCTTATTCGACGCCTTCAAAAGATAGGGAAATCCCCGATTTCGTTGTAGAATATATATTTTTTTAACTCTGCAATTACTTTGAATACAAAACAAACAGGGGTACCCTTATCAACTAATGACAACCGAGAGCGCGGACTCTTAACCACCTGAGCCCTTAAATAATTAAAAAACTGTTTTAAGCCCTTCCCTACGGGAAATTTTTCCTTTTGAACACGAAGATATATTTAAGCTGGAGAGAAATGGATTTGTAAATAAAATGTTATGTGTTTTGTAAGTCATAGTAAATGGTCAACAATAATAGAGGGTTTTTCCTCAAAGTAGGCAAAGGGGATCTAGTTTTAAGAGACTCCGTTTCCCACTTTCCATCTATTTCTTGAAGCATTGTATGTTGAGTTGCGGAATTTAACACCGCATTTCAGCTACGAGAGCGTGATAGTAAAAAAAAAATTAATATATTCATTCCTTGGATAGAAGATCGAACTCACAACCAAGGCGTTTGCAGTTTGCACTTTGAGCACTGTCTCAGCATGTTATTGATAGTTATTAAATACATATTAAAATCTATATAATTCATAATTTTATACGAATTCTTGAATATATGGGTAATGTAAAAGAGTAGGTATAATGTTTTCAAATATGTATGAAAATGGCGAAGAATTATTTAATTTTAATTCATTTTTTATATTAAAGATCTATTAAAAGATACAAAGTAGAAAACTGACAGCCAATTGAATTAACGAAGCGCGACTACAAACTGAATAAAAGAAAAATAAGTTCCGCCATTTAACTTACTTGATTTAAGTTAGGCATGTAAAAACAGACATTCAATAGCCACAAGAAAAACAAGACATTATGCGTGTATAAAATACGTAGCTACGTATAAAATACGGGCAAGGGTGGGCAATGCGGATTTTTTCAACACATAAATTCAATTTAAAATTTTCATTTTACATACAACATTCCACGCAATCAAGACACTAAAAGCTCGAACGAGAGTTGATATGTGAGCTTGCGACTCAATTAAGTTAGTACCAAAATAGATAAGATATTTTTTAGTTTCACGCGATATCCTGCATTTAGCAAGGTAGGCAGAGGGAATTTGGGAACCTAGTGATAAGATACTTAGTTCCCCATTAGAACAACGAAAACGCCGTTACGTACTTTCTGCTGAATTCTTAAGGCTTTGCATGTTGAGTGGTGGAACTTAACGCAACGCTTCACCTCGTTGCCAGTGCGAAGAAATGAAAATATCAAATATTTCATTTTCTTAATTGGAAATTGAACTGGCGTCCCTGCTACTGAAAGACAAGACGAAACAAAGAAATCGACAAAATCAACAAACATCTTAAACAAAAGGGGTAGAAAATTTACGTTTAAAAACAACATAGATACTAAGCGGGATAGCATCTATCCTATTTAGATATTAATCTAAGCGAAAAAGCAAAAGCGATTCAAAATAGGCAACAAGCTACCGACGGGGACGGGGCGGTCCCTGTAATTGGCCATTTATCAAACTGCGAAGGGGTTACACTCACCCTGTAGGCACGGCTTAAGCGGACAAACATACGGACGTACTGTTTTATATTATTGTATAATTTTGTTTGTTAGCCGAAAAGGCTAATCTGAAAATTTTAATAGTGTTTACTGAGTGAATGTGTTTGGTTGTTCTTTTTTTTGTTTTTGTTTATATATTATGTACTTATATAATATGAATACTCTTGTATTATATTTTGGATAGGTAAAATGTTATTTTGTAATGAACTAAATATTTATTTTCAGCTTCACGCTGCATCGCTGCCGTACACAGCAAGATAGGCATATGGAACTTAGTGTTAAGTTACTCGGTTCCCCACTTTCTGCCGGATTCTGGAGGCATTGCGTGTTGAGTGGCAGAACTCGATGCTGCGCTTGGCCTCGACACCAGAGCGAAGAAATGGAAAGATAAACGCAAACAAATATTTTACTTCCTCAAGTGGGAATCGAACCCACAACTGTCGCGTTACATACAATATTAACTTTTGCATTGATACTGCTTAAAAACTTTTAGAATCGTAATACTTATTCATTTTATGGCGCTTTTAAGACTTCTAATGCTGGTAAATAAAAATTCTACCAAGGTAAAAATAAGTATCTTCACTAGATAATACAAAACCAATTTCAATATAATAAATAGGTAGTTTATCAATATGAAAATGTAGGTATATGACGGTGTTATACTATTATTAAGGTAATAAAATTTCACTACCGCCCTTAATTTCTTTCTTGTAAAGAAATTAAAAAAATTATTTCAGCCTCGTACAAAAATGGTCTCAAAATAGTCCAAATCAGACCACCAAAAATAGATAACAAATAATAATAATAATATAATAGGCAATTAAAACGGCGAGGTTATTAGAAGTTGGTAGTCTGCGCGCATTTGAATAAGCCGCCACCATAATTCAAAACAAGGCACTGATAAGAAAGTTTCATTACCCCAAAACGGTGAATTTAAAACCGGCTTAATCAGCTTTATGGGGGTTTATCCGAAATCAACGGGATGACCTGTGTGTTTAGGGAACGGATTATTTTGTGAAAATTTTGCGTTCATATCGCGCCGCCGCCTGGTTTATGCTTTAAATTAGGTATGAATTACAAATATGTGCTTGGTTATTGTTTTTTTAATATGTTTTGATATTTTTTTATGGCTTAGATAGATATTTCTTATACATAGAAAAAAGAGAAAGAGAGAGAAAAATTACATAATAATTTAACTATTTTCATCAAAATGAGTCTTAGTAAATTCTATTTTTTTGTTTCTACAAAACTACTAAAAATCCTCTTTAAATACCATAAACACCTACTAAATAGCAGCCACAGATTAAAAAGAAACGCAAAACAATAACAAATCTAAGCGTATTATCATATTTAGAACAAATATAAACAAGCAGACAGCAATTTGTCACTCCAATTCACCCGGACCGTTAAAGGGTGCGCCAATCCAGCCGTGTTTAATTTGAGCTTTGTCTATGGCGTCGTGATCGGAAAAGTTCACTTGTAATCTCTATGGTTACGCTATTCTGTGTTTGGGGTTGCCAGTTGAAGGATAGATTAGATATGTCTTGAGGAGTTGGTAAATTAATATATTATAACAATAATAATTAAAGTTATTTTTTACAGCTTCAAGCTTTTTCTTAGAGGTAGCAAGGTAGACAGGTTCTTGGAGTTAGAGTTAAGCTATGTTTCGTTTTTCAATGTACGCACAATTTTCGATTGTTTTTAGATAGAAAATATTTTTACTTTTATGAATGTGTTAAAAAAATATATTAGTTTCATAAGAGCTTTAATTGATTCAGGTCTTTGAAAAAAACAATCAATCATAGAATAAATGTCAAATATCAAGCTTTTCTTGTTTTTTAAGGTTTCGAAATCTACAATTGCGTTTCCCACTTTCCGCTGAATTCTGGAGGAATTACGTGATGTGTGGCGTAACTGAACACCACGCTTTGCCTCGTTACTAGAACGATAAATATTTTAAAAATCATTTCCTCGAATGGGAAACCATTTTTTTTCATATTCCTTTTTTTATTTTACGAAATTTCCATATTAATTCCAAATATTGGCTCTATAACTAACTCTAAATAGTATCCACTCTGAAAAAAGGTCACCAAACCCGTCTCTTTCCAAACACAAGCTACAAGACTTATAATATAATAACAAAACTTATCTACCGTAATTAGGGGGCAGATGAGACCAGCTCGGGTGCACTTCTTAGCATTTAACAAAACTTTGATAAAAAGATTAACTATGACACTTTGAAATATGGCTTTAGAAAAATAAGCATGGAACTTTATCGGGAGAGGTCTGGTACTGCTGGCTGGTGGGATTTATTATGGAAAGAAAGGCGCAGGTGTCCAACGCTTGCTGGTATTAATTTGAGCGTCTCGTCTAATGCGAGCGTATGCGTTGCTGGTACTGGGCGGGACTCAGCTGTATTATGAAGCGTTGGTACCGAAGTTGTGGGGATGATGGGGGTTTTGGATAAATCCCGTTGTGATTATGATGTCCCCGTGACAATTGTAATGCTGGCTGGTGTGGGATTTCTTTTTGTGGGGTAATTGGATTTTGTTTTGCAATTCCTATGCGTAGTAAAGGCTTTAGATTTCTGTTTTTAATGTTTTAGTATCTGGCGGCACAAATTGACCTATTGTTGAGATATTAGGTTATCACATAAAGGCACTCCGTTATCCACGCACTACCCACTTATCATTCATTAGAAAAAATATTTCCTCACCTCGCTGCACCACGTCTTGCCCCATACGTATGTTCATTGACGTTATGGTCAATCAAGTATCACCAAAGCTACTTTATAAATCAACATATTACAGAACCACACTTACATCTCGTACACGATTCTTCGATTAACAGATAGTAATACAACGAAAAAAAAATTAACAGAAAATACTAAAAAAATCATCTATAAACCTCGTAATTGTAAATTATAGTCCGAGGTTCCCCATTAACATAATTGTTTTAAAAGAAACGGCGTCTCTAGTAGATTGTAGTAAAGATATTTGAAGCAATTAAGATGTGTATTTGCATAGTGATGCGACCGCGTGACAATTTTGTCTCGCAATTTCACTTATCTTGAACTTGGCTCGACTTGTTATCATTTTCTTAGCAACGAAATATGTTTCCATTAGAGGTTTGGATCTTTTTCGTTTGTTTTTTTTTAAATTCTTAATGTCACGGCAAAGGGCTAACGTTTTGTGTCAAGTTGACTGTAACTGTCAATTGATTGTATTTTTTATTGTAATCGTGTGTGCAATTGACGTTTCAATAACGATTTTAACTATTTTTTATGTATTCTCTTCTTCGTTATTTATTGTTAACTCATTTCTTTTTTCACTTTTTATATAAATAATACAATCATGGAATACAAACATCGCAATTATAAACAATAATAAACTATGAAACAACTTATTATACCTAATTTCAAAACATTCGCCCAAAATTAACAGTAAATTTCCAAAATCTTACCTTACGCAGCGTAGCTGTCTAGTACAATTGTTTAATACGACACAAATAGGTAAACGAAAATACAATTTCCAAATATTTTCCTTTAAATTGAAATAACGTCGCTTAATTCCAAACATTTGTTTGCAAACGTAAACCTAGAACGTATAATTTATATTTAATTTAAAGACGACATCGGTATTCGCAGTGCGAGTGCGTAATTAAAATTCCCGCCATGGCCGCCCCGCGACAGTTTTCGCGCCAATTTCGTGCGGAAATTAATTGTGACAGAAGGACGCGGCCACATCCTCCTGCGTTCCGTTGTACGGGTGCAGTGTTAACCTTCTATAATAAATAAATTCTCATGTCATTTTTGTCACATGTTAACCTTAACAGTCTGTTGATAAATTGAAAAAACAATAAGTGAAAATTTCGTAATAAAAAAAATTGGTAATAATATATATTGTTATGTAAAATTTTCAAAACATTATTCAAAATGATAAAGTACATAGATATGATCGATAGATCAACAAAAAATGTGTAGGCATAAAAAGTTGTGTCATTATTTATAAAACGTGTGGGCGACAAAAAGTTTTAATTATTTCACTTGAGCTTGTATAAGATCTACAATATTCAGCCTAATATTTCTTTTTATCTACATTTATGGTCGCAACTAATGATAATTAAGCGCCAAAATATTTTAATTCAAATACTGATTAATAGGTTTTAATTAAAAACCATATCTAAGCGAACTATTCGTAATCAAATGGCTCGGAATTTTCATTACGAAACGGAACTGTATAGCAATTAATATTTGTCAAACGGAATGTAAAAAAAAATAACTGAACTTGTGTTGAATGTAATCTAAATGATTGTATTTTTATGTTTTTTAAAAAATAGTTTTAATTGATGGTTTTAATTATTTAATACTATGTTTTAAAAGTATTAAGCAATTATTTTTAGTAACTATTGCAGCTAGCTTCTAGCGTTCTAACACGTTCCTGAATTTTACCTCCTGATATTTTATACAAATTTACTATAGTACGAAATGTATAGCAACGACAAGTATTTATCTAAGAAGAAATAAAAATGACACAACTTCCATCCAGTGGGGATTGAACCTATAACTAACTTAACAGTGACTGCTGGCCCGCTAAGTGTATATGTACTTAATTTATAGGGAAAAAAGTTAAGGTGTAAAAGAAAACAACAGTTATTTATTTTCGACCACTTCGGATTGACTGTAAACAATTCTAATATTCTTGAATAAAAATATTAAATTATAAAGAATATTTCGACTGTTATCTCTCGTCTGCCTCGATCATAGAAAAATGATTGATCGATGAGTGTTACATTAATAACATGTACGCATACTATATACGTGTTTTTTTTTATTTTGAAAGTAATAAAAATTATAATTTAAAAAAATATTTAATAGCATTTTATAATTTCCAACTGAAAT
Source organism: Heliconius melpomene melpomene (assembly GCA_000313835.2). Lineage (NCBI taxonomy): Eukaryota > Metazoa > Arthropoda > Insecta > Lepidoptera > Nymphalidae > Heliconius > Heliconius melpomene. Next base: position 321,833 of record HE670742.1, on the reverse strand, counting down.
AATCAAATTTCAAATCGTTGTAGTCTATACCAGTTATATTATCTGTGTTGTCAGAACAGATAATAAATGGTTTCAAGCGCTACAAGTCACAAAATTAATGTTTAAATTAGATTCGAGATAAGTCGATAATTCTCAAAACCATACATTTGCATATTACGCAGCTATTTTACAATATGACAAATTATTAAACATGGATAGGGAGGATTTTTTTTTAAATAGGCACGCAAATATCGAAAAGGTAAACTACTAATGTGAGGTGCTAGTCTTTTATATAATCAATAATTGTAGATTTAAATCAATATATAAATAAATGTCATGTAAGCTGTGAGAACTGTCAATTTTTAAATTACGATATTCTAAGATGATATCAATGATAAATATTTATTGACTTTTAGTTAAGAATTTTATGATAAACATAATTATAGCGATAAAACGAAAAATCGCTAAATCAAATAGCTTTTTTCACTTAAAACAGATTGTATTAAAAAAAATTGAAACGTCTAAAAAGGCGCGCTGTCACTTACTTTTTTCAATTGGATATTAACGGGTACAGATAAAGTCGGAGCGCACTCGGCCGAACTTTTATTTTTTTCGTTTATCAGATGGCTTACCGTTTGAATTTAAGGTACGTCAAAAAGTTTTAATAGACTCCAGCAATCTGATCTTCTGTAGCATTAAAATAAAATTGTTGAGTTGAATTCTTTTAAGATTAGGGCTTAAAGCAAATCCTATCTAGGATTCCATTTAAATTATAATATGGAACTGTCGCAAGTATTTTACAAGTTTAATTTATTATTATTACAATGATATTCTTTTGAATAAATAAAAAAAAACTAGAAACAGATAAAAAATACAGATTAAAAAGGCCAAAAATACAGTCAGACGTATATGACGGAACTCTTCGGCGACATCTAGCGTCAGTTGGAGGATAGCCAGGCGCTTTGTAAGCTCCAGCTCCGGTATCGTGAAAGCTTTGTGCTAATGCTATATATAAATTGCCACAGTATCTAGCATTTCGTTTACAACTAGCTGTACATGTGACTCTGTTTGTGATGTTTAAATTTTTATTTCTATTATATATTTTATTTTTGTTTTCACTTTTGGGTCGTAAGTAATTTTGTGTTTGGACTGTGTGAAGAAGAATTTAGATGGAAAGCGGAGAAATTAACTTATATCTATATGTAACATACTCTTTCCGTGTTTGTAGGATATTATATCATGAGTATCAGAGCTAGTAGGATACCTATTCTTAACTTGTCCATCCTCCAGCTAAAAATGGCAGATATAATAATCATATACCTACTAACAGAATATTTTTAACTACAGATTCACGTTATATCAAGCGCACAGCAGGGGCAAAGGAAACCTAGTGTTGAGACACTCCGTTTCCCACATCACTCATTTAACCTAACTTCAATAGACTCAAAATATAACACATCAATTATAATAAATGTAATACATACAATATTTGTTAACAGCAAATATTATAAACGTTAATATTATTTAGCAGCGGACTTCCCGGTACTCCTTCCGGTGCACTGCAGTTCAGGTAGACGCCGTAGGTGACCGGGACACTACCAACAATAGTGTTGATTTACAGCTCCGGGATAAGGAAAATACTGTTGTGGATATTGTATACTATATATTCGTATGCAATTACTTCAACTAAACTTTGACTTGAAAGCTATCTTATAACGGTAGAGTTTTATTTTATAATTGTGTGTTTAATATATAAAAAAAACTATTTTTTTTAATAATTTCTAGATGTTAGCGCCATTTTGAATTAGTGTTACAGATAATTTATTAGATTATGTTAAATAAATTATATTACATGAATATAATCTGTAGTTTAGTTTTACTTCTCTTTATCTATGTTCAAAATTTAAAAAAAAACAACATAGAAATAATTAAATTTCACATGTTTTTTAGTAACTATTGATGTTAACCACATTATTTCAATATAACAGATAATTTCAACCACAGTTCTATTATCTACATCAAAGACAAAGCTGTTATTATTAATATTTACATATAATCCGTATTATGATAGACAGACGCCATCAAGTACACCATTAAATATGTATTGGTACCATCTCATTTGGAACAATTAAGCATTTGGCATGAGATCAGAAGAGCGTTAGTCGTTATTAAGCCTTTTGTTATTTTAAATGGAAAAGATGAAAGGACTGATGGAGTAACAAGAAATGTTAATAGTTGCACTTGACGATATATTTGTTTGATTTTTGTAGATTTTGTATACAATGTTCGTGATTCTGTAGAATGAGAAGTCAATTTGGATTTGAAATAGACTTATCAGTTAAAGTACAAATGGAGAATAGTTTAAATCAATCAATTAAATTCGGAATTGAGCTTTTTTCTCTTGGTTTTGTTTTTATTTTAAATACAATTTAATTAATCATTAATATTCCTTTCAAAACTAATGCAACCATTTGTAAAGGCAGTATAAATCACAACCAAAAAAATTAATTAAAATATGTTTTTTTCTATCTTATTTTATAAGATTTGATATAAATTAATTATCTTTTCCAAAAAACGATTAACAACTAATTCCACCCAAAAAAAAACCCCGAAAATACATAAAAATAACGCCTCAACGTTTGACAGCGAGAACCCGCAACCCACATTATATATACACGGGCACGTACAAAATGAAAATGGGGGAGGTATGGAAATTCTGGTCAAATATATCATGCGGTGCTTGACAGGCCAATTCTCTTATCGCAGCCGCGCGGCGCCCGGACGATCTAAGCCAGCTAATATAAAATGGTTTAAATTCAACTTTAATTCAAGCTATCTGCACCCTGAAAGGCTACAGTACAAAGGGCGATTTACTGAGACGGTGTATTTTATATGGGATTTTAGATTGTTTGATCGTATTTTTTGGTTTTTAAGATGGGATCGAAAAATCAGAAAATCAATCTATATCTACCTACTAATATTGTTGAACGCGATAATTTAAGATTGGAATTAAAGTCTTTTTGTGTCGTTTAGTGGAAGCATTGCATATTTCAATCGAACCCATAACCTGTCGCACGCTTGTACCACTGAGCCACGACTTACTTACATACCTCGTTACAGAACTTGGGCACTCAAATTGTGTCACAAACAACTTTTTTAGTACTTTAATTCAATTCAACGACGGGGGGCGAAGTTGTAGATAGAAACTAGTAGAAAAATAAATTTTAAAATTATTTTTAAAGTAAATAATGTAAGTCATAGAATAAAAATATACTTACCTAACTTACAAATGAAAATATATTCTACCATATAAATATTTGCCGCCGCAGCCTCACCAGAGTAACAGCTGCAACTCTTAATAAGAAGTCGACTTGGTGCATACAATACTTATCACAATATCCATACCACATTGAAAATATATTTAAAACTTTATTAATATCCTTATTTAGCCTTAAAAAAGTATCTTTTAAATTATCCTTCCCTTATTCTTTTTATGGAATAATAAATTTAAAGAAGCAGCTTCACGTTCCTGGCAGAACAGAGTATAACATGGGAAACTTGTGTAAAAACAGAGTACTTTTAGGTCTGATCTCTATTTGTAGAAATCATTAGCTCTCGTCATAAAACAAAGCGCGGCGTTAAGATCCGCTACTCAACACGCAATATCTAGAAAAATGGATGTTTGATTCGTAGGGAAATGTGTGTGAACCAATGTGAAGTGGTTTCCTTCTGCCTTCCAAGCTACAGCGTAAAACTATTTTCAAAGGAAATTATATAAGAATATAAGAGAAAAAAAACACCAATAACTCTCCACAATAAACAGTGGGCAGAGACGTTAAACATTATCGGCATACAGTTTACAACGAAACATCATAAACTGCAAACAACGCCATTTTCCATTACAATATGTTTACCCAACAGCATTATGTGTGTTATCCTGGGACGACGCCGGAATTTATGAGGCATCCGCAAATATTTGGACTGAGAGAGATACCCTGGGCTGACAGGCGAAGATTGCCTGTTTGGAAACGTCGGATTAAAAAACGTGGATTGTGGTGGTATTTTGGGTTTTTTGGGACTGGTTTCGTTTAGTTTTTTTTGATCATTTTTCGTATAGAAGTTCATTCAGACTTTGAATTGGGGCGTGTTTTTTTTCGGCGTATTTAATGGACTTGGGAGTTTTCTTGATTTGACATTAGCAATGAAAGTTTTTTAATTTTATTCTGTGGTATTTCTTAATTAAATTGTTTTTGTATTTTAATTTGATAATCCTATAAAATTGGCAAAAGGCTATTTAATGAATGATTTATTTGTTGGTTATAAAAATAAGTTTTTTAGGACATTTATTTAAGCCAATCCATTCTTCGCTCTCTGCCTTTTAATGGCGAAACTAAACACCGCACTATGTCTACCATTTTTCCGAGATTGAACCCACAACCATCACGTTTACAGCCAGACCTCATCTTAGCAACACGCTTACCTCCTATCTATCACTAAGAAAACAAACACCAATCAAACTCAAAAATTAGTAAAAAGACATCACCCAGCAAACTAGCGCACCAACGTTTGGTGTCATTAAATCTCGTAATAGGCTATCATAAATTGCAGGAGGTGGACGGCGTCGGGCGGCGCCCTGTCATCGTTTGTCAGCCATTTCACGCATTGTTGGACAATAGCGGGCATTGTGTTGTTCTGACGTGATGCGCGTGGACCGTCAGCCCTGGCATAGCTCAAATGTGACACCTGACTCATAATTTAGATTAGAAACAGGATTTTGGACAAGATATCGTATGGTATACGCACGGTATATATACGGATGCCGTTTGGAATACGTTTTGGATGATTTTATGGTAAGTGTCCGAATAGTTGGGGATTGTGGATGGGGTTTTAGTGTCTTTAGATTTTAGTAGAGTACAGAGTTAGAATCGTGACACTTGCCTCATAATTTAGATTAGAAAGAGAGTTTTCGGCAAGATTATCTTCACCTAAGTATAAAAGCTGCTTTAGTAATTTATATGTATTGGCTAATTTTATGGCAATAGATTGAACATTTAGGTAATAATTCAATTGGTAAGAATTTTTATTCTTAAGAAAAGTTGGATGAGTGTCTTATTTTGTAATGTCTTTAGTTTTGAGCACTGTCTGGAGGCAGTGGAAGCTTTTCTTAAATTCTATGATATACTAATAAATTTTGAACAATATTTATTGATCATCGTTGATTTATTAAAAAACCTTTTACGTTTTTTTACGTATTCTGTATAGTTACCTTAAAATTTATGTTATTCGAATATATTTAGAAATAAAACACAACAAACCAAATCCAACACCCTCAGAGTATCATTATCCGTACAGCGTAGTGTAAGTTAACAAAATTGTTGGTATCCGACACATTCGTTGGGAGATCGCAATTTGAAAGCGCGTTAATTCTCACTCGGCTGTCTTGTTCTGTCGCTGAGAAACCTGGCACCCGGCTTACATAAGGTTAAGCACGTTCCTTTAGGTCCACGCAAATTCCACCTTTAATCCCAAAGGGTACGAGATAAAATACCATCAGCCCCACACTCCGGTAGTGGATGCTATATGTAAAAAACGTACACCACCCATACCCTTGCATGTCCCAACGAATTTATCTTTATAAAAAAACTATATATATAATACTGGACGGCTATTGGAAAAAAATCACTGTGGAACATCAAGTATGCTTGGTATGCGTACGAGATCTCATCAGAAATTTGAGCCCTCAAGCGTTGGTGAAAAAAAACGACTAAAATAAAATCTGACCCCGCCGGACTTGTGAATTCGAATCAAATGTCATTATTTATATGAAATGATTTTTTGATACTGTCTGTCATGTTTGTGTTTTTGCTCGTAATGTAAACATGAGGCTTAAAAAATAACAAAAAAATATATTAAAATTATTTTTAATATTAATTTTAACGATTTGCATTATTATTTTTAATTTTGATAATAAAAATAATTTATAATAATACAAGCTGTCACAACATAACAAAATCATAGTCAAAAAATTTTTTTTTTAATTAAACGCAACGCCACAGACACTAAACAAATAGCACCACCGTAATTACCTACTGCAATACAAAAACAACAAATCGAGAAGGCTGTCATATGAGATATTATCGTTTTTCCTACTCTATTCCTCAGCTAGTGTTGTATCGAATGTATCGGATGACGGCGTTCGTGTCTCGAGATAACCATCTCGGGCTATAAGATACTGTGTCTAGTTTAGACAAAGTTTCTATTTATTAATTTCTAAATAAATGCCGCGTGTTTTGTATTCACGCTTCGATAGCATTATGAGGTGCGGAGGGAGAAATTGAGATGGCAACATTTAATTCCATTCTCCTTTCATTAAGAAACAAATTTAAGTGTATATTATTAAGACGGAGAAACAAAAAAATATGTGTTAATAAAAAATAAATAAAACGACTTACTATTGAGGCAATGTGGTGATACCAATTAGTAGATAAGAACTTACTGTTGCCTTTACAGACGATTTACTTACCTAAAACAAAAAAAAACATTACATATAAATAAATACAATCAAAGTTTCTGTCTGTAATTTTGAAAGGATTTACGTTAGGCAACAGTTAATTGGTATTAAATAAGAGAACATTATGTCAAATATTTAATATTAATTTACCTGAAAAAAAAATGGAAATAAAAAAATAGAGCCATTTTACCTTATCACCCCATTCGTACCTACATGCTTACATGATCACGCTTCGTGCTAACAACACGACCACTACACAAGTTAACGACGATAACAACAAATTAAGCAATTAAGTGTAACTATCACTTAATATAATTTCAAAATGACTGAATGACTCCCTACGAATAACTGACTTCAGAATGATTATACAGCCAGGTTCCCTAAGACCGAATTAAAGGTGAAAAATGCATAATAATGTGCAACAAATGATTATACGGCCACAAAGGTTCCCTAAGACTAAATTAAAAGTGAAAAATGCATAATAACGCACAACAGTACAATAATTATATGTAATTTTCATTTGATACGCCGAAAATTAAGTTTTGATTGGAGCTCTATAAATTGCGAATTGAATTGAATTGTGTTGAGCATATGGCGGGTTCCGTGATTAGTGTAATTGGTGTCATTATGGTGATTTTTTTTGTCGTAGTTACATTGAATGATTTTTTTTAGGTTTACCATTTGTGTCGCAAATAGTACGGTAGGCACAGGGAACCTGGGAACCTAGTGTTCCCCACTAACCACTAAATTCTGGAGGCATTGACTGTTCAGTAGCAGAACTCTACGTCGCGCTTTGCCTCTTTACAAAAGCGAGAGTTGACATTTACTCGAATGGGAATCGAACCGACAATCTGGGCGCTAATATTAAATATAGTTGTTATTGTAGTTTTTACAAAATATTAGATACTTTTTAAAACTATGTATGCTGCGTTGCCCAGCCCAACTTTCTTTATTATGTTGAAAGCAATTATTTAAAATATTACTTATGTTTTCTAACTTAATTATGCTTGTTTAGTACATTATAATCAATTAGAACGTAAATTGCAAAAAATAGAAAATACAGATAAAATAGATATTATTTATATATTAACCTTTAATAAGGTTCCGCTAGATTTATACAAAACAGTAATTTGCCTGATCGTGATCGCGCAGCGTGACCCACCGTCACTCAGCGTCGGTCATGATACGAAAATTGCTCAGTTCGCTCAAATTGCTCAAATTGCTCAACTTGCTAAAATTGCTCAGTTCGAATTAATTAACCAATTTGTTCCGTGACCGATTCAATTGTTACGATTCTTAATATAACGTTATTACTATTGTGTGTAGGAATCATAGATAATTTTGTATATAACAATGGTGGTATTGTCGAAATATTATTTTTAATGGATTCTAGAGTGTGTTTGTCATGTTATTTTTTTATTCTGTATTATGAAATTTGACAATAATTTTATATATTCATAAAAAATATTTATACTAAATCTTCTTAAGATTATATAAGATGTTATCTTATTATAGATATAATATTTATATTATGTTTCTCATCTTCATAATTTTAAACATTACTGAGCACTTGGTTAATTTTATTAAAGTGAAACCGTCCATAAAATACAAGATACAATGTAAGTTAAGCTGTTTGTTACGTTTCACAGCAATTATTTAATAGCTCGTTAAGTAAGCTATTAGTTTTACAACTAAATTGTAAAACGACTTTAACTTACAAAATATTGTGAAATTATAGGCATTGTTTTATTGGGTGGAAAGTGGTATAGGGAGTGTTTTAACACTAGGTTCATATAGCGGGCTGTATAAGGAATACAGTGATGAGAATAATTGAAATTATCTTATTCAATAAAAACCATAAGCCATAAAAGCTAAACTTGTAATAAAACGCACATTATATTACTTTAACGTTCAAAAATGATAAACCTCCAAACAAAATAAAAAAGTACACGCAAAAGTGCATTAATAACAAATATCCTTACATTTCAACTAATGAACTACCGAAGCAATTTCCACTGCCATCTTTTTCTCGAGATTTCCCAGTCTTGGCGTTTCCTTTGCTAAAAAAAAACTATACCTGTCCCACTCTGACGCACTGCACTTTGCAATACTATTATAGCCTTTTCACTCTTTTGTTTTGTCGACACTAAGCCCCGCCCATTTGTAAAATCGACTTGCCATCCTTGCATCTGTCTCTTTCCCGGCAATCTGATTTATGTGAGAGTGAGCGGTCTTGATCGATGTTTTGTTTTTGCCACTTCGAATGTCCGATTCGAAAAAATACGATTAGGTTAAAATATACTTTATAACTAACTGTACTGATAATATAGAATTTTCTAGAAGCTCGTTTTGAAACAGGTTTTTTTTATAACATATTATTATTATATTACATAATTAATATTATCGATTGTTATCACTATAATGGAGACGTTTAGTTTCTTGCGTTGCGCATAAATAATATGGCTGAGAAAAAAAAAACGGAATTAAGTTTTCAAGGCGCGGAATGGCGGCAAAAAGCAAAATGACAAGTTGAGAAATATGGCGGCGGCGAGCTTTCGGCTAATCAAAATAGTTTACGTGTCGTTCGTATTTCACTTGTATTGTTTCATTTTGTTCCATTGAAGCCCAACACTCTATCGTGGGAACGGGGTTCGAAGTTATGCACGTGTTTATTTTTCTCTCTTTTTATATCGACACCTATTTGTGAATCGAGATGACAGGATGGTGTTTCTTAGAAAAGCTCAAGTGTTGTTCTTGGAAATCTGGGATGGCTTATCTTAAATTAGATTAGTAAGCCTGTTAGAGAGATATCTGCATACAATATGAGTAACTAAACATATTATTACTTTCATTCAAAAATATATGATATTTTTAATAGAGACTCGACAACCACAGACAACTATTTCCACAAACATAATAGGTAACTGACCCTTCTAAAAACACACGTAAAAACCCAATAATTATCTATCTTGAGGCCAGTCGTGGCGTAGAGGTTGAGTGTTTGATTCTGAGTTGAGGACATGAAATATTTAATAATTTCATTTCTGCGCTCTGGTATTTAAGTGAGTGAAATGAAGCGGAGTGAAGCGTCCTAACAGTGAACACTAGACTCCCTCTGCCTACTCAGCTACATGCGGGATACAGCGTGATACCAAAAAACAAAGAAATCAAAACTAACTACTAACAATTAAAAAGAACACCTCCCCCCACACGCGCCGCCATAAATCAAACGCGACAAATAAAAACTCGCGATGCAAACGTTATTATCTTTATAATTGTACGTCAAGAATCCCCCGCCCCCTCCCCCTATCAGTCCCCTGGCCCCGTGATATATCGCTCATGAATACCAGATAGCGACACCTCACCTGCTTATGGATCTGGAGTGAGTATTTTCCCCTAGAGCAGGGTAATATAAGAAACCCAGTGTTAAAATACTCCATTCCTCATATTTTGCTATAAGTTAAATATAATAATTCCCCCTAGTTGATATCGAACCTGCAAAGCATCGCTTTTATAATTGCACTGAGCCACTACGACCTCTTAAGCTAAAACAGTTCTATTTTTATTTATTTATACTTGAAAATATAGAATTTCTGATCATATATCGTAATGGGATTAATATGCCACACCATTTTACCACGGATTACCGGACGTAACCGTTTTTTTTATATATCATAAACTTTATGCAACAAGACAAGCCCAAGAAATATGTTACCGTGCGACATTTATACTTTTTTCTTTAAAAGATATAATTTATGTTCTCTTTTTGCTGTGTTTAACATATCTGTTTATTTATAATATTTTCTTATTTATAACAGTTAATATTAACGTATAAAGAGGTAGATGACTGAGTGGCAAGATGAATGAGGTATGGAGTGACTATAGAGTATGGCTTTCCGTACAGATAAAAAAAGTAAAACTAAAAAAAAAAATAGTGATGTGCTTAACACGTTTTTAATCTGTACAAACTAACCGCTAACGACAAGAGCACGTGTCCAATAAAACAAACGTCAAACAGAGAAACAATCGTAGAAACGGACATCATAATACAACCAAATTGATATTTATCATAGAAAGAATAAAAAACAAAAATCTAACAATGCACTTACACGGCCAAATCAAATAGGCATAGGGTAACAAAATGGGAGATAAGGAACCCCGCCTGGTGCCCCGACGGTAACGAGGCCTCACTATCGATGTCTATGTCAAAAACTGTCAATGGAGTGACAGGCGGCGTGTTGGGCTAACGAACCGCGAGGTTGCGGAGTCACTGTGATACGGCAGTTTGTGAACTGTGGGGGCGCCATCTAGTGTTGGATAGGTTTTGGTAAAAAGTTATTTTTCCTGTATACTGTTAAGACACCAATCGAACCCACAATTGTTGCGTTTACATTAAGAGGATGTGCTGCTGCGCCAAGGTGGTTTTCAAAGTAATAAAAATAAATAAATTGACTTAAAACAGCTGATAACTATCTAGATAGCTTATAATGTATTTTTAAAATCAGTTCAAAAGGTTTTGAGATATATCTAGGTATAATGAACCGATTTTGATAAAATTCGAACTGTTATCTAATTCGGGTGTAACTAATTTCCGAGACAATTATAGACAAACAGGCTTAAAAAATCAGCACACATCCTTAAAAACTAAATACCAACATACTCAAACACTATCCAATTCCAAAAAAAACATACATACAAGTCACACACACAACCTCCTATTCCAAAGTCGATTAAAAACAAAATCTATAGTATAGCATATTAAAGCATATTATAGATAGATATATAAAGATGCAAATACAAGTCGCCCCCAGGCGGCGGGCGGCGGAACGAATTTATCGTGGCGCGCGCACCTTATTATCGCTAACAAGCGTTCGGGCTCTTTCTTTACCCCATAAATATTATATTTTACACCTGCATTAAAACGATCGAGCTATACAACTGAAACACGGTGTTTGTTGATCTTTTCAATGAATATTTATTTGTTTTTCGGTGTTAAATTCCGCCAATTGACATGTGATGTCTCGTAAATAGGTAAAATGGGGAACGGAGTGTCCTAAGACTAGGTTTTCTCTGTTCATCCTGTTGTGCTGTAAAAAACAAGCTTTTTGCTTGAGTTTTTGATTGTTAAAAAGAAAAATAAAACTGTCAAAACCAAATAATGTACAGTATTTTTTTATGTCAATACCTCTATATAGAAGAGAATCTGTCTATGAAAATAAATATGATAAAATATATTTATTATTATTATACTTACCAAATTAATTCTCCAATATTAACGAAATTAATTCCGTACCTTTAAACATTTTTTAACACGCATAAACAACTGTCAATTTGACACATTACACTTTTTTTTTTAATTTCAATGCAAACCATAGACAAGTGGCAACAGATGTTCAACAGTTATGATCAATAATTACAGTCTAATATACATGTCACAGCGATGCGTCTTTATTACTGCGACGCTAAATTTATAGCCTATAAAAATATACGAATATATTCTATGCGTTTTAAATGTTTTTTGCTATTGTTTTACATCTTAGTACTTAACTTCTTAAATACTTTCAATTTATAACTGAGTTTTTTCTTAGTATCATCCTGTGTCATACATACTTACCTCTATCAGTTTAGGTAGAAGGAACCTAGCGTTAAGATACTCCGTTTCTTTCTTTCGCTCAACCGGTTAATAGTAGAACTTAACGTGTTATGTCTATGAGAACTGTCTATCACAATACTATATATGCTTATAAATCCATTTTTATTTAATCCATTTTTTCAAAATAATAAAAGTAAAATAAAATAAATTCACTCAATTACAACGATTAGCCTGACATTTAAGCTCGCAGGTGACTCTTGCATACAAAATTACGTTCGTTATACATGAGTATTACAATTTATTACTGTTTTTTCTTCATTTTCTACTGTACAGACAGACGGACGGACGCTTTGCATATTTAATTATTTGTTTAATTTCCTTTTTCGATTGAAATGGTTCTATTTCTGTAGAATATATCAATGGTAGGCTTTTTTCATTTTCATTTTTAATTGAATTGTTTGTATACTTTTACATATCCACTACTTAGATGGAATTAAAATTATCACTTAATGTATAATGAAATAAATATAATAAAATAAGCCTTAACCCTACATAGATAACCTACGTCGAATCGACGTAATCGATTTTGAAAAATTGATATAACTCGTTTGTTTTTCGCGTCACGAAACTGGCCGTTCCTGTCAACTCATTCGGTCGTCGGAGCTTGCGGGACACACCCGTATCCCTCCGGTAAGTGCAATACTTTCGTCTATATTTACCTACCTTACGTCGAAATGACGTATGGTTATCTTTAGTGTTAGTTTTTAGATTTTTAGGAAAATGTGTTATTGCGACTTTTTTCAGAATAAATGTACAAATTTTTTTTACTTGTTACAGCTCACGACAAAAAAAACATCGTGTCGTTACATAATCTTATAAACGATGCAAAAATTAGGCGATTGTTGCATGAAACGAGCGATGCAGAGATTCCAAGAGTCGGACAGTGAAACTGAAACAATTTATTAAAAGATTAAGTATAGAGTGATGTTGTAGACTGTGGGTGAGTGGTCTACCAGTAGTAAACACATGACATACTGAAGATGTGTCTGAAAATAACCCTGAAACTCCTGAAAGTGCTTCGGCAAGTATGCCGATTGTCATACCACAGCGTCAAAGTCTTCGAGGCAAAACGATCATCGTTGGACAGCCAATAAAGGCAGAACAAGTGGAAGAATATCATCTGCTATTAATATGTCTGCTCGATGTTCTGCACGGACATCAGAGGGTCCCACTTGGACGAATAAATGCCCTTATGAGCCTTTAGAATGTTTCAGTACATTTATTACTGATGACATTGTGAAGGAGATAACAAAATGGACCAACGCAGACATCCAGCTGAAGATTGAAAACCCTAATGTAAAAGCCACCTCCCACAGAACTCGAAGGTGTAACTGAGCTAAAGAAAAGAAAATATTGTCCATCAAAAATTAGAAGGATGACAAAGACTATGTGCGGCAACGGTAAAAATCCTATTTGTGGAGAGCACAAGTCCAGCGCCTGTCCTAAGTGTCTTTGAGACGGAAATTAATAAAAAAATATATTTAATTAGGTTTCTAATATTATATAGTTTATAAAAAATAGATTTTAAAAAGTTAATGTCTCAAATTATAAAACTGACGGAGAGATTCCTAAATGTTTAAGTTTTATAAAGTAAGAAGTACCTCCTTTTGTTCTTTTTTTATTTTTTCTAATAAAAATATAAATAAACTCTAATGTTTTTTATTTATTCAGAACACAATTACATATATTAAGATATAATATCATATTCATAAACCTAGGATATACATAGTCCAAAATATGCTCACTCAAACATTCCTACGTTGAATCGACGTATGGTTATCTTTAGTGTAGAATGAAATATGGTTATCTATCTAGGGTTAAAAGAACGAATGAATTTAAAATTATTATAAAATTCTCGAATTGCAACTTTGTGATGATTGTGAGTTCGATTCCGACTCAAGAGAATGTATTTATTTCATTTCCCTCTTCTGTTACACAAAGTGCTTAAGATTCACACAAGAAGATTAAGACATAATGCCTCGAATTCGGGCGGAGAGCGGAGAACGGACACTAGATTCTCACTCTAAAAAAACTTATAAGAATTATACGGCGGAACTCAACGCCGCCTTTTGCCTCGGCACTAGAGAGAAGAAATGAAAATAAAAATTTTCACGAATAGGTATGTTATAATATCTTAGCTACCATTATAGCTCCACGTATAAAGTTAACGTAATTCTTGGTGGGGTATCAAATAACACGGTATTTGCGAGATTACGATAGCCGATATACCCGATTGATACCCGGATGAGCTCCCCGGGGAACCCGGGAAATATTACGCTTACATACTTCGGTGATATTTTTTTGTCCTTTTTTTTTGGTGAATTTATACACTTTTTCTCGATACTTTTCTTGCTATTGTAGAAATAATAATACCGAGCTTGAAGCCTATAAAGAAAACAATGTTTGCAAATATTCTATTTAAATAGTAAAAATATTTGTATTGCTCCTACTTCGTATTAGGAATTTTAAAAAATCGAAAATATAGTGACTTTTATGCTCTTACAAAAGAAAACGTTTAACTATAAACATTTTATAATTAATTTACAACCCAAAAAACCATACAACCATATATACTCATAATAATACAAAAAAGAAATACCAGTAAACAGAAAGAAATAGAGAAGGTTATCGCAACGAAATCCAAGGTATCTGGGCCGACGGTCTCAAAGGAAATCATTGTGAAGGCATCCGGAAAATTTACCGCACACCGCTCTCGAGTACCACACCTGCTTGCATCTTGGTACGTGCCCTATTCTTTACTGTGTTCAGTACAGCACTCAACTGTACTATACTGCACTGTATATATTGCACTGTACTATAGGCTATAGGTACAGTAGAGTTCTGTACTGTGTACGCTTAAGAAATTGTCGCTTAAAAGATTTATGTGGGATAAACGCTTTTTCGTTTTCGTATACGTTTTAATATGTATGGGATGTGGTTTGGGGAAATTATTGGTAAAATGTTTTCTATTTTTTTTGTGTGGGCGCCTTTTTTGTAGTTTGATGTATTTTGTAAAACAATATTATGGGGCTAATAGAATTACTTGTTTACAATAACACTAAGTTAGAGTTAACCTTTTTTTTTTCAATTATATGCTATTACTAGCGGCCCGCCTGCGGCTTCGCCCGCGTGATCTACGTTATTATTAATTCCTGTCTTCCTGAGTACCTACGTCCTATAAATGACGTTCATGCAAAATTTGAGACTCCTAGCATTTAGTAATGAATGACAAAGACAAATGTCATTAGTAACGAAGTTTCATACAAATTTTCAACCCCAAAAACAAACCCTTAGAAGTTGAATATTGCAAATTCCCGTCTTAGCGAGCACCTACGTCCTATAAATAACTCCTATGCAAAATTTGAGATTCCTAGCACTTGTAATTTCTGAGATTTCGTGATGAGTGAGTGACCTTTCGATTTTATATATATAGATATGCTATTGTTCATTCCTGTGGGAATCGAACCTAGGATAAGCAGAGAGAACCTATAGATAAGACTCTCCGTACAATATTAGTAGAAAGGTATTTGTATAATTTATAACAGATTTAGTAAAAACGTATAACACAGCCACAAGTTAATTAAGATTTTGTTCTGAAAAATAAATGTCTTTAGTGTTGTGTTTCCACTCATTCTAATAATTAATGGATTCATTATTGTCAGCTCCATCTTGGATTGCGACGTCGTATAATTTGTGTTAGAGGATATACCAAGCTATAATACGGGAAAAAGCGTGAAGACGAGAGCTGGGGTGGGATATAATGGTAAACGATGGTTATAGGTTCGATTACTACTCGATGGAATTAATTATTTTTATTTTTTGTTCTGGTAACAAGGCATAGCGCGTAGTTTAGTCAGCCACTTAACACGCAAATAAGGAACAGAGAGTTTTAACACCAGGTTCCCTCTATTCAGGCATACCTACTATAAGCAGATACTATAAATAAATAATAGCTGTACTATTACTTGTATAAAAGATAGATAGATATAGATATCCAAGTACGAACCCGCATCCTCTTGCATACATCCGACAACCTCACATCTCAAGTGGCAATCATTCATGATAAGCACTTAAACTAATAATGATAGACTCATTACTTATTTAGACTTTAGTGTTCTAGATTTGTTTAGACAAACGTACTAATATTATGTCGTAAATAAATTATCAGGATTTTAATAAACAGATGCTGATACACACGAAGATTGTAGGTTCGACTCTATTATTATTATTTTTATTTAATGTAATTTTAATTATTTTTCACGCAGCTTCACGCTGTATCCCGCGTATAGCAGGGTAGGCAGAGGAAACTTAACGCTAAATTTACCCCAAGTGGGAATTGAACCCAAAACTGTTGGGTGTGAGTTCAGTCGTACAATCATATGCGTACAAGGTACTACTGCGTTACGACGGCCTCTAGTTATTCGAAAGCAGCCGCTGCAAATATACGAAATTTAACAAAAAACCATACTAATTCATCCCAACAAACTAAACATTATAACACACGTGCCACAAACCTATTAGACAATCGATTATATTGTAATTATTCATACCGGGGTTCTACCGCGCTATTCGGGGGCTACCTGCGGGTAGTCTCGTTAATTATTCACAATGTCGACACTGTAATGGAACACGCTGTATAAATATTTAAGAGGCGATCGAACCTTTCGTTAGACGTGAAATTTTGTAAGCCTATCTTTTGCTGTGCAAACGTGTGAACGTTGGAATTGTGGAAAAAACCCTTTTTTAGTAGGATTTGAAGGTAGGACCCTGTTAAATGTGGCGTGAATACAAGGTTTTTTGGCTTGACTTCGTATTTCGTATATAGACAGCTGGGTAGGTAGAGGAAATCTAGTGTTGACACTCTACGTTCCCCACTTTTCACCAACTTTTGAGACATTCCGTGAACGGCGAAACTCACAATATATTTACCGTGAACGGGCATCGAATCCACCGAGACTGCCAAAGCCAGCTAGTCTTTTTTTTCCTCAATAACAAAATCGGCTATTAAGCTCACTTTCGTTATATTTCTACAATCTAATTTTCAACACAAAAAACGACTTCAGCAACACATATGACCTTTCAACGGGCAATGACAACATAAAATTGTGCCCAATTAGGCCACATTGTTACTCTTTTGTAAGTACGCGGTGTAAAACCGCGGAGTTCCGATCAGCTACTTGACATTTGGTCTAAAAGTGCGGTTACAGATTTTTGGAAGAGTTCATTATTTTTGTTTAACTACTGTGTTTCCGGACTACTAAAACATTTTAATTTTATTTTTTTAATATTTAAACTATTGGGGCGCATTGGTATGGTGTCTAGCTATGCGTTTCTTGCTATAAGGTTTGGTTCCTGCTCTGAGAATATTCATTTTTATCCCTTCCGTTACTATGAGGTAATGGCTCTGGTAATGAAAAATAAATCGTCCTTATAATAGAGTGTTCTTACCGACCGAACAGTCAGACAAAAGAAACACTAAAAAAATATAAATAAAATGGAAACTATTTGATATTAATAATAAAGTGGAAATTTATTTCACAAATAATTTTAAATATTTACAAATATATATTTTTTTATTTTTATTTATAAATGAATAGACCACCAACAGAAACACACCAACAGTTCCTGAGATTAACGCATTCAACCAAGCTAAATTCTTCACCTTATTATATTAACTACAGACTATTATATGTAGAAAGGTCAACAAAAATCACTCTACAATACAGGGTGTACTCGTAGAGCAATTAGCGGTCGGCTTCGAACCCGTGACATTAGAAGGCCAAATTGATTCCATTGCGCACGCGTTTCAACTTTCATTGCCATTGTGGTTTAGTAATTGGGCAATTTTTGGCGACGTCGTCGGTTCGTGTCGTGTCACGGCAAGTCACGCTAGAATTGTTTGAATAGTATTCAAAATGGTGGTATTTAGAAGCTATGTGGTAGGATTTTGTTTATTGAGGGTTGGGGGTTCCATCTCTTAGGCAGCGTGGTTTTATTTTTATTATATCGAAGAACTTGAAATAAACTCCAGGATACAGTGGAAATATAATTATTCAAAGAAAATAGTGATGAGTCAGTAGATTAAATGTGTATCTAACATAAATAAAAATAATATATAGCTCTACTATATAATAATCACTTTTGTAGTGATCGGTCACTATTACCTAGTTTTTTACCTTTCGTGTAGCTTGCAAAACATTTTGAAAGGTATATGTATGTGTAACTATACAAAATAAACATTTTATATACCTAATTCTCTATACGTACATTATAAAATGTAAAAATTAGTTACGAACGAAGCCTATTGTTGTAACTATAATATAACCACCTGTAATCGCAATCAAGACTACACTATACACTCCGTAATCACGGTAATTCGTCGTAATCGCCGTAATTCGTTGTAATCACGGTATTACCGGGTAATTCCGAGTGGGCCTGGCCAATGGTGTGTTAATACCTATGTTTGAACGAAATGTAAGTTTGGGGAACCTATTGAGTGTTTTGTTAAATATTATGATTTTATATAACTACACGTTGTGTTCCACATATGGTAGTTAGGAATAGTGTTTAGAATCTCCGTTTTCTATGCACTTTTAACATGCACGTGCAAAAATTGGAACTTTTGAGACATTGCTTTCTCTACCAGAGCAAGGAAATCAAAATAATTTAAGTAATCACACTCTGCGCAGAATAAAACCCATAACTCATCAAAAATCACTTTCTAATCTACCACTGCGCCACGAAGAAAACGTGAAATATTTGATTAAACACTATTATATTTAATTAAATATCATTACATTCTCTTCTTCTTACAAGAAAATAGACAAAGTAGAGAATAACAACTAGTATATATAACAAGTATTCATTACAAAACCAAGGCGTGACAATTATGGAAGGTGGTCAATTCTAAATGCAATTACCGTAACATAGGTACAGGTTCATATCTAGGATGTAGTCGAGGCTAACCACCTAACTCGAGATCATTTGCTAAATTACTTAGGTGTATGGGAAATTACGATAATCGCTTCGTGGTATATGAATTTGGTTGTTTATTATTTTGTTTATATTATGCATGTATTGGTACAGCGTTTGAATGTAAACGCAACGATGTGAGTTCGATTTCTATTCGAGGGAAGGAATTATCTTAATTTCTTCGCTCTGGTAACAAGAGGAATTTCGACATTTTATAAGTAATGTTTCGAGACTTGGGAAGTACGTTGAGAACGGAGTGTCGTAACAATAGGTTACCTCTGTCTACCCTACAATACTTGGAACCTGAGAACCTAATTCCCAATTCCCATTCCAATACACTTCCATTTCCCGTTTTCCGCCAAATTTTGAGGATAATGCCCTATGAGTTGCGGAACACCACTCCGCACATTGCCTCATTACCAAAGCGAGGAAGTATATTTTATTTCCGCGAGTGGGAATCGAACCCACGAGGGTCGCGTTACTACCATCGAATTACACATACAAGTTCACAAAATTAATAAATTCAATACTATAGTACCAAAACGGTACATTCAATAATATGCAAATATGATAAGTAACGTTAGAAGGAACCTCCATTTAAGGGAAGGCCCGCTGCGGTTGCAAATTGCGACATCCCTTTGTTCCCTACCTGGTACCTGCCTGGTACCTGCTTTACTAGCACCATTGAGATACCCGATGAGATAACAGAAAAGATATCCAAAGATGGTATTCGGACTATATTCGTTGTGATTGTCCTTTTGTTTTGTACTATGATCGCTTTATTATGGGATTTTTTTTATTGATATGGAATTTTTGTTGGAAATTGATTTTTTTTCATTGTGTGTAATGTTATAATTTATCTATATCTAATTTTCTTTTATTGTCTAAATAGATAATAATAGATACCATCGTGGTTCAGTAAGATAGCTTCTGATTGTAAATTTGACGGTTGTGGATTCGATTACCACTTGGAGGAACGATTATATTTAATTTATTTTCATTTTCTAACTGATAAACTAATCGCGACGTCTTGAAAATTGAGAAAAGAGTTTCTTAACACTAGGTTTCTAGATACAACCAAGTGTTTAGACACTCCATAATCTACTATACGGGTGAATAAAAGCGTGAAGCGATTATTTACAGAACAATATAACTATCCGTAGCCACTTATAAGGAAATACTAATAAATTATAAACTTTTACAACATAATTAACACAACAATAAAACAACTCGACATTTATTAAGACATTCTGATGCGATCAAATATTCCAATATAGAGACATCAAAGGGAAGTAAACTACGTACGGTAGTAAAAAAAATATTTTTCCAGCTGTTACAATTTTTTTTTAGATCTACCGCCATAAATTTATCTAGACAACAGCTTTGTAATCCAATAAGCTATCAAATTCACGTTTTTATTTGAACCTAAAACTATTCTCTAACGTCTCTCTCTACAGCCACGATCGTTAAGTTATAATTTAAGAATGATTTACGATACTACAACGGTTAATAGATTTTATTTGCGTTGATACTCTTTTAAGTGAACATAATTTATGTGTGTCTGCTGTGCCCATATGAGTCATTCTGTGTCGTTGCTCGTGATTTTTATATGTAAATCAATCTAAATAGTCCATTTTCATATTTACAACGTGTTTTATTTGAAATGGATTTGTCCATTGTTTCAGCTTCACGCTGTATCACGCATATAGCAGGACAAGCAGAGTGTTAAGACACTCCGTTCCCCACTATTCCCCGAGCGTATATATATTAATATATTTTGAGCGTATGTTGTGAAATAATGTTATTACTTTATGAATTTTAACGGTAACAACATTATAACTTCACGCAGTAGGTTGAGTGGCGCAACTCAACGTCGCGCTATGTCTTATTTCTAGAGCGAAAAATGTAAATAATCCTTTGAGTGGAAATCGAACTCACAATCATAGAGTTATCACATCGCTATGACAATGTTATATTATGATTATTAAATCATTATTTTATATCTTAACAATGATAATTTAATAATTATCATATAACAGTTATTGCCACTTAAGAATAACCATTCGTCCATTAAAATGAAATAAAACTAAACATTATATGTCGAGTGCTTATAGTTACAGTCGTATATAAATAGTCCTAAATTCAAATCCGTTTTTGGGAAATATCTATAAAAATGCACTAATATTAACGCTAAAGTGGGGCAGTTACTTTTCCCTGACACGCGACAGTTTTGGGTTCGATTCCTACTAGAGAAACTTAATTATTTTAATTTGGATGGGAAAAGCAAGTCGGAGAGTACGGAGAGGTTTCTTTAAACCTAAATTCTCACTACCTAAATATTTTTTCCACTAATCTACCAAAAGTCACACAAACAAACACAACTATTAAGAAAGTTGTACTAAATTACTTATACATGGTGCTCCCATGTGGGGTATTACGTCGAGACGACGGTCATTAGAGGATATTAGCTATTAACCTCATGTACGCGTAAGTTACTGCCGGGTAGAGGTAGGTAGGTAGTAGGTAGTGGGTAGCAGGTTGCGGTGGACTTGATTCTTGTGTCATTTAGCTTAAGGTTTATGGTGCTAAATTTTATAATTGATGTACCTATTGGATTTTTTAGTTTCACGCTTTTTTCAGAATATAGTAGAATAGGCTGAGGGAACCTAGGAATCTAGTGTTAACTCTGTTTCCATTAAGATATTTCCGTTCCATACTTTAATATAACTGACAATACTATAGAAAAATCAAGGATTTTTTAAATAAAACGGAAATACGGTTATAAATTTGAAACTTATTAATACGTTTGATATTAAGATTTAAAATAAGTATAGTTTATGGTTTTGACCACACGTGCTCTAACTTTACAAAGCATATAGAAGTTTAAGTTTAAAGATAAATGCCTTTTATTAATTAAAACCCCCAATATTAGCTATTACAGCGAAAATATCTAAAAACCGCATCTAAGCACAAAAATGAACTGCTAGATCTTTATTCACATAAAAATAAGGGCGTTTCAGACTTGTCTACATAATGCGGTCGTAAACTCAACAAGTGAGCAGAGGTTGCTTTACGACGCCATAAACGTCTGTCGTCTGACAACTCACTAATATCTCATAAACTAAAATTGTAGGGAAAATCTTGTCACTACGGTTCTTATGCTTGTATGGTTTATTATTATCAATATAAGTTACTTTTATTGGAAATGAATCAATCTGTTATTTATAAGGCGGTGTTTTCGGTTGGAATTTTGTAGCTTTACGTTGTACCCCGTATATAGTAGGATAGGCAGAGAACCTACTGTTAATACACTCTGTTCTCCATTTTTCACCTGTATTCGAGACATTGCGTGATCGAGACATTGCGTGATCGAGACATTGCTTGATCGAGACATTGCGTGTTCGAGACATTGTGTTATGTAGAACATAGGAACCCCACAATACACGTTGTTTACCATAGCGGTTAAATAACAATAATTCGATTCGATTCGACCAGGGGTCGAATTCTGTTCTTTTTACAAATTTAGTTAACTATTTTCAATAATTAACTCCAAATCATAACCAAAATCTAGATAATCAATTTTTTACTGCATTTCCAGTACATAAAAAAACAACTTCTTCCCTGAGAATGTAGCACACAGAAGCTACGCAGAGAGAACCTAGTGTTAAGACATTCCGTTCCTCATTTCCAATATAATTTCTGATGAATACATTATATTTTTCATATTCAAAAATAATAATAAATCGTTATAGGGGTAGGCTCCGTTCGCTCTAGCGTGAGCGCGCTGGGGTCGCACCGGAAGATGTAATGATGTTTGTCAAATGGAAAATGAGATAGGGAAACGTACGCGTTGTCATATTTTTGCTGACAATAATTTTTTTATAGGTATTTATAGAAGCTGGGTACTTATAAAAGGGTATAAAAATCTAGAAATTAAATATAGAAACTCTGTGTTAGATAAAGAATAATTACCAGAATTATGCTTAATACCTCTATGTACCTGGTCGTTATGGCGCAGTGAGATAGTGGTTGTAAGCGAGAGTTTTAGGTTCGATTCCCACTTGGGGGAATAATTATAATAAAAAATATTTTTACTTTCCTCGCTCTGGTAGCGTGACACTAAGTTCCGCCACTCAATACGCAATGTCTCGAAAATTGGGCGGAAAGTGGAGAGTGGGGCGTCTTAACACGAGATTCCTATCACACTGCTATCTATGCATGAAAAATAATAATGTTAATAAAATGCCAGAATCTATACAAAATGATAATTTTTATAGCAATAAATCTACATCATAAACTAAGAAAATTCATTAATTTCCAACATTAAGGCACTTTAAATAAGTTTTAAGCGTGCAATTACACAGAATTGCAAATATTAAAATCATCCCCGGCGCCGGGGTCGGGGGCGCCCCCGGAAGATGTAATGATGTTTGTCAAATGGAAAATGATATAGCGAAGCGGGTTGTACGAGGCTAAGGGTTGTACGTTTTGGTGTAAAATGTCGATGAAATATGAATTATTTTAATGTATTTTTCTATTTTTAGCAGGGCAAGCAGAGAAAATCTAGTGTTAACACACTCCGTTCACATTACGATAATTCTGTTACACACTAGAGACATTGCGTGTTGAGAGGCGGAACTCAACGTCGCGCTTTATTCTCTATTCTTTATCGAGGAAATGAAAATTAATAAAATTTTTAATTTTTAAAATATGCATTAACTTTAATATAGTTACTATTTATAACAAGATAACTATCAAAAAAGGTTACCTAATAAATTAAATATCGTCATTGATAACGATCGAGTAAACATTAATATAAAATGCAATCAAAAATATGGTAAACATCACTTTAAATTAATTAAAATAAGGTTATTACATGAATCAACGAGATTACTTCTGATTTTTTAAATATTAAACAAGCAATAAATCGTCTAGCGCCTATACGGTGGCAACACCATAATATTTACAAAAATAAACAGAAAGTGGGAAGTTCAGCGGAAAGTGGGGAACTTAGATTCCCTCTGCCTACCCTGCCGGAAAAAAAACAATTAAAAGATAATATCTAATTCACAAATACAAACATACTGTAATACTAATAAAATGTATGAATAATTAAACAGACTAATAAATGTTGCCCTTTCCAGCCATGTTGACATTTAATTAAAGTATCGCGTTAAATACCTACTGATTAAACGATTAAATATAGCTTTTAATTATAATTCGTGTTTATTTTTAGTTACGGTTACAATAAAATATTTATTTAAATTTATATTTTCATTTCTTCGCTCTGGTGTCGAGGCAAAGCGCGGCGTTGAGTTCTGCCACTCAACACGCAATCCAGGATTCCGCGGAAAATGGAGAACGGAGGAATTTCTTATCACTCGGTTAAAATTCCCATCTAGATTCAAACCTATATCTTCCGTAAAAACACAGAACACCAGGCACCACATTAATTCACTCACCCCCCTAAAAACAATACAAAAAAACCCAAGCAAAATCGCACACAAAAACTATCTTCCCACTTAATTGAAAATTTAAATCGCAAATCCTATTTGGAATCGAGTAATAAATCTCCGCGTCTCAACAGCTGATGTTTCGAAAACATCGGCGTGCGCCGCCCAGATAAAATAAATGGTGGAACTCTGAAAAATGACGTCCGCCGGAAACAGAAAGGGCTACGTCAAAGGCTTTTGTGTTTTTGTGTATTTCGGCGTCTTTTTTTTTGGGTTATACCCCCACGCGAAATTAAGCTTACGATACTACTGTACGTGGTGGGTTTTGAAAAAGTATGTGTCCTAATGACCTATAAACGTTGATGGGTTGAGGTTTTTTCGAAATTTTACGGTCGGTCTCTTTGTTTTTGTTTCATGAAAGGCGGGATCGAAATATATTTTCCGGAAAACAAAGTATGTAAATATTGTGCATTTTATTTTCCTTTTTCTACTTTTTCTACGAATTTTACTCACCGATTAATTAAGTCGATTTGTTACGGCGTTAACCATCTATAGTGGCATCTACCGGATTCAATTGTAGTTTCAAAAATAGGAAATATTGGGAAAATTTCATCAAAATCAGTCCAGCCTCTTAAAACGAGCAGGAGGATAAACACACGCACAAAAAATCATATAATATACAAATCCAATAATTTTTCAGTGGCTTAAAAACCAAAACAGATACCCAACAAAAATTACTACTTACCAAAAATTTCTGTAGATTCAAATACAAGAAAATCCACTTACCTGAGAACAAAAAGGAGGAAAAAATTTAATTAAAATACAATGAAAAAATGCTCATGATAATTTATTTACAGAGAGAGGCTCCTTTAATTATAATTAATATTTACAAGAGTACAATAAGGAGGACCAAGAATATTTGAGGAAAACCCCTTGCTTTAAAAAATGTATTAAAAAGATAAATAAATGACGGACGTATTTTTTTTACGGTAAGTCCTTTGTTTTTAGTAGGAACTTGTATTTAAATTGATGATGAGTGATAAATATTTCAATTTAGAATATTTTCATTTAGCTTCACTTTGTATCCCGCACTCAGTGGGGTAGGCAGAGGGAACCTAGAATTAAGACACTGCATTCCCCATTTTCCGCCGATTTCTCAAGGCATTGCGTAAGGTATGGCCGTAATTCAACGCAGTGCTTTGCAAATTCGAAATTTAAACTGGTAGTTTCTGAGATTAGCGCGATAAACAAAACAATCAATAGACAATTTGTTTACAGCTACTAAACGTAACACTCAATATTTAAGCGCGAATAAACTTTAATACCCAATAAAACTGGTGTAAGTCAAATTTTCGGCCATTCCAAAGACATTGGACCCCGCAAGGGGATGTACAGATATAGCAGCGGCAGTAGGCACGGTACCGGTGGAACGAGGGCAGAAGGGTCTTTAAGGGAGTCCCGGACTTATCTCCCGTAGTATGATCATAAAATAAAGGTTTACTAGGCCGTAAAGAAAATTAAAATGAATTATTTTGACGAGTGTAGCGGGGTTAAGGGGAATTGTTACGAGCCATGGCGGGTAATTGTTTCTCTTGTTTAATTCAAAGGTTGTTTTCTTTGTAATTATAAAGAAAACTGCTGTTATGGTGATGTTTGATTGTTTTATAGCGGATTTGATGCGGTTGACTGTTGATGTATGATCTTTTGGTAAGTAAGTGATGCTCTGGTGTTGAATTTCAGATTTTCATTGTTATATTTGTATGAACAACATAATACATGGTTTTATCATAATTTAGTAAAAATATGTCTAATAATCTAAAAAAATATACAAAAGACCATTTTTTTACGCTCGTTGTATCCCGCTTGTAGCAGGGTAGGCAAAGGGAACCTAGTATTACTCCACTAGGAGGTATTGCGTATTGATGGCGTAACTCAACGTCGCGCTTTGCCTCGACACCAGAGCGAAGAAAATGAAAATATTAAGTAATTTACTGTTTTGAGTTGGAATAGAAGAAATAAAAATCTTTTTTAAGAAATAAAAACCCAAAACAAATAAGACTGCGAGGAAAATCAATGATCCTTTACATAAGAGTACAGATAAAGACAATCTCGGAGGTTCCTCCCGTTAGAGTAACGTCAATCGCCCTTCAAACGGCGTATTGACGGTGGAACGCCTCGTTCCTGATACAGATCTGTTAAAATTCACCCATTACGACCATCCCGTTGTTTTATCGTGGTAAGGATATGGGTGTGTACATAGGGGTTAGAAATACGAGTAAAGCCTTAAAAAACATACAAACACGCTATATCCCGCATTTAGCAAGGTAACGGGAACCTAGGAACCTAGTGTGAAGACACTTTGTTCCACTTAATTCTGGAAGCATTGCTAGTTGAATTGCAAAACTCTTCTTTTTCAAGTATCCTTTACCTATACTGCTATCTACAGGATATAGCATGAAACTATCCATAACCTAACGTTTTAAAACCCATTACCCACCCGTACGTACCCACAGGGAACCCCCGCCGCAAAGGTGCAGTAAACGTGAAGTAAAACGCGGAATAGTGTTTTCTTTTATGGTATGGAGATGTGATTTGATCGTCGCGAATGGATTTCAACGGCCTCCCATGAATATGTGGGGCGTGTGCCATTGTTATGGACGTTTAATGGTTTACTTATTGCTAACGTATTTTGTTTTTTGCGTATTTGTATCGGAAATACGTGTTCTTCGTGGTTTTTAGAGATGTGAGTTTCTTATTTGTTTTATTCTCTGTGGAAAGTAAAAGCAGCTTCACGGTGTAAGGGGACATAGGAGAGTAGGCGAAGGGACCCTTGTGCTCCCACTCCCCACCTTTTCTCCTAATTTACAAGACATCGTGTATTTAGTGTTGGAACTCTACGTTACGTTTTATCTTGCTGGTAGATCGTGGAAATTAAAATACTGAATACCTCCGAGTTAGAATCGAACTCACAACCATTGTGTTTACTGACAGAAAATATAAACACACATTTATTTAGAATAATTTGTTTACACACTAAAATATACTAAATACAATAATAAAAAAAACCCCACTAAATAGACCTAAAAAAGCCACAAAATTAGCATTCACAAAATATCAAATGAACGTAACAAAACGAGAACACAGCGTTTAAAATTACAACGCTTTTAAAAGAACATAAAAATAATTCGAGATGAGTAAAGTATAAGGGTATACCAGATCTCCAAGATTTTATCTTGGCTCTGGGTATTAACCGCGTTCGCGGCGCGGGCCTCGTAAAATGTCTTTGATGGACAATTTGAGTTTTGAACGCCATTTTGGGGGTTAAAATCCTATTTTGGTTGAATGTAATATAATCTAGTGTTGATATTGATAATTTTTTTTATTATTATATATGCAATTTAGCGGAGAGAAAGTTTTGAGAGTGGCAAATTATATTTTGAAATTGAGGCTGATGTAGTACAATGGGTTTCTGATTGTAAATACGATGGTAGTGAGTTTGATTCCCATCCACAACTAAAATATTTACTTTAATTTCCTCGCTCTTGTCTACAAAGAGCGGCCGTTGATTCCGCCACCTGGATATATCATAGATTTGAGTTCTTTTTCACTTATCTCCATTTCCTTATTGCAGAAAACTAAAGCTGTAATTATATACATTTTATTTTGCAGCGTCACTAGCGAAAAGCGCTTTGCCTTTACACTGTAGCGAAAAAAATTAAATTAATATAGGTATGTTCTATTTTTCCCAATGGAAATCGAACCCCCAACTAGCTTGCGACTAGCCTCAAACGTATACCTTAACCTATACCATAATTAAATTGAGTGTCTCCATAACAATGGATCTGAAATCGTGTATTCAAACCAGCAACCACAATGGGGTCTACCTAGATCTAGTTCTAGAGCTGTAATGGCTCGCGACACTATAGCTTAACCAGCTTATCTTGATTAGTAGCCGATAGATTGTAAGTGGGGATAGCAGGTTCATTATTATTAATGACCAATTTGTGATTTAGTATACGTTTGTGGTATTTAATTAGGTGGGTTAATGGGATTGGTGGGTTTTTGTTATGGAATTAATGATTAGATTCCATTAATTTTGTTAAATAACATATTAGTAGACTAAAACAAAAAAAAAACATTTACACTTTTTTCCCTGAAAAAAGAAAGCGCAGATAAAAGAAAGCTACTATCAAGACCCCTTTCCCTCTTTACTCCCCGATTCGAGACGTCGCGTCATGGCTAACGGCACTTAACGCCGCGACATGTCTAGTTTAATCATTTTAGTATATTTTTCTTCTATATTATAATATTTATTTATTTATTTCATACAAAAGCAAGAAACAAAAAACTGAAGCCCCATCCAGTCACTCTACTCATACAAAATAACCACCAAGCAAAACCACAGGCAAAACTATGTTTTACAACAATATTATATAACAATAAATCAGAAATTAAGTGGCTAATACGTATAATCGTGTCTAAGCCGGCTAATACAGCCTAATGTAGAGTCAGGCTCTATGCGGCGATAATAGTTGGACGTTTGGGATTTACTCAAAAATACTTGCCTTTTAATATTAAGATATGGAAACTTATATTTTTGTACTGATTTTGTGAAGGTGTAGTTTGTTTGTTTAAACGAGATAATCTCAGGAACTACTGGTTTGGATTGATATTTTTTGTGTTAGATAGTCCATTCATCGAGGAAAGAAGCCCATATTATTTATACATACACAATTAGAGCCTAGATGATTTGTGCTTCATTATCAATTATGGAAATCGAATGCGTAATCTTCTCCAAAAAGACAGACAGACAGATTACAAGAAAAATAACAATTATTTGGTACATCAAGTGCTATAATAATAAAGGGTTACCAGTTCCTTTGTGCGAGGTGGTGGAACCCTCACGTTGTTCTCTCGAGAGAATATTTTAAGTAAATATTTGATAAGCCGCGCTTACGCCGTTACGCGTCTACGGCGTTTGCTATTAACAAATTGTATTATTCTTTGATGGAGGCCCCGTCGTGGGACTGGGACAATGTCTGACTTGTAAGTGGTTGTGGGTTCGATTCTTACTCTTTTTTGTATGGAAAAGGACAAGGCAAACGAGCGTTTGAGTCACCTGATGGTACGTGATCATCGCCGGCCGCACCAGAGGAGCTACAGGCGTACTAAAATAAACGTGATGATTTGGGTTTAATTCTCACTTGTGGTAGTAAATTATTTTCTTTTCCATTGAGAAACTAATCTAAGATTAATCATTGTCAATTGTTATCAAGGCACAATGTCTTGAATTCAGGCGGAAATAGAGGAATGGAGAATCTTGACCTACCCCTCTTCACCTACCCTGTTATATGAGGGATACAGCATATAACCGAGAGAGAGAGAGAAATATCCACCAAGATAATCCAAGATAACGTTTAGAATTATTTCCCAAATTCTATCATTTTACAAACAGAATGTATCCGAAACCAGCCTAACAACATTACTATTGAACATAACCATCAAGTAAAACAAACAACAATGACAAAATAAAACAATAAAATTTCCATACTCCACTCGCCTTCAGGCGTTATTTCGGAACAAAAGGCGATACAAAACGGCAGGAAGGCT
Organism: Heliconius melpomene melpomene; assembly: GCA_000313835.2. NCBI lineage: Eukaryota > Metazoa > Arthropoda > Insecta > Lepidoptera > Nymphalidae > Heliconius > Heliconius melpomene. Next base: position 291,655 of record HE670742.1, on the reverse strand, counting down.
TCCCCAGAGGTATGAATGAAAAATAAAATTTGAATTTCAAATTGGCCTTATCAATTACATGTACATTTCCAACAATACTGTGGCTGTAAGTATTTGCATCTTCATATAATACCAATTAGGGGCGCCGTCGTTAATTCGAAAGGGACCGGGGGGTTTCGGTTACGAGTTCGAGTTTGTTTGTTACATTGTTTAATAATTTGCATGTTTATTTTGGTCTAATAATATTGAATATTGAATAATCTAAGGGAATTGTACCGCAGTGAGACGGCGTGAGGCTGTAAGCGCAATCGTTATCAGTTCGATCCCGTTTGAGGGGAATGTTTATATTTAAAATATTTTTTAATTTCATCAACTGTTGCGCTTTTAGTGAGACGCTCTTCCAATGCGCCACGACGCCGACAATTATGTTAACTATAAAGAAATCTTATCACGCATAAGCCTTTTTAACGTATGACGTGAAAATGCGGGCTCAGTCATGCAGCTAGCAGGAAAATAAAAGAAAATCATGTTAATTGATGTAAAAAAACACAACTACAATCTACTCTGCGGTTACAAAGGCGGCCTCTTCCCTCCTTCTCTACTGACACTCGACACAAGGAGGGCTTTAGAAATAGAGAGAGTGCCCGGTGAGACACCATTGACCCTTTCCGTAACACATTTTGAATGGGTTAACCTAATTTTATGTTTTGTTTGCAAAGAAAAAAGATCTATTATTTTATTTTTTAAGGGAAATTAAAGGTAAAAGTAAGTAAAGTATTTTTTTTTTGAGAAAAGTTTACTTTCTTTACTTTTAAAATGTATAGTTTTTCTTATAATAAAATAAAGGTAATTAATTATAAAATTTATCACTCACGGTATAAAGAAAAAAATTAAAAGCCTCAAAATATATATCTCTCTGTAAACTTCTGCTTAGCAGAGTAAGCAAAGAGAATCTCAATTTTTTAAACATTGTGAAGTGGCACAACTCAACGTATTATCGCTATCAGAGCCAGAAAATGGAAAAAAATATATATAATCCTACGCATCACAACGACCTGAACAACCTTTGAAAAATCCATATCCACACAAAACATACCTACCCACTTATAGATAAGAAAAGATATAATAAAAGATAGCCCAGCCCACCCATTCACATATTTAAATAATAAATAAATCGCAAACCAATAACAAAAAGGTTTTAGACCATATCTGGTCGGCTATGGTCAATTTGTCGTGCTTTTTATTAGTGGTCGTGGTGCGTCCTACGTAGAGAGAACGTATGTAGGTATTAACGAATTGCATATGATTGTGTCGATTTAAATCACATTTATTGCTGGCTGTAGGTAGACTTGGGTGTTTTTGCGAGGAGAGTTGTTTAGTAGGAGCTGGATGGTAGTGGGTTCTTGTTTGGGGGGGGAGAGTTATTTATGTTTACTCTAGTAGTTATAAAACTCGGTGTTTGGTTGAGTTTCTCCACTCAACAGGTTTTGGGAAATGGAGAGTCTAAATATTATTTTCCTTCAGATTACAGTGCTATATGTGAAATACAAAGTAAACCTAAAGAAATGTTTTTCTTTTTAAATCATTAAACATAGTATGTAATTTTTAAAACATAATATTTTTTAAGATATTATGTTTTTAAAAAATAAAATAAAGGGTACAAAGATTTGTTAAGCCTGTTTTTATCGTACACCCGTTATTGAGGATTTTTTCATATATATTTATATTTATAAGCCACGAGTTATCTCTGTCAATATATTTGATATTTAATTGCTTTCGTTATAAGAAATCGATAGATAACCGATAAAAGATTAAAAAGTGAATAAATTTGCAACATAAACTGCATATATTAACGAGATAATTCACGTTATTTTCCAATTAACTAACATTTTATTATTGGTAGCGTAACTCAACGACGCAGAACAAAAGGCACATCGAATTTAAACTCATACTTAACGTCCAACAAATTGTTCTTGCCACAATTAACAATATTATTTAAAACATCTTTTCTAAGAAATCGGTTAGAATTTTCTTACTCATATCAAATCCCACGTATAAAGAATTACTTATGCTAGCAATATTTTTATATTATTCTAGTATTTACATTACATTGCGGTATAGTCGACATTAATAAGAACATTCACTGCACCTAGCTCGCTGTGGTAATAAAATTGCGAATTTTATAGCTATTGAAATAATCACGATATTACCATACTAAAGGACATCTCACACTTTACAGATGTATCTACATCGACATGATATCTATCTATATCTAATATCTATCTATACCTATTTATAAGAAAATCGTAATTGATCGGTGTCTGTACATAGATATATAAGAATAAATGTTATTAATGGCATTTTATAAGGTAATTAATATATTTATAACATTGTTTTTTTTGTCTCTTTGTTTGAGAGTTTGTTCACGCTAATCTCAGAAACTGCTTAATTGATTCTATTGTGTTTTTATTATTGTATTGTCCTGTAACATTTATATTTTTTTTTAAATTTCAATTGGTTTATAAATCAAATAGTTTTAAACTTATATTATTTTAAAGAATGATGTCCGACAAAATTGCTATAAATATTTTATTGAATTATGCAGTTTTAATGTAATACTAGCCGTCGCTTGCAATCTTGTTTCCGTGGACTCTAAGACGTAAAATGCAAAACTCTATTTCTTCCCGTTTCTGTAGGAATTTCGAGAAATTCTCTCTAAGTGCTCCCCTATAATCCCTAACCTTCCTACAAGCCAAATTTCTAGTTTCTATGTCCAGCAGCTTCGTTTGTGCGTTGTCTGTCATAATTTAAAGATTTTGCGGAAGATTAGCGTATTTTTTATTTGGTATCTTTAATTTGGCTTAGGTGTTTTAAATTGATACTTTATGACTTTTGTTTGGAATTATGAAAATTTACACAGGAAGCGTGGGTTTCTAATAAATTTCATATGTTATTAACAAAATTATTTCAAATCAGATGCCATTTTGTATTTAAATAATTTGACTAAGCCTTTGATTGGAAATCCTAGTGTCAAATAACTCTACCTACCTACCTAGATTTTTCTCTCTGAAGTAATCGTAGTACCCAATCCAATTTTTTTGTGGAATTTGAATTCGTTACCTACGAATGACTTACTCAATACGTAAATTGACTACGAAGGAACAGGTTATTTTAGTAAATTTTCTCATACGACAAATCTTAAGATATATATTAAGTTGAGAAACAACGAGAATCGTTATAAGGATGCAGATGCGTTGGCGATATAATGATAACTGCATTCTTATGACCAGTGAATAACTTAAAATGGCCAGTTACCTTGTATTGCCAGATTAGTTCGGAGTACTGAACGGTAGTAGTGGGTTCTTTATTGTATGAGTTAGTAAAATTAGTTTATAGGACCTCGTGGTATACTTATTCATATATAGGCAGTATTTTGCCATAATGGACAAATGACAGTATTTTATTTCGCCAAATGGGAATCGATCTCATAGCGTTGACAGTCAAAGACAGTTCTATTGCGTTATGGCAGGTCAGTCAATAAATTGGCATACAAATCGAAAGTAACTTAAAAAATATCTGAATTTGAACTTGCTCCTACCACCATTAAATATAAAAAAAAACATACAAAAAACGGCTGTTTCACTTAAAATTTTATCAAAGAATCACGTCACAACCTCAACATACTTGAGATGTAAGCGAGCAACGGCACTTTATCGTTTTAGGTTAAGTGCATGGAATATCATCATCATGATGATGCAGGAAATAATGATCGTAGGTTCAAATTGCGTTTATTCTGTTCTCTTTAGACTATGTGTGGCGTTGGGTTCCGTTCAATGTTAAATTTGTGTTAGAGGGATGGAAAATGAAAAATGGAATGTCTTAGCAATATGTCCTTTTTGCCTATACTGCATAATGAGGGAGAAGTTAAGATATTTACAATACAATTTTTGCCGAATATAGCAGGGTGGGTAGAGCAAGCATAGTGTTGAGACATTCCGTTTTCCTCTTTTCGTCTTCATTACCACATTTTATCATTTACGCCAGCGGTAATCGAACCTATCTAAACCGAAAAATGTACAGATGTAGGAGAATATGTCACAGTTATAGTAGATATCCGGAAAGAGTGCAAGATACTAATAATTAAAAAAAAATCATTAAATTAATAAGATAAGCATACGGGTCCTCTAATAATTTACTTATAGTAAAAAACAGAGAAAAAAACACTCACCAATTATTTACTTGTAGTATCGTTAACCCTGTATCTTGTGCCAATTGCTTCTTTTGATCTTCCGAAGGATACGGATGCTGTAACAAAACAATCACTATGAGACAAATTCAATTCAATTCCATTCAATTCAATTCATTTCGGCTAATCTAATTTCGTCTGCTTTGTATGGCAATTTAAATAAAATTGCCTTTTGGATTTCTTTAGAGATCTATTATTTGGATTGAGTTTGTGTAAGCTTGTACTCTAATTTTATTTACAGTTTAAAAAATAAATATATATGTATGTATAGTGTATTTATGGCAGCGTAAATTTTCATTTTCACTACGAAGATCGGTAGTTCGATTCTTGTTGAGGTAAAAATAAACAATAACTTCACATTGTATCCCTTTTATGACGGGAATAGCATAGGGAACTATTATATCCATCTATATCCTATTCCCTAAAAAAGGCTAAGAAACCTAAAAAAATCGTCTTTCTGAAAGAGGATCGAACCCACTACCGTCACGCTTAATTTTAATTTCTCCATTCAAATATCAAGATCATTACTTAAAAAAACACTTAGAAAACCATAGAAGTATCTACACGAACGACACGTTCCTATAGAGGCATCTAATGACATTGGTTTCCAAGGGAGGGTCCCACGAGAGGGAGTTCCGTTACCCGGCAGTGTAAATTATTTACCTGTTAGACGCCCCGGTCGATACTGGACAAGTTTATTTTATAACTTGTTTATATAGTTTATATGGGAATTAAGAAATATTATAGGTTAGGTTTCGTGGAGAACTGGCTGCCTTTCGGTGAGATGGACTCAATTTTTATTCTTTTATTTCAGCGCTATAGTCCTACAGTACCTAACATTTAATGTTTTAAAGTGCTACTTTAATTTGATAATGTGACATTAGGTGGGTCAGTAGAGGGAACCTGGGAACCTAATGTTAAAATACTACCTTCCCCCGTTATCGTGGAGTTTTGATGATTGTAAAGTATTCATTATCACTCGCAAGGTCAAAATCAGTCGATTGGTGTAAGTAAGTCTTTTCTTAATTTGGTCTCTACAATGGAACAAACATACATACATACATATATTATTATACAAAACAAACACCCAATACAATTACAACATCGAATTTCCTCAAAAACATCGCTTAAACTTATCCTTTAGCTTTTAAAACACACAGTGTGGCCAACGCGTGTATAAATCTTATTGCGGCAATAAATAAAAATGTAAAGGCGACACCAGATCCGACCGATAGTGCGGGTTCCCAAAGAAATTGATACGTCACGTTGGTGCGTGCGCGTCTGACGTGTGCGCATAATGTGTTGTGTGGACGCGCCTTTATAATGATTTAGTTGGCCAGCGTAAGAATTAATGGTGGATAAGCTGGTGAAGAACAGCTTCTTATCATGGTGAAATATTCTAGTGAGTTGGTAGTGACACCTTAGGAACAGTGAGTGTATGTTTCATAGTTACAAGTTCGATTCTTTATTGGGATATAAAATAGAATATAGAATATTTTTGTTAGGGTAGAGAGAATGTAGTTCTAATTTAACCAGAATCTCACTACTAAAATTATGAAATTTAGGCAGAACTGGACAAAAGTGACCTTCCTTTACGCAGCATCTCGAATTTGCAGGATATTTAACAATTTCCCAGATATTGCCTGTTGAGTGGCGGAACTCAACGCCGCGCGTTTACCATCAAATACAATTCTCTAACCAACCAAAACTCATGAAGTGCACTCGTGTTTCTACAAACATAGTGTACAGAAAGCTTTATTATGATTTACTCTTACGCGCTGAGAATAAATGGCGTATGAGCCATCATGGGCGCTGATAAACCGATATCTTGCCATATCACTTGTATGAACAATGTATCAAAACCTTATATTACTGGTAACTTGGGTTGTATAATATTTATTTTAAATTATCTTTCATTTTTGTTTTTGCGACTTTAAGACGTTTTCGTAGAAATTGCGAGGAATTATCTTTTAGTGCTTTTCTCTCTTTGTTTTAGCTTCACGCTATAACCCAGCAGGGTAAGCAAAAGGAACCTGGGAACTTCCGTTCCCCATTTTCCATGATAACTGAATTCCTAATCTAGATTTCAGCTTAATCGGACCGTGGGAAGTCAAATTACTTTCAATACATTCTAACTTTTACATTAAATAAGTACAATAAAAGAAAAAAAATCAAAAAAGACATAAATTACAAAATGTAAGACGAATTTCCAAACGATCTTGACTCTCCCATACACTAAAAGCAGTCACGTTGAAAATGACACTCCAAGAAATCGCAATTGAATGTGGGGAGCGGGTTACACCTATTTTATGTGTCGTAAAGCAATGATCTCTTGTTTATTTCGGCTTCCGTAAACCTTGTTTCTACGTAAACTGGCGTACGTATAAAAATATATATTTAATTAATAGGATTTAATTTTTTAATATATTTTCATTTGGGGTCCTTGTTTTAATAAGTAAATATAATCAAGTGATTTGGGAGTCTTAGAAGTTGTCTATTTTTTAGAGATATTTACAAACACTACGATAAACAGCGCAGGTTTTCCCGCATAGTACGAATAGAATAAGCAAAGGAAATCCAGATTTAAAACACTCCGTTCTCCACTTTCTGCCAAATTTAGAGACATTACGTGATAAGTGGCGGAACTTAACGCAACGTCTACCAGTAAATGTTAAACTAAATTAAATATAATCATTTGTTTGAGTAGAAATCGAATCCCAGACGTCACTGGTCCCCAACCTCTCGACAGAATAGAAAAGCGCAAAATATAACTGTTAGACATATCACTGTTTATTGAAGAACCTCAACTGACAATATTTCTTAAGAGCGAATAAACTCTCTAGTGGATATTAAAAGAGTTATAAAAGGGAAGTAGAGAAATAAAATGGACATTTCTGCGTTATGTTACGAGTGTGTTACATTCTGCTATGGGACACCTTAAGCTTGAGATTTTTCTATACAATATATTCGAAGGCAAACTTTAATAGTAATTTATAAGCAATTCCTTTATGTTTTTAAGCTTTATGCTGTATCCCAGTTTATAGCAGTATCTAGTAATCGAGTGTCACAACCCTCCTTTCTCTACTTTCCATCTAATTCTTCAAGACATAGCCTGTTAAATCAGAAAGGTTCCCTCCTAGGTTCCTTCAGCGTGGAGATTAATAAAAAAATCAAACCAATCAAAATCAAATGCTAGACCTAGTTAATTCTAAGCAAATCAAAGACAGTCGACTGTCGATCTCAATAAAGTTTCTAAGAAACACTCGTTGCAATTGCTAAAACCAAGTTGGTTTAGTTCACTTAAAGGAATTAGAACACTTACTGTATGACATCACTTCCCTTTCAGTGAGAATTGCGTCACTATATATATTTGTTTATGATATCAATATTATATGAGATTTTAGTTAGTATAGTTTTTATTATTGGTCTATTCTTTCTGTGTCGATAACCGAAAATAGCTATGATATAGGGACAGACAGACAGACACGACGAATTATGTATATTGGGTTCCTTTTTTTGCCATTCGACTAAGGAACCCTAAAATGGATAGCGGAGTGTTTGCAAATTTGAAATACAGGATGGTTAAAAAATGTATTTTTTTATGAATCCAGTAAAAAAACTAATAAATATGTATAAGTTATTTATTAAGCACTTTTCATCTTGTACGTGATCAATAGGAACAAGATAACTCATAACTATAATCTAAAATTTATAATTTTTTCTTATTTTCCAAGTATTGCGACTTCGAATCCAAAATATTTTTTTTTAAGATTGTATATATAACACTTCAAAAAAAATAGCTAGTAGCAGCAAGCAATGCCTCCAGAATATAACAGAAAGTAGAAATCGACATGTCCTCATATTCCCTCTGCCTACCTGATGTACGGGATACACCGTGAAGCTACAAAGAAAAATCGAAGCTAGAACTACTCAGGTATAGTACAAATCTTAAGTAAACATGTATATAGAAACATGTATATAGAAAGCACGGGAGGTCCGCCAGTTTATTATTACAATTGATCGGCGCACCGCTAATGCATTATACAGGATGTTTACGCGTATTGAAAGATGGGAGCGATGAAGTAATTATAAACCTATGATTGATTTTGTATGTGATTTGCTGAACGGGAATGTAAACTTGGAATTGTGTATGTTGTGACTGTTGTCTTGTTTTGCGCTAGTACGACGGAAGTGATGGGTTCGACGGTCGGTTTGTGTAAATTTAATTGATAAGAATTGATTTTTGGAGTCAATGAAAGTTTGACTTTTTTGTTTTATCTATTTTAAGAATTTGTTGTTAAAACTGAAGGAAAGCCTAAGTATGACAATATATTTATAGGTCGTTGTCGATGACTCTCCGCTTTCCACTTTCCGCCGCTTAAAGCATTGCTTTTTAAGTGGCGAAATTCAAAGCGAGCTTTGCTTTTTTACCAGAGCAAAGAAATTAAAATATTAAATATTTAATTCTCTGAATGGGAATCGAACTCACAACCGAAGACAGTCACATGCTGTCACTGCGCCACAACGGTATCATATTTCTAAATTTCAATACATCAAATTTGTCTTTTTTTTCCTGCTCCTCACCCTTCACAACTCTAACTTTAAACTCTAGAACCCCTCGTTCCTCGGAGACGCATTTTTGTTTCAAAATCACCGGCATAAGGCAAAAAAATATTATGTAGCGGGACACTGTACGCCACATACCGTTAGGGAATACTAGTGTTGATATGAATTTTTCAACAAAGGCGTTCTTTTTGACATTTTCTTTTATATTTTCTTCTAAGTTTACGAATTTTAGTTGCTATTCCTTTGGAAAGATTTATCTTTATTTTACTTGATACTGGTGGGTCTATATATTTAAGAATTTCTCTGTCAATATGGCACCTGTATTCCAATAATAACCAACTAGTTTAATAACCGCTATTGTAAATTGACAAAATCTTCAATGATTAGAAATAGGAAAACCTTTTAGAACGCTATCCAGTACAGACTAAGAAAGTGCGCAAAAAGTGGAAAAAAGAGTGAATCAATATTCCTTTCTGTACAGAGTAAGTGTTCACTTAGAAGCATTACCTAAAAAACCTCAAATTCAAGTAAAAAACCCTAAGAACACAGCTAAACTCTGACACCATCCACACAAATCTCCATACATCTCATCCATTGATTAAAGCACCTACAAATATATTGTTTCTCCTCTCAGTTGCCATACAAAAACAAAATTTATAGTAGCGCGTATACGAAATTTTTCGAGCCGTTCGTTACATTGGGGGCCTTTTTTCACGTTCGATTCCGGATTTATAGCAAACTTATGCCCGGTATAATCGCGTTTTTAATGCACACGTGATTTATGCGGGTTCTGCAGGATTGCTTTTGCGAAATTTGATATCTCTATATAGTTTTATTATGCCCCCGTGGCATGGTGAAATGTGATTTTCTGAAAAATTATTCTTGCTCGTACGAGAGAATGGGTTGTTTATTTTCATATATATTGTTGGTTGAGGTAGTCGGTGATTTGTAAATGTTCAATATATTTGAGTTGCTTATATTTTTTTTTATTTAAGATAATTCTAAAAATTATAAAATACATTTATAGCGTTATACGACATATAGTAAATATTAAGTGATTACCTTTAACGAACACTAGATCAATTTTTTAGCAGCTGCTTAACAGGAGCATATTACCTATAAGCCTCATACTTAAAGGCGACCCATTTTCTATATTCTCTGTGTTACAGAGAAGGGGAGAGAATGCTGGAACTCTACACCATATTTGGCTACCAGCGAAAACTGTTATATCAAAACTGATAGCTAATATTGATACAAACATATAAATTTGGACAAGCAACACACGTAAAACTCAAAAGAACCTACAGTTAAGAAGAACAGTTACCGCATCTTCATACAAACGTTCGAGTTGAACCAACTTTTTGTGATATCTAAAAGGTGGTCACGAGCCAAACGTTGCAAATTAAAAATAATTGACGGTAGTCCAACAAAAACTCGGGGTCCCGTATTTTGACAACCACCGTTATCCTGGATGTCGCTAAGTTTATCATTTTCCTCTTTTTATCTTCCATAATAGGCATCATAAATTTTTGATGTTTTTTCGTTTCGGAGTCCGTTTGGACGAGCAGTGAAGCTCCAGCATTGGTTCATTGTAAATTGAAAAGTAATTACGTTTGTTTGTTATTAAAATATTGATAGGACAGTATTCGTTACGTATCTTATTTTTTTCATATTTAAATATTTTTACTATTTATATATATTAGGATAATAAAAGAACCTAGTTATGTTATGCAAGACATTGTAGGTTTGGTGGTGGAACTTAACTGCTTAAAAAAATACCATAATTCCCACATATCCCTCATACTCCAGGATAGGCTGTGAGAATAAAATATCAATACACTCCGTTCTACTCTCTCCAAGTCATAAAACATTTATTAACAAGCAAAGAATTATATACCAAGAAATATTACAGTACAAATATAATATTCAATTTTTTTTCATATTAGCAATTTAAATAGAAAGGATTACTTTCCGATGCTTGTGCCAACGGAACAGAACCAAGTTGATGTATTAAATTTTTCCTTCACCGGACGTGATGTTTCAGATTGAGCTAAAATATGCATGCCCCCATAGTGCCCCCGCCTACGCTGTACGTGCCCCAACATTTCATACACGACGAAACTAATACAAAATATGTACTTTTTGATTAGGTTAGAATTTATAGCGGGATATATTGTTTTATCATAATATATGAAGAAATATGTTTATTCTTACAAAAAATAACTGAAAATGTAAAGAAAAATCTTATGTTATTAGTTTGATTTGATTACGAAACTAAAATAGAAAGACTAAGGTAAGATTTACACGTTAAAAGAATTTAATTTCAAAATATTTCTATATATGCAAATATCACTGTAACCTAACACCGAATAATTAGAACCTTATCTTGACAATAAATATAATAAATTATCAATTATCCTGGCATCCGTGATGTAATTTTGAAATTTAATTTAAATCTTCCCAACTCATTCGCTCTGGGACCAAAGGAGCCGTTAAGGGCAAAGGGCGACCACAAATAGACGTCAAAAAACCGGGGCTCCAGACTATGGGGCTTTTACGGCACACCAGGGACCCATAACGGTAGAGGTGTACTAACCCTATCGAAGATGTGACCGGATGGATGGCACTATTACCCACCGGCTGTATTTCACCGTTCTCAACCTTGGAACCTTATTTATGCCATCCTACTTTATGAGCGAAATTCCCTGTAGTTCAACGAATTGTTTTTTGTTGTTCCTCTAAGAGCTTTTTCATATTTGGAGAAGGAAAAGAAAAGATTTTATACATATTTATAATGGTTGTTGTAATATAAAAAAAATCGATTATAATTTAAGTCTGGAAAGCTTTGTGTTGTAAGCGAGCTGTCAATTCGTTTTAATATACTCATGTCATTGTCACGTTGGATGTGATAGAATTAATCGATTTTTTTTGGTGGAAAAATCGCAATTTAATCGAAAGACACCTGCCAGTACGGCGCGTTTGGCTGGAGAGGTACATAAAGAATTCATCGCCTAACATCGGCCGCAGTACAAAGGCTAAATTATGCAAATCTGTAATTGACAGCGTCCGCACTTTAGTATCGGAAATAGTGTGCTTTTTAGAATTTGACACGTAATATATGTAGGTCTTCCAGTTTAAGCTTTGTACGGGAATTTGTTCGAAAATAGTAAACTAAGTTGTCTTTCGTTATTCTAAATTTAATGTTTTTAAGATTAACGTCAGATTTTCTAGGCTGTGCGTTTTGAGTGGCGGAACTCAACGCCGTTAGAGCGTTAACAGCCACACGTTTATGCCACTGCGTAAAAACAAAATATCACTTTCCTATATAAATAAATCTACAAATTATTAAAAATATAGTATTGGTATTAAAACAACTATAAACCAAGCAAATCTAATGCAATACGAAATTTCAAAACCAATACTAAATGCAAATAGCCATTCGGTATTATAGAGACCAAAGCTGAATGGTTCTATGGACCTGTGGAGACAATGGTGGAGCGTCAAACGTTGATACTAATCTTCGAGCCGGATGCTGTGACGTCTCCCGGAAACGTAACTGTGCTGGGAAATGAGATAGTTGGAAGCTAGCTGTCGCTGTGATCGAATTGGAACTGGGTACACCAAGGTTACAATGAGGTATCGGTGAAATGATCGTACTTGTGGAGAATATTTAGGAATTCACGATAGTTTACATGTAACTTTGTTTGAATGAGGTATTTCAATGATAGTGGTATTTTAATATTTCTTGTACTAATAGTTATTTTTCAGGTAATTAATATTAGCTTGCCATAAAATTAAGTATAAGCACGTGTAACATTTTTAACGTTTAATCATCATTTAGCACAAAAACTTACTTTTTGTTTGATCAAATTAAACAATTTCATAGAATATAGGGGAATTGTGCTCAAGATGGCATACTATGATAAGATGACACACTACCAATATTGATGAAACTATTAGCGCTAAGTGCGATCTTGTGACGTTTTAGAGAGTGGCTGTAGATGTAGCTAGTGCTTAAATTGAGTATGGCTGAAAGTGAATGCAGATGAGCGAGTAATTCATGTTTTCGTTATTTTCAATTGCAACAAATTTTTCTTTCGCTTTTGCTTGATGGTGAAAAGACATGAAAGATAAAGATTTTCTATTTGAACTAATTATAAATGTGAAATAGGATTATTATATGACACAACTAACGCTAAAAGCGCATCCTAACCTATAAACTTTTGTCACAACGGTTAAAATTAAATTCATATATCTATTGGGTAAGATGACATACAAAACATGAGTATAAGATGGCATACTATCTTACCCTTATAAACAGAATCGATGTATTTTTTTGCTTTACCTACAAAATGCCTGGCAATTACAAACGAATATATATTGGTCACAAGAAGACATGGATAAGGCTGCTACAGCAAGGACATTCAATAGCCGCAAGTGACGAAGCTTATTTCCCTTTTGGAAAAGAAAGTGACCGATAACGGAATCCAACCTCATAAAATTTGCAACATATATGAATCTGGCTTTAGTACTGTTTAATAGCCCCCCCGCAAAGAAGAAACTATATATTTGTGAACTATGTTCGACAAATAATGATGGCATTTTTATGCCACCTACTAAGTATGTCATTTTACCCTGTAGATATGTCGTCTTACACTGGTCGACCTAAGTGCGATTTTTGTTTGTTTTTAAGATGTTTGAAAAATGATTGTTCCGAAACTAAAATAATTTCGTTGATTATGAAATATATAATAGTATACGCAATATGCTGTTCTCAGATGACTTTATTTGTTTGAATTATTTGTCTTGAAACAAAAAGTATGTCATCTTAAGCACAATTCCCCTACTTAATTTCAGACAGACAGACAGTTGATAGTTATTGAGCAGAAAGTGGAGAGCCAAGTGTAACAAGGTTCCCTCTTCCTACCCTGCTACATTCGGAATATAGAATTATGAAAAATGAAAAATTATGCGAAAAAAGAAAATTCTCTCCGAAATGCAATATTTGCAAAGCGGGGACCTAAGGACAATACCACGTAAGTACTATTTACCTTTTACAATATACGTTAAACATACATTCATACATATTCCTACATACATTCGCCAAACCTCTTCATCAACATTGCAACAAGACTCCACGAAGAGAATCAGAAATCTTTAAACAAACAAACCGTATCTCCACAGAGAATCATACACAGCAAAAAGTCGATGAATATGTATTCACTTATAAAACTTTGCATATCAATACACATCAAAGGCGGCGTGCACCTGCGCCGGCGCATGTACAAACGGTTGGCGAAATCAAATAAAATGAAATAAGATAAAGTGAGGTAAAAAAATATATAGGGTCCTATTGGATGCTGAATGAAATACAGAGTTGTTACGTTTGTATCTAGTATGAAGCTTTCTGGAAGTCCGTACAAAATTCTATATCTTTAGCTTTTAGTTCATTTTCTTATATGTAACAAAAATATTTTAACCTAATAACGAAATAAAAAGCCGTTTCTATTTATTAACACCGTTATTTTTGATACGTATAAGGTATTTCTTTAAAATTAGTTGATTTTTTTATATTATGTTTGTAGAAAAAAGTTAATGCTTGTAAATTTATCTCCTCTTCCTTCTCTCCACTTCCTTCTTACCATAGCTGATCCTATCTTATAATCAAAATATCAATTATATAGAAGACTAACATAATCTTCATCTGAAATTTGTATCCACAATCTTCTTTCATCCATTCGACCACCACGACCCATTCTTCCATATTAAGATAATACTTTTAACAAGTAAAATCCAGTACACCAGCCCTATATTGCGTCAATTTAGCTCGTTTTGCATGCGGTTCGTGTAATAAATAAGCAGCGAGACTGAAAAACCGACGCAAAACAGGTATTGTGTTCACGTCAACAGCTCTACGAGTACGACGAGTACGTAGCGGTGTACGCAAATTGACAATGGGTTATATATTGCCATATCTATATAATTTTTCAACATAGAAAAACGACATAAATATGTCAAGTTAAATAGGACGCGTTGGTTCAGTGGGAATTTTAGTTAAATCAATAGTAGTTTTGGGTTTTACGATCAAATCAGTTCGTTTTTGGTATAAAATTTAACATTATAGTTAAAGATTCGTTAAATAAAGCGAAAGAAATGGGAGAGCTGAGTGATAGGTTATCATTTAAATTAACTGCCATTTAAAAGAAGTTAGAATCCTGGCGCAGTGAAATAGTGGTTGAATCTAATCTCGATGCTTGTGGTTTCGTTCTCTATTCCGGGGACTGATAATTTAAATTTTCCTACTTTATCAACAGCAGAATATGGGCAGAAAACGAAGATCGAAGTCTCCAGAACCTAGGTTTTTTATGCCTACCATAATAAGCCGTAAACCAAAAAAAAATGTTTGCCAAGTGGTGCAACCCAATCCCATTACATCCAAGTATATATACTACAAGCACAAATAATCTCCCAACTAGTACTATAGAACTATTCATGAGACCACTATGTCACCATACTACTATACTGTTGTGAACATTTATATTGGTGTATACAGATTGATGATTTAGTACGCGCGATATCTGCGAGAAGGATTTGTCATGATAGCAACGGTTTATGTGAAGTGCACTATGTTTCACAGTTACGATTATACTGAAACATTTGGTTGTTACTGGAACGAACAATAAAAATATTAGTAAATAGAAAAAAAGAGAAACGTAGTGGAGAAAGAGCTTCAAATAAAAAAAACAAGTAAAAATGTACATGTACGAGTATATATTTCGAAAAACTAAGATGATCTTATTTAAAATAGACTGAAAGGTAGAAAATATTTTTTTGCATTATAATAATTAAAAATCAATAAATATCAATAAGGCGCCAACGTTTAAAATAAAAAAAAATACTAGCTTCAAAAAAAGAAAGAATATATTAAGAAGAATATTAAAATTGGACAGAAATTGCATAAAAATTCAAATTCTTTTTTTTTCTTTATCTTTTCAATTAAAAACACAAAATGAATACCTCAATATTTTATTAAAATCCTAAGATTTATCTCCACATACTAGAACAAGAGACATAAAGGCACTACCACACTAATGATTTACCGCGCGTCGATATCTGCGAGATGCGGAATTTGTCACAGCGGCTGTTTATGCGGAGCTGTGCGCTTGATAACGCTGATTATACACGATCACTTGTTGGAATACCATTATAATGATTTAGGTGTTGTTCTGTGATTTATTGGTACATGCTAAAGATTTTTGGTTTATCGCAGAAGCTTTAATACAATGCCTTTAGGGTTCATGTAATTTTTTGTTCTAAAGTTGAAAATAAAAGAAGCATAATAATATTAGTGTCTCATTTTTCCGTATCATTATTATTACATTTTTCCCTGTTTAAGTTTAGTAATATGATATGTTTAAACTTATGTTATAATTGTTTTATTCGAAGTCACTAGCTACTCAAGCACAGTATAAACTTATTTAGGAGTTAGTAGTCCATGAAATGAATAAATGTAAATGTTCTCATTATTGACAACATTCTTCAAATAAAATGATGATCTTATTGTATTATTATTAATACTTTTTATTTCTTTTTATAAGTTAGATGTTTTAGCCCCATAAAACATATGACCTAAAGTAATTTATCACTAACCGTTGTAAATAAAAAAACCTTACTTTAATAACTACATTGAGTAACATTTATGCTATCATGTCAATAAATACAAGCTACTCAAAACAATGAAAAATTAGACCAATCTTGTCCCACCCTGGTGTACAGCGTCGTGTCACTTCCCTGTCACTTAAACACGACCTCTGTAAGGGCAGACGAGGGCGGAGCGCCCGCCCTCGGCCTCCAGTTACACACGTATGGCGGGGCTTCTACCTTGTACCTCGACACTTGCTACGGTAGATTGTGTATATAGTTAAAATTAATGTAATACTGATCTCTATAGAAAATTCAACATATTCTTAAGTGTTTTATTATTAAATGTATTTTAACAGTTTAGAATTAGCTATATTTAAGGTAAGTAACTATACTTATTGAATATTAAAAATATTTTGAAATAAAACATGTACAAGAAAATATTGTAGAATCAATAGTTTTAACGAATTTATTTTTGTACTAACATTTATAAAAACAGAACACCCAAACATATTTCAATGGAGCATCCACTATTAACAATTAGAATCATTAAGCGAGTAAATAATCCAATATAATTGGCATATCGATTATACAAATGTATATATTATACATCTCAATACAAGAAAGCGATCAGGGAGCGACCTCTGCTCCGCACCGTCCTGTCAGGACGCCGACACTCCATAAATCAGGGTCGGGCGGTGCCAGGAAATGATGGATACTCGACTCACGACCATTGCGGCTTCGAAACCGAATGCATATCGAGGCTCAAACAGAACTTCAACACGATAATACTATTATAATATTTCAAATGTGGGAAATATCAGCCCGAGACCATCATCTTGTTTGGAGAACGAAGAAAATAATACAAATAAATGTGAAGCTAGCTGTAAATGAACTTTAAATGCTACACAAATATTTTTTCTCCTATTAAACAGATTGTATCACCGAATAGGCCCCCAAAAAAAGCAAACAGTTAACTTTTTGCGAGCAAATTGTTATAATCAAATCAAAATCATGAACGAAACACCCCAATTACTGAGCACGAGCCGTCGAGATGTGTTTTTTCTAATCTTCCCACGCGTTATGTTCGCGCGTAATTATAGGTTCAAATGTGTAATAATACATCGCTTCAATAAAATTGTACATTCCGCCTTCCCCGATGCTTGATTAGTGCCGCCATCTTGTGGGCGTGGACGGCCGCGGGCGACGCGATCCTCGGTCCCAATTTCTAAAACACTAATCGCTAAATCGAGCACGCGTTTTCTAACGTGGGTTTCTCGCTTGGGGACGAGCTCTCCTGCACCACTACCGGGCGGGGACATCACTACTGTCACTTCTGACGTCCCTGATTGACACTCGTATACAAGAGCTTGTTAAGAAAACGTATTATTAAGATGGAAAGCTTTCGATGTCAGTCGTTGTAACAATTTTGATTTGAGAGTGGACAGTTTTAGGTTTTTTTCTCCCGGAGAGCTTCTGGGTATGATATTAATTAACTCGGCCGCGCGCTGCAGATGAGTGCATATTGAAACGTCAAAAATCAGAGTTTCTTTTGCTTCTCATTTTCGGTTCGCTCCAATATCCTTCACGTCAAGAGCGAGACAGACAGCGTCGGTGGGCAGCGAATTTTTTTTAAGTGATGAAATAAAAAAAACCCGCCTGTTTTTCCAGGAAATGGACTCGAAATTGAAATTTCCAATTTTCGCTTTAGATATTTTTTGTGTTTCACATACACACACACAGTGGAGGTTTCTATTTTCGAATGTGATTGATATTTGCATTCAGTAAACACAACGGAAGCTTTCAGCTCTAGTCAAAGTCGCGGCTGCTACACTTTTAATTAAACCTATTACAGTTTCCTCTTGAAATTTGAATGACAGAGAAAGTCATTGTTTTATTGCTGGATCAGGATGTAGACGTAAAAGTTAGAACCAAAATTGATATTACGTCAAGTACGCTCTCATCACACAAGATATAAGTAACCCATAAATATTAATCACAACACAGCTAACATCGCAAAATGCTCAACTTTAATCCAAGAAATGATCTGAATCATTCATATTCATAGTGACGGAACCGAGAGGCTTTCACGAAAATGGCTCGGTGTCTAGAAGCCGGATGAGATGCATGAATATTAACACCGAGTACCATAACTATATTAGAGATATAGTGCATGGTACGGGCACGTTTGAAGTTGCGCCGAGCGTTCTGAAATTTGACATTTTGACAGCTCTCCGACGGCTGCCTTGCCACCCCCTCGCACCCTGGCGCTCCCAGGGTATCGGCGTCCCACTCCCGCCTCCGCCACGTCTGCTCTGAATTGTTAATGCATCGGTAATTGATATTATAATTTTGATAGCCATTTCTGTAATGGCGCCTTTTAGTTTACGCTCCGTGTGTTATTTGATCTTTTGTGGTATTTGGTGTTATATTGAGTGTGTATCAATGGATTTTAGTTAATTACTTACCTGTTTATTTATATAGGTTATTAGACTTATCAGATTATATTAATTAAAATTCTGAGTTACCACTATCGTATGAAGTTAACAAAAAAGAAACTGTGATGCTCCAACAAGAGTTTCGCTTAAAAGACTTGAAATTTGACAACGAGTGAACACGTGCCGACTAATCACCAAGTCTAGACCAGAAAATAAAAGCTGTACCAGACAAAAAACCGTCAACGCGCCTGTCAATCGCTTACATACCCTTACTCGGAGTAAAACGGAAAAAATCATCACAAAACGCGTATTTAAGGTTTAAAATAGAGTGGAATGACTTACCAGAATATGCACTATTCAGTTTTAGGTGGATAACGTTCAAAAGGAAATAGTACCGTCAAACGGCTTTGTTAAGTGAACATGACAGTAAAACTTCGAAGACACAGGATAGGTTTTAGCGGATTTTCGTCGGACAGGATAAAAATAAGCTGTTTTTTTTTATTTCCTGCTGCAAAACGTCAATTTACTAAGTCAAAGTGAGAATAATGAATACGGAACTCCATGTGAAGTGTGTTTTTATGGACGAATACTGGGTCTTATCAGGATTTTTTAAAGGATTTTTTTCAACCTTAATGATTATTTAGTTCCTGATTAATATTAATAAAAAAATGAAGTTTCACAATTTACTAATTAAATATAAGCATTTACACTAAGAACAAATCAAACCAAGATTTGAACCAGTTACAAATATATTAATTCCTCAATCAAAACACACATAAACTATGATCAGGAGAAACAGGAAAATTGAAAATGCTCTGAGTGCGTTTAAATGCAAATACAAACTAACTACCAACCTTAGCTTAGTAATTATCATAAATAGGCAGAGGACGTACGAGTATATACTATGGTTAGTTATTTACTTTACATTACCTTGCCCATCCCTATATGAGATTTGCTCTTTTAATCAACCTAATGCGTTTATTATGTGGTGTCTATATAGTGATTGCAATTTATTTTGCTGTTTTACATAAGTTTTGAACTTGCAAATTACTTGGATTTGTCTGTTATTTTTTAAAATTTTGTATGTGATACTTTGGCAATAATTAAAGATAAAATTTACTACTTTTTTACTAATTTCAGGGAAGTAAATATTTATAGCTTATGTCGATAGCCTTTATATTTCTTTATTTAAAACTTAAATTTAGTGACATATTCCTTCATTTTATATTTACTATACAGTATAGCGGTGGGGGATTCACGTTTTTTTAACATTTCATTAACAACAATAAAATAAAATATTTTTTTAATATCATCCTATTCGAACCTCAAATATATGACCAGTATTAGCTGTAAATATTTTCACCAAGCACCAAAGGAAACGAAATCGCACTTATCAAGAAATGTAAATTTCAAGAAAACACCTATTTACATTCAAGCAACATCTAAGTTCAATAAACAACACATTTTACATCAACGATACGACTTCAATAAGCGGATTTAACTTTAGTTTTAGCATTTTATCGTGAATTTTCGCGCGTAAATTATTACATCCACTTTCAAATTCAAATATTCGAACGAAAAAAGGCAGCAAAGTGTACACGGCACCATGAAAGCCTTTCCAAAATGATTTTTGAACGGACAAACAGTTTACTCGCAAAAGAGTATACATTTTATTCAACGAGATATCGCTCTCTGCGTAAACATGAAATTTTATTGACGTTGGCGCCGCGTGCGACTTTTTTTACGCAGCATTTTTTTAGGTTTTTTCTTTTTTTTTTTGGAATTTTTTTCCACCATTTTTATTGACGGCAATATAAATTCATACCTTTAACCTATGCCTCTTTTGAATTGCGCTGGACGGAATGAATCGGTTCGATCATTTTGTTGGATTTGTTTCAACTTGTATAAGCAAATGGGTTTAATCTTTATAGACGGATGAAAACAAAGTGCCTTGCAGTGTGGTTTAATAAAAAATGGAAGAAGAAAAAAAGAAAAGGAGGAGGAGGGAGCCTGGGAATGAGTTAAATAAATAATTGAAGAGTTAAATACACAGTTGCACCAATATGCGACATGTATGAGGAAATACAACATATTACAGGCTAGCCTGAGGGAAGCTAATATCATTCTCTGTTTCTAATAAATCTAGCATTAGCAATAACGTTCATCATTTCCGGTCTGATGTTAGGTTTATAGGCCCCGAATAAAACAACACTGTCTATACCTCCTTGACCAAACATCCAAAATCCATAGGCTATTTAAGATTCGATTATACCCATCTTTCACCATAACAACAACAAAACCTTTATCTAATGAAATGCGCTAAAATCGACAAGTAAAAGTCTTTGATACACTTGAATGGTTAAGCGTTGTCAGAACAGCTCTTTGTTACAAAGGCAGCCTCGAGGCAAGCAAGAAGCCTAATCAAACGTGGAGTCCCACTTTGTTGGTAGTTTCTTTGAAGTCAGTACCTCCTGATATCATACCTGAAGGTACTGTAAAGAAACGACGGCGAGCCCCAAGCGAAGTAGTGATAGACGTTGTTTAATATAATTGTTCGCTTTGTTTGTTTGTGTTGCTAGATTTGTAGTAGCTGAGTATATTTCTGGTTGAGTTAGGTGATTGTTGAAGTCTTCTTACATTTAGTGTTTCTATAAAGGAATATGTAATATAAAAGATTACACAAATAAAGGTCGCTGAATTGTGATATGTTTAGGTATTTTTAATGAAAATTCTGAAGAAGTGAGCTATAACACTCACACAAAGAGAGCTATAATACTCTGTTAGTGGCGATTAATTTTCTATGTTATTAAAAACACAATATTTTCGATTTGGACGCAAAGTGAAAATCAGAGTATCTCTACACTAGGTGAATTAACCCTGCAATATGCAGGATAAAGAGTAGAGCTAAAAAATCTTATCCCATCATTTTCTTTGTGACAGAAATGAATACTTGCCATGTTCTAAAGCGACAGACGAGAACAGGTCCTCTTAGTGTAGAAAGCATATTCTGATACAGCCAGGAACACGATAAACCCAATCAAAAGACAATACATAAGACGCAAGAGCCCAATGCGACCTGACAATATATTGTACTTAGCTGTAGTATAAGTTATAAGCTTATACTAGGTATTCGTATGCATATCTATATCTATATATATAAAATCGAAAGGTCACTCACTCATCACGAAATCTCAGAAACTACATGTGCTAGGAATCTGAAATTTTGCATAGGAGTTATTTATATGACGTAGGTGCTCGCTAAGACGGGAATTTGCAATATTCGACTTCTAAGGGATTGTTTTTGGAGTTGAAAGTTTGTATGAAACTTCGTTACTACAAATGCTAGGAGTCTCAAATTTTGCATAGCCGTCACTAGGACGTAGTCATGGAGACAGAAATTAATAATAACATAGTTCACGCGGGTGAAACCGCGAGCGGGCCGCTAGTTAATCTATATACATTTATAAAACCCTTCTGTTATTGAGTGACCGACTGATATCCCATAGACGTATCTACTGGACTTAGAAAGTTTAAATTTGTCGTATAAGTATAAATCACTTTTTAACCTATCTACGTGTGAAACGAAGGTTAACACTAGGTTCCTCCTAACTACCCTGATATATTCTGGATACAGCATAAAGCTAAAATTTCCAAATAAATACACGTATTTCTCTACTTTCTCCATCTTCATATTCAAGATACCTTTTCGCTTCAACAGCCAAAATCTTGTAAATTGAACCGCTCGAGTCTACCACCGATAACCCTGTCAGCGGCGTGACAGAGTACCGCGTTATCTACCCATTGTCCGTATTGTTGCACCCTTCGACGTCTTCATGCCGTAGTTACCATTAAAGGGGATATTTTAATTGAACTTTACGAAAAGAATTTAATGTTTTATAGGATGAAAGAGGGATCTAGAGTTGAGACACTCCGTTCCCATCTTTCCGTTCAGTTTTTGAGACAATTCGTGGTGCAATTAAACGCCGCGATTTGACTGAAATATAATTTTTCTCCCGAGTGGAGCTCAAACCCACTGATTATGGTTGACACTGTACAGATGGTGTACCATTGTACCATGACGGGGTTAATGTTTTTCTCCTTGTAGATAATTTTGTCTTTTTATTTTTTTAAAAGAGAATTGACACTGCTTTTTAATTTTTGCATTTTCTTTAAAAATATAGCGTTTTTATGGATATATGATTTGGTAGGGGAATTATAATTTTAGCACCAACGTTCACATATAACCACCATACCATTTCAATGCATTAGAAACATAAATTAAACCATTTTTTTCATAATTCACGAACAAAAGTAATATTTAAATTGCAGCAACTAATACCGTAATTAGCATTAAGTTAAAATTACTTTAGATTTTATTTAAAAAAAATAGTATCGTGACGCGAAAGCAGCACATAATTTTAATTCACACGAGGCATTTTTAGCAATCTCGCTAAGATCTTACTTTAAGCCTATTAAAATTGCACCATATTTGCATATCAAAGTTACTTTTAAAGTCACGCGGGGTTTCAAGCATTTTTTTTTTAAACTTAAATTCACTTAAATAAATGTCTTTATAAGGCTTTGTTTGTATTTCTTTGTTGATTCATCGGAATTATTTGGATTGGTATTTAAAAGATTGTAGATTTGATTCCAGCTTAGGTAGCCTAAGAGAGATTCTCCAGTGACAAGAGATTATGCTCTCCGGTTTCCGTCTGAATTCCAAACAATGCGTTCTAAATTACAAAATTTAACGTCGCATTTTAATTTTACCAGAAAACATGAATGAGAATTGAACCCACAATCAACGCATCTACCATTATTTTTTTTCAAACTTCACGCTTTATTCCGTACACAGTAGGGTTAACAGATGCAACCTGGGAACGTAGTGTTAAAACCCTTCGTTCCTATTAAGCCATTTCCATATTCCACTTTCTGCTGAATTCTGAAGAATCCTCGACTGGAATTTGGACTTGGACTGGTACCCACAACCGGCCGCGTTTACAGTCGCAACTACCCTCTATAGATACTGTTAAAACATTAACATCCACACAGGTTGCAAATGCACTATTCATTTTTACTTTAACTTTTAATAGTTCTTAAAACACCGTGATGTCTTAATGTTGTTCCTAAGAAGAATATATCACGGTGCAAGCTGCAGTTCCAGAGTTAGTTCAGAATGGCACGCTAAAATATTACTAAGAATTTACTTTATGCCACGTTTAAGCTCGTAAGTTCGAGAAATTTTAGTTTTGGATGTTTTTGGGAGTTCTAGTGCAGATATTATTTAAATCTATTCGGATATCTTTAGGGATTAGATAATATTGTATAGAAATAGAATGTTAACCTTTGAAATTTTGTAAATATTCTTGTTTTTTTTTGTCATCAAACCTCTCTTATATTGCAAAATACTAAGCTGAAGAATTTCTTTGAGGCCTTATGTCTTGTCTTGAGGAAGTCATATGTCTTTCACAACTTTTAGTTATTTCTGTAAGGCATCGCAGGTGAAGCCGCAGTCAAAAGCTAGTAACAAATAAAGTATCAAAACAATTACAGTCCTCTAAAAGAATTGGTCGCAAAGGCGAGCACCTGCGCTCCTACAAAGTTAACTTACGTTTCTTAGCAGCGGTATTATGAAAATGGCTACCAGACACACCCGCGCCGCTAAGTAATTGTTTGACATAAGTTGCTTCTTTGTAATTGCTTTTGCTATATAATAATATCTTTTTTTATATATCTTTATGTAATTATTTTTTTATAGAAGTTAGTTTTCGAGACTGGACAAAAGAGTGACTCATCACAACATTCTCTCTGAACAATGCAACAAAAGTCATAATAAAAGAAAACTTGTGACTATTTTTTATCTTCACGCAAAGTAGCAGAGTAAGCAAAGGGAACCTGAACTAAATAAATATTTCATTTCCTCGACTGGTAATCGAACCTACAACCTATAGCTTTACACAGCAGTTTAGCCTTATCCTATAGAAATATTCGAACTTCCACACTAAAAATACACAAAAAGACTTGCCATTTATAATTTTTAAAGGCTTTTAAAAATAATATGGCGGTCTAGTCGCTGACGGTGCACGGCGGCGGAGTAAATCCGGGATGACGTCACTTCCGTCCAATCCCGCTAATGGCGGCTTAAAGTTTACTTACTTTGAGTTATGCAGCGATATTGAAAATGGAAATTCTGGGTCATTTTGTAGTGGAAATTTTATTTTATTTTCGTTTTAAATTTACTTATCTTGCTCTTTATTAGTTTTGTTAGGTTTTCTAAATGTTGATGAATTTTTACTTATATTTTTGTTCTTTAGGTCTTGAGAGCGTGGCGCAGGGGCAAAAACGTGCGACTGTAAACGCGATGTTTGTGGATTTGGTTTCAACTAGGAGAAAGGAAATATTTCATATTTTCATTTGCTCCTTCTAGTAATGGGGCAAAGCGTGGCGTTAAGTTCCACCGCTCGACATTTGATGATAAGTTTAAAATAATCTGCAAGTGTCACATATTAAAGTAAAGTATTAAGTTAAATAGTAATGTTTTAACCAAACAGATTTATAAAGGACATTTTAATATATATTTTTTATTTACTTTGCAAATAAAGTAAAATAAAAATTACAATATCTTTCATCCAATTTACTCATTGATTACCATGAAAAGTCATGACTTTTCGACCGACGACGCTTTAGAAGGATTAACTTTATGTTAAATTTCACGGGGATTTAACAGATGTTGCGTAGGACCGAGTGTAATCATATTATGCAAAACTAACTTATTACTAGCTTAAACCTTTTGAACATTTTATTGAAGTGTTAAATGTGCACTTAAGAAAAATATATAAAAAAATAACGTGACGGGAATCGAATCCGCGCCTTTTTGTAACCGTCTGAGCCAATCTACTAATGTACCTACATATTCAATTAAATAAAAACAAATTAGTTATATGCGTGACAGTTTAGTGCTGTTTTGAATTTATAAATATTGCATTATAAATAGAAGTTTTGAATAATTGTAAGCAATTTTCATAATGTCAGTGTCGTGAGTACATCGACACGCTAACTTTGTACTATAAAGGTAGTGCCCAAAAAAACGGTGAAAAATTCTTCTCACATTTTTAATTAGCTTCACGCTCTATCCCGCAGAGTGAACCTAGTGCTAAGATACTCCGTTTCCTACTTTCCGTCAAATTTTGAGACATTGCGAGAAAATGAAATTATTTCGTTGCCTATATTCGTCGTGTTTACAGTAAGACGCTATGCACTTGCACCACAAAAACCTATTATAAAGATTGAGATTTATTAGATTTATTTTTTAAATAAAGAATGTCATCGAAACTTTCTATATAAAATTATACGCAATAATATAATTACCAAATAACTGAAAACAAAACGTACAATATCTAATTTGGTTTATTAAATTATTAGTTAAAGTTCAAACACCCGATCTAATATCCGATTAGGCGGGGTCCATTTAGGAGAACTCACTATCAATGCTTAGCAATAGGATTAAAGTAGGGAACCCGAGGTGACCAGACGGGGGTACAGAAGTGGTCAGCAAGGGTAATCGCGCGGATGTTATCGCAGGGTAATACCCCGGCGGCCGCTGATTACCTAAGCCCTTACCCCCTGAGCTTGGAATTATGCAGGCACGACTTGCTCCAGGCGAAATTAGATGGGATAAAAACGGTCCTTCGGGCCGGATATCTATCGATTGCTAATTGTGATTACGAATCAATTTGATTTCTATGTGATGTCTTGGAATTGCTGTATTGTTTAAATGAAGAAATGTAGTAATAAGTATTATTATAATAGTATAAAAGCAAAATAGCTACTTTTATACCAATTAATATATAATAATTCTATACATAATATCAAGTTAAGTCGCTCGGCTAGAAATTCTAACATATTTGTAAAAGTAATAAAAAAAATTACTCAAAGTGTTATTTTACCATGAAACATATATTTATATTTCTTCTTTCCGCTTAGAACTTTCTTTCCGGAAAGAAGAATCAGAGGGTTTAAACCTAGTGTTAAAGCACTCCGTTATTCAATCTTCGTCCAATCTTCAAGTTGCATCTGCCAGATCCTACATAACCATACCCACGAGTAGGTAAGAGACAAACGAACCCACAACTATCACTTATACCATCAGACCCCAACCCACTTGACCACGACAGCTTCACCACGTATCTACATATCTATATATTTCTATATATAAATATCGCAACACATTATATCGAGTGTCACGCAGCCACCTGACGATAACTCATCGGATGCAAATATACATTATCAGTGGTCCGCACGCCGCCTATGCAAATGATTATTAAAATTAATTAAATTCTACCCTGTCCTATACTACTATATAGGTACATACGTGGTACACTGTATGTGCAGTGGTCGTGGTCGTGGTGGGGCTGGGTAAGCTAGTGTATTAATGCGTAGACTCTATTAATGAATATTAATTAGGTTTAATATATTATGTTAAAAGTATTGATGATGTTTTGATTTATTATAAATACAAATAATTCTTTCTTTCTTTGATGAGTGGGAAATGTAGAGTTGAGTCACTCCGATCTAATTTTTCCGTATTATTTGCGGGACATCGTCTTCAAGATCGAGACAAATTCGAAAGAGAACGAAATGTCTTACCATTAGGTCCCTAATATATCGGAAAACCTGTAGCCAAAAACAAAAAAAAACCTAATTGATATCCAGCCCTACCTAACAAATACATGTATAATAACGTTATTTTCTGATTACTCATCAGAATGAAGATGCCATACTCGCTGACCATGTACCGATACCAGCTTGAGATATAGCCGTTACATTCCACATGGCCATTATGAGAGGAACTAAGCAGCGATATATTATAGATAACAGTGGATTAATCTTTGAAATGTATGTTAAAATATCGAATTTTACATATTAATAAAGTATCTAATTTTTAATTTAGATATGACGGTGAATTTTAATTTCATTTTTAAATTTATAAAATAATTAAAGTTCCAATTAGTGCGAATTTGAAATAATTTATTTAATATTATTAAGCTCAAGCTTAGGTTCACGCTGTTATCAGCATATAGTAGGGTAGGCAAAGGGAATATAGTGATAAAACACTCAATTTCTCGCGCGCCTTGCCTTGTTACCAGAGTCAAGAAATGAAAATATTAATAAATAATCATTCATTTTCCAGAATATGAATCGAACCCACAAGGGTCGCGTCGCCTACAGTGACATACTTGTGCCACTGCGCCATGACGGCTTCAATATTACATAGATTTACATAATGAATAAATAAATTACTATTTGTCAGAGAAAAAATATATTTAGAAAGATATATTATAGGTTATACAGGGTGAGTCATATTGAACTTTCCGGTTTTGGAAGGACGTTGCACGAAGAAGGGAAGGAGTAGAAGGGTGGGGATGGTGTCATTAGACGCGCCATGACATGCAGTTTTAGTGTGAGCAATGATCCCCCGCACTGCTGTTTTGATCTTCAGTGATGAGGCACATTTCCACCTCGCCGGAACTGTCAACAAACAGAATTTTCGATACTGGGCTGAGAATAACCCACGAAACCTACACGAACGACCACTTCACAGCCCTCGAGTGACAGTGTGGTGCGCTATTGCAGAGTTTGGTGTGTGGGGTCCCTATTTTTTTGAAGAAGATGGTCAAGTCGTCACAGTTACCTCTGCTCGGTATTGCGACATGCTTGAAACTTTTCTGAAACCGAAATTGGAGGAATTAACGCAGAATCATGACAACGATAACATCTGGTTCCAACAAGATGGTGCTACAGCCCATACATCCAGGCGTTCAATGGAAATCCTGCGACAAATGTTTCCCGGTCATCTCATTTCTTTGCGAGGTGACGTTGGGTGGCCGCCGAGATCACCTGATTTAACCCCCTGCGATTTCTTTCTCTGGGGTTACCTGGAAGGAAAAGGTGTACACGCATCGTCCCCGAACCATCGATGAACTGAAGGCTGCAATCACGGAAGAAATCAATGCTATTCCGCTGAATATGACTCGACGAGTAATGGACAACTTCCGGGAAAGGCTTCAGCAGTGTGTGGTCAATGGAGGTAGACATTTACAGGATATCATTTTTAAAACCAACTAAATTAAAACTGCATGTTATGTGCTTTCAAACAATAAAATAATTTTTACTGCATGTCGCTTTGTTTTTAATACACACCTTATTGAAATCGGAAAGTTCAATATGACTCACTCTGTATAACTGGTAGGCAAACACCTAGTAAAAAGTCACTCCGTTCTTCACTATCTGCCTAACTTAACAAAAATTGAACTTCGAATCAATTTACTTACTCTAGTCTCTCAGAGCTACAAAATGGAAATAATTCAAATATCACCTCAGTGGCAATCGAACAGCAAACATTGCTTTTACACTCAAGCACCAATCTTCCATATCACAATGGCATTTGAATTTAATAATTATATATATTTTTTCTACTTAACGAAACTTCCAAACCAACCCTGACCTAAAGTCCCTTCATAAAAGAAGTAGCATAATATCTTGACCTCGTCATTTATTCTATCACATAATAAGACCAGTTTGATTACGTACGGCTTATCAAGCCGTGACACGCGAAAAAATCCTTACAACCTATACAACAAAGGCGAATATATAAAAATATAGTTACTGTTCCAAAGTTCCAGGGCCCTCTCGATGTCCTTATAGTGATAGACTTGTTTTGTTAGATTTTGTTTTTCGATTAGATTTTTTGTGATAGAATTCTTAAATAAATTATACATTTAAAGCTTGGTAACTATTGAGTTATTTTTAGATTCACGCTCTATCCCGCATATGGCCTAGCAAAGAGAACTCAGTATTAAGACATTTTTCCATTTTCGAGACATTGCACGCTGTGTAAATAAATGTCAATTTTACTTTTATTT